>CM053755.1:54895261-54966959 GCA_028658305.1 Pachyuromys duprasi | reverse complement strand
TTTTAAAAATTTGAGTTTGAACAGAGATTCTCTCATGGGTGAACAATATTGTTCCTAGAAGACATGGGTTATTAAATGACTATGTCAGCGCCATGCACAAGTTAGCCTCAGTATGAGTTGCTGGTCAGTGAGGCCCCAGAAGCACCCCAAACAAGACAAACTATTGCCATTGTTTTTCATTGTCTATCATAACTAGATGGTACAACTCTACTTCTAAAGACACCAAACACTTCTGTTGCAGGATATAAAAACATCAGTTGTGAACTGATCAGAAAACTCTATCCCTGCAAGTTAGCTTTCATACAACTAAAAAGTGCTCTCTGGGTTGCTAGAGTGGAGAAGACACCAGTGGTCTTACCCAGACTGGATTCTATAGACAATAACAACCCATCATATAAGCAAGATGTGCCTATTGGTACAGTAGTTAAAAGACTGTTTATGGAAATAACAAACTCTCTCTTGATTGGATTTGAGGTCTGCTCTACAGGAGGGAATTCATGCCTGGCAGTACAAACATGGTAAAAAAAAACAACAAAACAACAACAACAAAACCATGGAAGTCATATGCCCTAAGGGAGAAATTATTCATGTGGTTTTGCTAAACTGCCATCTTGTCAAACTTCCTTCTAAATACTTTTATTTACATCTACAGATTTGTGCTGCTCTCACTTGGTTAGAGAGGCAGTTTAGTGAAGAGGGTAGTGGTTAGTGCAGAGAGGCACTGCAGTTCAAGATGCTCAAAACGAGCCACTGTCAGCGCTCCTCCACAGACGGAGCATCTAGCAGACCTCGCCCCAAGAAAGAAGGGGTGGGGAGAGTGCAGAGTGAGAGGTTCTCGAGAGCGTGGGGACGCTGGCTGTGGAGCATGGCTGTTCTATACAGGAGCTCCCCGAGGCTGGGCTACCTGCACACCATCTCTACAGCATCATGAAAGTGAAAATTCCAGCATGTAATAGGAAGGGGCTCCCAATGCCCATACTCCTAGCTAAGGAGTGAATGGAAATTGATGGTTTCTGGGGAAAGAGTCATTTTTCAATTGGGGAAAACACTGGTAGGCTGCCTATGGCCCAGTGGGTGACTCCAAGCCTCTACACACATGGGTAGCACTAATTGGACTTAATAATAGATAAGCTATTTTAAAAAAAGAAAAGACATGAAGTTGGATGTTGGGGGAGGGTGACGGGGATGGATAAGAATGAACAGGAAAATTGTGTACATGTATGGAATTTTCAAAAAGGAATTGCTCTTGTCAAAAATCACCCATTCTGGCTGGCATGGCAGCTCATACTGTTTTTTTTTTAATTTTATTTTTTTAATTTATTACAATGTATTCACTCTGTATCCCAGCTGTAGGCCCCTCTTTCTTCCTCTCCCAATCCCACCCACCCTCCTTCATCTCCTCCCATACTCCTCTTCCAGTCTACTGATAGGGGAGGTCCTCCTTCCCTTCCATCTGACCCTAGCCTATCAGGTCTCATCAGGATTAGTTGCATTGTTGTCCTCTGTGGCCTGGCAAGGCTGTTCCCCCCCCCCCGTCCCCGCCTCCCCCACCCCCACCCCCGCCCCACTCAGGTAAAGGTGATCAAAGAGCCAGCCCCTGAGTTCATGCCGTTCCCTTACTAGGGAAGCTACCTGGACACTGAACTGCCATGGGCTACATTATAAGCAGGGGTTCTAGGTTATCTCCATACATGGTTCTTGGTTGGAACATCAGTCTCAGAAAACACCTCTGGGCACAGATGTTTTGGTTCTGTTGCTCTCCTTGTGGAGCTCCTGTCCCCTCCAGGTCTTTCTGTCTCCCCCTTCTTTCATAAGATTCCCTGCACTCTGCCCAAAGTGTGGCTATGAGTCTCAGCACCTGCTTTGATAGCCTGCTGGGCTCTCTGTGGTAGGCTCCTGTCTTGTTCCCTGTTTTCTCCCTCTTCTGATGTCTATCCCATTTGCCTTTCTGAATGAGGATTGAGCTAGCTTCTTTAGGTATACAGATTTTTGTTTTTAAATCTTGGTCCTACACATGTAACTGATGGGCAGCTTGGTCTTCATGTGGGTCCCCTAGCAAGTGAAGCGGGGGCTGTCTCTGACATGGACTCTGTTGCCTGCTTTGGATCACACTCCCCTAGCCGGGCTGTCTTGTCTGGCCTCAGTGGAAGGGGACAAGCTTAGTCCTGATGGGTTGTGATGTGCTGGGATGGGTTGGTATGGCCGGTGCTCCCTTTTTCTGAGAAGGGGAGGGAGAAAGAAAAGAAGGTGGGAGGGTGGGGCCGGAGGAGTGGGGGAGGGACTGCAATTGGGATATAAAGTGAATAAATAAATTTAATAATAACTTAAAAGAGTAAACAAAAAAGTTAAAAGAAATTGGTCCTTCCTTAACTAGCAGCTTAACACCAACTTTAAGGCTTCATTCAAATAAATCATAAGGAAAATAAGCCAGGATAATATGCTGACACAGAGACAGACAGACATACACATGCACATGAAACCAATCCAAAACTAAAAAGGAATGAGAAAAACTGAAAACTAATGGGAAAATTAACAAGCATGTTATACAGAAAAAAACCAAGAAATACTTTTAGGAGGAAAAGGCCTTAATAGCTGTTTCAATACAATGTGCAACAGCTGGAGAGAAAGGCGACCGCTTTGGAACCTGTGTTTGATATGATCGCATTACTTCAGTGATATGATGAATAAGGTATGTTAATTATTAATTCATAACAAACCAGAAAAGACTCAGAAATAATATCTCACTTTGACTCTTTTGTTCTTTGTTGTCATTTAAATGTCACTTCATGGCTAAGGTGACAGTGGTTCAGAAATTTTTGTGCACTAGATCAGTGGAAAAAAAATCTCAGGGAGCCACAGTCTTTATAAATAACCTTGAGTTAATTAAAAAAGTCTGTGTCTTACCAGTTATGCTCATGTGTCAGCTTTGATTAAATTAAAAAAATCATCTCAACATTAAGAATGGCTATAGTTAACAAAACTTTGAACTGGACTCAAGTAAGCACATTCCTACATTTTTGTGTGACGTCAGAGTGAACACTACACAGCTGAATTTGAGTTTTCAAGAAGAATGAACAGCTTTTCAATGTAAGAAATATCTAATCTAACACTATTTTTTTTTTCCTCTGTAAGCTAACTGTCCTGGGGACAGGTGGCCTTGCTTTCAATTATAGGGCTAGCATGTCAGTGTGAGGCCTGGATCAGTTCACCTTCTCACGAGGAATTTTCCTCGGCTGGATTTATTATGGCTGCACACATGGACCAGTGCTCATGTCAGCTGAGGGCACTGACACCTCATACGATTCAAATTAACCTGCTGTGGCCTGTGCCTCGGGGCTTAGATTGCGTATCAAAATGACGACATTTTAAAAACAGCTTGAAAGAAACCAGGATATCTGAACTGCAATGGTTCCAATTTGTTCCAACTAATCTCTCACCTGCTGGAAATATGGTTACAGAGTCTGTGGTAGCTGCTGTTTTCTGAGTTTTTCTAAGCCACTGACCTTGCTAATGGGCACTGCTTGCCTCTGAGGAAGGAGGTGGGGCTTGGGAGGGCCTTCAAGGAGTTTGTGATATGGAAGATAGGATCTGCCACTCGCCTAGGGTACTAATAAAGGGACACACAAAATGAAAGGATCATTTTTAGAAATCTAAATGCTAAAGGACAATGTTTGTGCCGTCTTGTTGGGAGAAAATAAACTTCAAAATGGATTTGAAAGGTTAAATTCAAGAGCAACTATGTTCATATCCTCTGAGGAAATTTGAAGGGTAGGCACTTACAATCCGTTTTCCCTTTACAATTCAGGAGCCTAATTTTTTACTGTTACTGCAACCCAACCTAGAGAACAAGCAAAAAGAAAATCAAGATACAGTTTAGAGATGTAGCACGAAGAAGACATTCTTTGGTAATGACTGATGTGTACACAGACTTAAAAATCTAATTGCAAAAAGATTTTAATGCTAACAGTGATGTTGCCAATAAAATTAGAAGTATTATTTGCTATACTCTATTATTTATGATGTTCCTTCTTTCAAAGGGAGAAATGGCTGTAGAGAACATTATAAACTGTAGTCATTACCTAGTCCTAGCACAAATAATAATCCTCTTAGAAGTACACTACCTAGTGACAGTAAAACAAAAGCAAAAGCCTCATAATTTTATTGTGTTGCCAATATGTACAACACAATATATGGGAAAATATTTTTAATGTATCTTGTGATACTCTTCAATTAATCCGACTGTTCAGTTGTTAGGCTAGTGTTTTAGAAGAAATGTCACAGTTACTTCCCTTAATACAAGATAAACAAAGAAACAAACAAATGTATTTTTGACAAAAATGTTTTAAAGTTTCAAGAACTTGAAACACATTCAATGTTTTTCATAATAAAATAAACAACCTAAGGGTTGCTCTTCCTTTGTAACTCTATTGTCCTCTACCACAGGTCTCTAGTGTGGCTCTGAAAAATTTGATCGGTGCTCTTGGAAAACAATCACTTGTGATGGGAAATAATGTGTGCTTACACAGAAGTCTAAGAATAATTTTAATCAGGCATATAAAACCTCCCTGGGCCAGCAAGATGACTTAAGGGTTAGTAAAGGCACTCACTACTAAGCCTGACAACTTCAGTCCTATCGCTAAGACCAAAATCAGCTCCTCTATGTTGTTTGGTGACCCCCCACAAGCATAATGTGGGGCACACGTGCAGACACACAGACACACAAATAAATAAATGTAAAAACAAAACAAACCTATTCTGCTACAAAACGTACAATGTTTAGAGTAGCAGCCTCCACTTCACCTGGAATATGGTAGAAATACAGACTTTCAGCCATACCTCAGAACAACTAAAATGCTACTTGCAGAGATGCTTGAGGTACAAACTCAAACTTAAGAACGATGGTTGTAGAATAATTACATCAATTCACCATCTTAAAAGTCTGAATATCCAAATACATAATCACTATTAATTTAAACTATGAAATTATATATATCAATTTCCCAATTTTGAAAGTACCTTAAGATAAACACAAGTATAAATACTTTAAAATAATTGACTATGTTTATGTTTTTACTATGTTATCATATTAAATGTCAGAACCATGAACATGTAATCATTCTCTCATAAACTGGCATTTTCTTCATAATTAAGTGTATTTGATTGTCTTGCAAACATGGTGCTCAATCAACCACTGATCCATTACTTTGACAAACAAATCAATAATCTGAACTGTCTGCCTAAAAGAACATCTGAGCCTAAATGAAGAATAAGAAGTAACCCCAAATTCCTGTTTCTACTCCAGGGGCTGATCCCATGTTAATTTCTCTTCTGTTCTAACATGCCAGACCTTCACAGGGGAACAGTTCAGCAATGAGGAAATACCTGGCAACTAATGGAATAAGGGGAAACATGCAACATGGGTTCAATGACAGACGTTCTTTTCTTTCTCCTTAGTGTGATTTAAATGCTTTAATTGGTTATTTGGAGTCAATAAAATCACTATTTCTCATTTACTAGGATGTAGGATTCACACTCACTCCCAGCCACCAACTTTCCCTTCTCCTGTCATTATCTAAGATCACATGTAGATATTTACTATGAAGAGAATAAGTTCTTCACACTAGCTCTGGAGACACGTGCTGCAGAACATGGCCTTTGAAACCAGCAAGGCAGCTACAGGGTTGACTCAGTCCAGGTATCAAGGCTCTTCTCATTGAGCAGAAATGACTGGTGGGCCACAGCACACACACTCTGCATGGTCTGCACAGGGACAGTGTTACTGGAGATACAAGAACAGTCTAATGTCCCTGCTTTAAAATTCTTATAAAGAATCCAATATTCCTTTGACAACTAATATATTCTGAAGCCATGTGAGCGTAACAAAAGTGAAGCAGTCAGTTCTATTAAGCAAATAGTGAAGACCACATCATGGAGGTCAGAACTGAATAGAGAGTGGAAGATAAAGAGGCTAAAAGGGAGCCTGTAAGAGAAGTAGGAGACAGAGAAGGAAACTCACCGTCATGCTGATCAGCCTCATCCCATGGAAGATCAACTCTTCAGAGTCATACAGCCCTACTGTTTGAACAGCTCATCTATCCATGTGACTTCAGCTAATTTTCCTCATGTTTTGGTCTTAGTCTCCTTGTTCATAAAATAGGAGAGTAACAGTAGCTACTCTTGACTCTTTGAAAGTATGTGAAGATTTGGTATTAAGCTATCTATCTAAAATTGAGTGCTTACTATATCTCAAAACTTTATGCATTTGAGGTAAGTATGCTCATCTATGCATGCTCCTTTATATGTGGAATCATAAATCTCACCCATCATCTATATCATTTTCTTCATATGTAGTTAGAAAACTGAACAGAAAATTACAACAAATCCTTTAGGAGCACTTAGATGATTAAGAGAAAAAGCAACAAAAACATACAAGGTCTTCAGCTTTCAGACAACTATCCCTTCTGTCAGTAAGGACACGGTTACTCAGATTCACATTTGCTTTTTGGTCTTTAGGATAGGCAGGCTACAGAGAGTATACTTCTGGACAGCAGACCAGCTGTTCAGTGTCTGGCAATAGTTCAAGCTTACTAACAGATCCAATATGTATGTTTCTGTCTTCACACAGGAAAGCAAGGTGCTTGATTATGATTACCATACCTGGTCCATTAAGAAAGTCTTTGATTTGTAAAGTAACAAGGGAAGGTGGAATCCCACTTTTACTGTCTGTTTCTCCAGGAACCGTCTGCAGCCATACAGTGTTATAGTCAAGGGCTTCGGGCAAAGTCTTCCCAGGGTCTAAGTGATAAAAATTGAAAAATGAAAAACAGTGATCACACCACAAGCATCTCAATTTGGTATACTGGATTTATGTGGATAAACGAGATCAAAGTATATTCAACTGTTTTATGTAAACTTCATCATTTTATTTGCACACAAATAGTAACATATATATATATATATCATACACACACACGCACACACATATATATATGTATGTATCAAAAAAGGTAAACTAAATGTACAAGGTGGGATGATAACACCGGAACTAGATCAGAGTATAAGCCGCATCGTCTTTGTGTGAAGAAAAGGCCTTAATGCTGAGCTGCTGGTCATTAACAGTTTAATGGCTGGATCTTACTTTATATACAATGCTAGAAGCAAAGGGAAAAATGGCAAGCTTGCCTGTCAGCTTTAAAAAGAGGCTCAAACACTTTCCAAAGGTGTAGTAGGTTAGAACTACTCTGGGGTTGATTTGATGTTTCAGAGTTTTCCTGACACTACACTCAGTTTTTACTGCTAAGCTTTTGAAGTTGCTTTCAGTAGCCTTTCCACAACCCTCTTGAATGGTAATGCTTGGTCAATCTTTTACTAGTTCTAATACTACTACAATTTCAGGCTTTTTCTATTTTAACATTTTTCCATTTTATATTATGTATTTCAAATTTTTTTCTGTTAACATTACATCCTTTAAGAATATATTTTGATATCAGTAATGTCAAATAATTCATTTTTTTTAAAGGTTTGGAAAACTACAGTTTCTGATTTAAATAACTCTGAATAAAAATGAATGCTGTGTGTTGGCATATAATGCAATAGGCTTTTTAAAAATCTTCTTCATATCCAGTTTTTCCTCAGTTTCACAACTGTTTTCTTCTTTGTGTTTTAATGTACTTCAAATGTCATTTTTATAGGTATGTTCTTGCCATAGAACCCATCTATCGCATTTTACGCCTATCAGAAATGTGTTATTAAAGCATTATTTACTTTAGGCTTTATTGATTGGCTTGCTTTCAAGAACAGCATTTACATATAGTATATTATATTCAACATATGGTTATATAGTATTACTGTCATATGTGAACTGGGCATATAAATTCTGCTTTGGAATTTGTGTTTCTTGACCTTATCATGTGATTCTTATGAAATTTGGCACGTAGGCACCTTTATGTTATTTCAAAGAAAATACTGAAAGCGATTGATTGTGACGTTCAATATATGTGGTAAAAGATCAAACACTACGCTTTCCCTTTATGAATCTGAAGCAGCGGGAATATGAAGAGTAGACCTGTTACATAGTAACAACACACTATTCTTTCTTTCAAATACCATACATAGTCAGGTCTCATGGAAGCATACTTTTTGTTGCTGGAAGACTCTTCAGTCAGTTTGCAGGAGCCATGCAACCTACCAGAACCTGAATGCCTCTTTCCAGCCTATCGCCTATCTACACATCATCAGAAGTGATTTTATCAAGAAATACTTCCTGTTAGATCTGTGTAAGGAGACATCATTTTTCACTTTAAAGAGAAAATATCAAGCAATGAATGTGATACTCTAACAGATGAAAGGACCATAACAACAGACTAGAATTCTATTAAATTGGTGCTGAAACACTAATATAATGCATAGACCAACTCATAAGAAAACAATTCACAGGAAGTACACTTCAATTTGCAGGAAGCTGGATGTTTATTGTACTTATGCCATCTAAAAGCCACAGTCCATTTCCTATACTTTCCAGAGGTAAGGATTCTGGGTAGCAGGACAACATAGACTGGGAATTTAAGCACATTAACTGATACACATTAATCACAATCCAACTAGAGAATATAAAGACTGACAATAACTGAGAATTCATGAAAAACAGTATAATCATTTGAGACAGCAAACTAAACTTAGAAATTAATTCTCCCCAAATGGATACATGTACATACATTTATACCTACTGAAAATCTGCCTATCATTTTTCCATAGGGTTCTTTTTCTAACTAGTGTTTGCTCTTAGAATGCTAGCTGTCTTTCAACTGCATTCTAATGCCTTGTGCATGTATACATCATTTAACAGATGCTGGAAAAAACAATTAACTTTCAAAAATTTATTTGGTAGGTAATTATGAATCCATTCCTAGTGTTTTTGAGAAACATTTTTTTTCTTTTTTAATCTTCAGTGTTTAATTCTTCTGGAGAGTACTTAAAATAAACAGAAAAATCTACTAATCTTTACTGTTTACCAGGGATATATAGTTAAAATGAGGAATACAAATTTTCCTTAATTGAAATAGTTAAAAGATTACTAATGTGTGATGTGTGGGTGATGGAGGGGAAATGGCTTCTCCCATAGGTGGTAGGTATGACTAAAAATGCAAAGTTTTTGCACAGATGGGAGACACCAGAGAAATTTTCATCAAATATCTAAGTATCATGCCCTTGGAATCAGAAATGACATCTATAGACCTCTACACTTTTATAGAAACACTTAAAAACTCATAGATTAATGTTCAAGGAAGTGGAGTCCAGAATAATTTAAAACTATAACAACTCAGGAAAAAAATACCCATTTAAAGAAAAGTAGAATAGGTTGCGACAACACTATAAATGCCATCAACACCGCATTGAATACTAGGCCACTGATAAAAACAGAGCACATTTTATACAGCACTACAGAAGACCACCAAAGCACACTCTCCAGTCAATACAGAGAAACCGGAAAGACGGTTAGTAAATACAAATGTGATTCCCCTCTCCTCCCACATACAAAGCAGCCGTGGTGACAGGGTCATAGCTTGAACTGTCTAAGAGCTCACCAGGTAGACCAGACTTGCCTGATCTGTCTGCCTCTACCCCCTGACTGCTGGGATTAAAGACACTCACCAAAAGACCTGGCCTATTTTATTTTTTTAAGTACTAGAAGATGATCTAGATAAGCACATGCTGATATAAGGAACTGTAAGTCATTTAGAATGGAGGACAAAATAGGACTCTTTACCAAAGAAATTAAAAGGCTAACAGGAATTGAAAAGGAAAGCTAATTCTGAAGATGTGTCTGAGTGTTTTCCAGGACGGTAAGGTTTTGTGCAGGTGCCACTGAGGGCAGAAGTCAGAGAGACTGGCCACTTGAACCCTGGCAAGAAATCAGCTCTAAGGTAATCACAGGGATCTGAGTAAGCAGGGAAGACAGTAAACTGACGAGGAAGAGTAAGAGCAGAGCTGGAATGAGGAATTTAAAGCAATCATAAAAGTCTAGAAAATCTAACCAAGGAAACCAGCACTTTGGTGGCTACTTCTTAACAAAATGTTTGGATAAGTAGGTTTAAAAGTGTGTACGAGATAACCTAGAACCCCTGCACAGACGTAGCCCGTGGCAGTTTAGTGTCCAAGTGGGTTCCATAGTAAGGGGGACAGGGACTGTCTCTGACAGGGGCTGATTGGCCTGCTCTTTGATCACCTCCCCCTGAGGGGGGAGCGCCTTACCAGGACATAGAGGAAGACAATACAGCCACTCCTGATGAGACCTGATAGACTAGGATCAGAAGGAAGGGGAGGAAGACTTCCCCTATCAGTGGATTGGCTGGCATGGGTGAAGATGGGGGAGTTAGGTTGGGAGTGCGAGGGGAGGAGAGAGAGAGAGAGCTATGGGGGAAGAGATACAAAGTGAATAAACTGTAATTAATAAAAATTAAAATGAAAAAGTGTGTATGAACTTATAAGATTGACAGAATAATCAAAATTAGAAACATCCAAAGCATGTAAGTTCAGAGCTGATGGTTATTGAATGTAGAATAGGACTGGTATTATGTCCTCTCTGAGTCTTAGCAAGCATCTCCAGTTTCATTTAAAGGTATCTTAGAAATGCTAAACTTAGCATCTTTAGAAATGCTAAACTCTAACAGTCACCTCATGCTCTAAGCATCATGAAGAATATGATATCTGGACTTCCTGAGTGCTTTCTTTAATTTGTCGTAAGTTCTATGGTCAGGACCAGACAGTAAGATTTGAATTATACATTCTTCAAGGTCAATATACCTGGGAAAGCACCAGATAAACCAAGATTAAAGGAGCTTGTAAAGATTATATAAATAGAGTGACAGAGACAGCTGTTTCATATTGGAAGCTCTTCTAGGCTTCCTTATATGTAGTAAACACTTATTTGGTTAAGTATTAGAAGCTCTCAACATGGCTAAACTGCTGGTGTGGATGAGTGCATTTAACTTCTTGTCTCTAAGTCTAAGAAACTAGGGAAAGTTGTTCTTTATGAGAAATCATGGGTAGGAAATGGGACAGAAAAAGTGATCTACTGCTCACAGCCACAGACTTTATTCATGCTTAACTAGGCAGAGAAAGCTAGCAACAAAGTTGTAATATTTATTTTTCTTTTGGAAGGACTTGCAAAAGAAAATACTTTATTGTATCATTCTAAAATACCCAAAGAGAACAACCAGAAAGCCTCCCTTCAATACCTATGAAAGTCTTAAAAGCCAGTCCCAGCTTAATCAAAACCATGGCTATCAGAAGATTGATCAGGGAGGTATGGCTTTGCTCTCCTTCAGAGAAACTGTTACTTCTCTTAGCTTCTTGAGAATGCTTCCACTGAACCTGAGGACAGCCATCTTGAAAAGTACTGCTGTAATTTTCAATTCTTAACAGATAGTCACCGTAAGTGTATTTTTGGTTACTATTTGGATTGCACAAATTACTACATAATTCAGAACAGATAATTCAAAATAGACGCAGAGATAAATATCCAAAATTTCTTTGAAATCTCCTACTTATAAAAAATGTGTTTGTGAATTGGATCCAAGATGACGGCGCGAGGAGGACACTACGTCTGAGGAGCAGGACAGCAATGTCGGTACAGTGACCAAGAGACTGAACTCTGGGCCCTAAAACAACAGCGATCATGTTTCCCAGGTGAGAGGAAACTCCACGGTGTGGGAAACAGTCAGGTCCACCCTCAGGTCCTCCAGCCAGAACGCGGAAAAGATCCCGGGTCGCACAGGCACTCAGTGGCCAGACCAGAGCCACAGGCCTGCGTGTCTTGATCACCTTCCCAGGCTGAACAGTGGGTGCAAAATCACCAGAGACTGGGAGTCCCAGTCACGAGAAAAACCCACAGGGAAGGAAGGAAACAGGACTGACCTCAGGTCACCAAGCCTTCCCTGGGAAAAGGTCCCGCAGACAGGCGGGCACACGCTGCCAGTCCAGAGACCTGCTGTGCGCCAAACTATCCATCACAGACAGAACTGTGTGCCCCAGAGCATCAGAGACTAGGAGTCCCTATCGGTAGAAAACCCCAAAAGGAGGGAAACAGCTTAATGCACTCAGCTGAACACCCCCTCGCCCCAGCACGCACGGGAAAGTTCTCCAGAAAAGATCTCAGGTTCCTGCTCAGTCACCAGCTTGGAGCCTGCACTTTATGCACCACCCCAAACACCACAGACTGGGCCTTTCTGTTGGGAGAAAACCCCACGGTGGGGGAAAACATCTGGCCCTACCTCAGGGCCAGAAAAGTTTCTCGCTATCCACAGGCTCCTGACTCTAGCCTCCAGCTTCATGCATGAGAGCAGAGTTCACCTGCCACCGACTACCGCTTGGGTACTGGGACACAGAGCCCCAACCAGAGACCTACAGAAGTCTGGGATCCCTGAGATCAAATCCCAGACACGGCTCCAAGGGGCAACCAGTAATCCCTAATTAAACTGATCAAACCACGGGGCACCCAGGTTACAGCAGCAGCTCACTAAATTTACAGCAAGAAACCCAGAAGCAGGGGAACTGTCTTCAAGACTTCTCCAGGTGAGAGGAGAACCCCCTTGACTAACAAGGACCACAGTTACCCCTCAGGTCTGTGCGCCTGAGGTGAGCCGTGGCAATTCCTGAAAAACACCAGCCATTCAGTGACCATACCCAAAAAGCTGAGGAGCCTTCCTTCAGGAAAAATCATCTTCTTTCCAAAGGGATTCTCTCCACCACAGGATTCCATGAAGCACCTGAAACTAACACCCAACACCTAAGATAGCCCAATTAGTAGAGGCCAGCATAAAAGCTCAACCAACAAAAGACAGAGGAATATGGCATCTCCAGAACTCAGTTATCCAGGGGCAAGCAACCCTGGACACCCCAGCATAATTGAAATTCAAGAAGATGACCTAACATCTATGCTTATGAACAGGAAAATAGAGGAAACAAATAAAATGCATAAAGAACTACAAGAAGATAAAGTCAAACAGATTATGGCCACTAGTAAAGAAATAGAGGAAGATAAAGACAAACAGATTATGGCCATCCGTAAAGAAATACAGGAACCTGCAGCCAAACAGTTTGTAGCCTTTAGAGAGGAAATACTTAAATAACTGAAAGAAATAAAAGAAATGGAGGATTGTTCAAACAAACAGCTGAAGGAATTGAAAGAAAAACAAGAACATACAGTCAGACAGGTGAAGGAAATCAACAAAATGGCTCAAGATCTGAAGATAGAATTGGAAAAATTAAAGAAAACACAAATGGAGACAATTGTAGAGAGAAAGAACTTAGGGAAGAAAACAGGAACTACAGAGGTAAACATAACCAATAGACTACAAGAGATGGAAGAAAGAAACTCAGGTGTGGAAGATACAATAGAAGAAATCGATGTAACCATCAAAAAAAAAAAAAAAAGCTAAATCTAAAAAATTCCTGACACAGACCATCCAAGAAATCCAAGACAACACGAAAAGACAAAACCTAAGAATAATTGGAATAGAGGAAAAAGAAGATTCCCTTCTCCAAGACCCAGAAAATATATTCAACAAAATCACTGAAGAAAATTTCCCCAACTTAAAGGAGAGGCCTATAAGAATAAAAGAGACCCTCAGAACACTCAATAAATTAGACCAGAAAAGAAATTCCTCCTGTTACATAATAATCAAAACAATAAGTATACAGAATAAGGAAAAAATACTAAAAGCTGCAAGGGAAAGAGGCCAAGTAACATATAATGGCAAACCCATCAGAAACACACCTGACTTCTCAACAGAGACTATGAAAGCCAGAAGGGCCTGGATGGGCATCATGGAGACCCTAAGAGAACAGAGATGTCAGCCCAGGCTACGATACCCAGCAAAACTCTCAGTCCTCATAGATGGAGAAAAGAAGATAGTCAACGACAAAAACAAATTTCAACAATACCTGCACACAAATACAGCGTTACAGAAGACACTAGAAGGAAAAATACAACCCAAGAAAACTAACTACTTTCAAGAAAACACAGGAAATAATTACCCTCACTACAGCAAAACAAAAAGTAGCCAAGCACACAAACTTACTACCACAGCCAACATCAAAGGAACTAACAGCCACTGGTCATTAATCTCTCTCAACATCAATGGAATCAACTCTCCAATAAAAAGACACAAACTAACAGAGTGGATGCGTAGACAAGACCAAACAATCTATTGCATACAAGAAACACACTTAAGTCACAAAGATAGACATTATCTGAGGGTAAAGGGCGGGAAGATGGTTTTCCAAGCAAGTGGACCCAAGAAGCAAGCAGGAGTGGCCATTCTAATATCTGATAAAATAGACTTTCAACCGAAATTAATAAAGAGAGATGGGGAAGGGCATTTCATACTCATCAAGGGAAAATTCCACCAGGAAGACATCACAATCCTTAACATCTATGCCCCAAATACACACATTAATAGTGGGAGACTTCAACACCCCACTCTCAACAAAGGACAGGTTAACAATACAGAAATTAAACAAAGAAACAACATCTCTAACAGAGGTCATGAATTAAGTGGACCTAACAGACATCTATAGAAGCTTTCACTCAAACACAAAGGAATTTACCTTCTCAGCACTTCATGGAACTGTCTCCAAAACAGACCATATAGAGTTGGTCACAAAACAAGCCTCAACAAATAAAAGAAGATTGCAATAATCCCATGTATCCTATCTGATCACCATGGAATATAAAGCTGGACCTCAACGACAACAGAAATAGCAAAAAGCCTAAATACACATGGAAACTGAACAACTTGCTACTCAATGACAGCTGGGTCAAGGAAGAAATAAAGAAAGAAATTAAAAACTTCCTAGAACTCAATGACAATGAAGACACAACATATCCAAACTTATGGGACACAATGAAAGCAGTGCTAAGAGGCAAGTTCATAGCACTAAGTACTTTCAAGAAGAAACTTGAGACATCTCATTCAAGCAACTTAATGGTGAAAGAGCTAGGAGAGAGAGCTGGGGGACCGATCTTGGAACTAAAGCCCTAAAAAAAAAAGAAAGAAAGAAACAGCAGACACACAAATAAAAGGAGTAGACGGCTAGAAATAATCAAACTCAGGGCAGAAATCAATACATTAGAAACAAATAAAACAATTCAAAGAATCAATGAAACCAAGAGCTGGTTCTTTCAGAAAATCAACAAGGTAGACAAAACCTTAGTCAAACTAACTAAAAGACAAATTAACAAAATCAGAAATGAAAAGGGGGATATAACAACAGATTCTGAGGAAATCCAAACAATCATTAGGACTTACTTCAAAAATCTATATGCCACAAAATTTGAAAATCTAAATGATATGGACAATTTTCTTGATCGATTCCACTTACCAAAGCTGAATCAAGACCAGGTAAATCAATTAAACACTCCTATATCACCTAAGGAAATAGAAGCAGCCATCAAAAGTCTCCCATCCAAAAAAACCCCAGGACCACAAGGTTTCAGCGTAGAATTCTACCAGACCTTCAAAGAAGAGCTAACTCCAATACTCTTCAAACTATTCCACAAACAGAAACAGAAGGAACACTACCAAACTCATTCAATGAAGCCACAGTCACCTTGGTACCTAAACCTCACAAAGACCCAACAAAGAAAGAGAATTTCTGGCCAATCTCCCTTATGAACATTGATGCAAAAATACTCAACAAAATACTTGCAAACCGAATACAAGAACACATCAAAGATATCATCCACTATGACCAAGGAGGGTTCATCCCAGGTATGCAAGGGTGGTTCAATATACGGAAATCTATCAATATGATCCACTGTATTAACAAACTGGAAAAAAAACCCCACATGATAATCTCCTTAGATGCTGAAAAAGCATTTGACAAAATCCAACACTGTTGGTATAATATTCTTTTGAAATATATATACAGCTTACCCTTGTTCATTCAAATGCTGATTTCTCCCCGCCACTCCCTGGTTTCAAGCCAGACATTGCATCGTGATGCTTATTCTAAGCATCCTGTCTCAACTTGGTGTACACTTTCAAATAAAGCAACTATCCACAATATTGAGCAGGGAAAGAGAGGAGAGGAGCCAGAGGACAGGAAAAGGTGGGAAGAGAAAAAGTGAAAGAGCTAGGAGAGAGAGCTGGGGGACCGATCTTGGAACTACATGGAGATGGACTGGACAAAATATTTCACAAAAAAAGCAAGTATAATGTGGCAAATCTAAATGTTAGGAAACTATGAGGGCTTGGGTATTTAGGAGGGAGTAACTATTGCCCAGCATTGTATTCTAGGTTAACTAAATAAACCCAGTCTCTGTGTGGTGATTTGGTTATAAAGCTGTTTAGGATTAACAGCAGCTTTACCAGAAGATATATCAGTAGTAAATTTTAATTTTTCATACAACACAACATCCATTCATGTTTAAAGTATTGGAGAGATCAGGGATACAGGGCACATACCTAAACATAGTAAAGGCAACATACAGCAAGCCTATAGCCAACATCAAACTAAACGGAGAGAAACTTAAAGCAATGCTAGTGAAATCAGGGACAAGGCAAGGCTGCCCACTTTCTCCATATCTGTTCAACATAGTTCTGGAGTTCCTTGCTACAGCAATAAAACAATTAAAGGAAATCAAGTAGATAGAAATCAGAAAGGAAGACATCAAAGTTATCACTATTTGCAGATGATATGATAGTATACCTGAGTAACCCCAAAAATTCTACCAGGGAATTCCTACAGCTGATAAACACCTTCAGCAAAGTGTCCGGATACAAAATTAACTAAAAAAAAAAAAAAAAAGTCAGTAGCCCTCCTATATACAAAAGAAAAAAGGGCTGAGAAAGAAATTAGGGAAACAATACCCTTCACAATAGCCACAAAGGTCATAAAGTACCTTGGTGTGGACCTAACCAAGCGAGTCAAAGACTTGTATGAAAAAAATTTCAAGCCTCTGAAAAAAAAATTAGAAGAAGATATCAGAAGATGGAAAGATTTCCCATGCTCATGGCTTGGCAGGATTAACATAGTAAAAGCAATCTAGAGATTCAATGTGATTCCCATCAAATCACCAATGCAATTCTTTACAGACCTTGAAAGAACAATTCTCAAGTTCATATGGAATAACAAGAAACCCAGAATTGCTAAAACAATTCTCTACAACGAAAGATCTTCTGGAGGTATCTCCATCCCCAATCTCAAGATCTACTATAGAGCAATAGTAATAAAAACTGCATGGTATTGGCACAGAAACAGAATTGATCAACAGATCAATTGAATTGAAGACCCAGAAATGAACCCACACACTTACAGACACCTGATTTTTGACCAAGATGCCAAAACCATACAATGGAAAAAAATAGCATCTTCAACAAATGGTGCTGGTCTAACTAGATGACTACATGTAAAAAAATGCAACTAGATCCATACTTATCATCCTGCACAAAATTAAAGTTCAAGTGGATCAAAGACCTCAACATAAAACCAGAGACATTGAATCGGTTAGAAGAAAAAGTGGGTAAGTGCCTAGAACTCATTGGCCAGGAGACAACTTCCTGAACACCATCAGCATAGACTCTAAGAGCAACAATCAATAAATGGGACCTCATGAAACCGAAAAGCTTCTGTAAAGCAAAGGACACTGTTGTCAGAACAAAACAAGAGCCTACAGACTGGGAAAGAATCTTCACCAACCCTATATCTGACAGAGGGCTAATATCCAGGATATATAGAGAACTCAAGAAATTTAAAAGCAACAAATCAAGTAATCAAATTAAAAAAATGGGGTACAGAGTTCAACAGAGAATTCTCAATAGAGGAATATCCAATGGCAGAGAAACACCTAAAGAAATGTTAAATGTCCTTAGTCATCAAGGAGATGCAAATCAAAACAACCCTGAGATTTCACCTTACACCCATCAGAATGGCTAAGATGAATAACTCAAGTGATGACACATGTTGGAGAGGATGCGGAGAAAGGGGAACTCTCCTCCACTACTGGTGGGAATGTAAACTTATACAACCACTTTGGAAACCAATTTGGCGCTTTCTCAGACAATTAGGAATAGTGCTTCCTCAAGATCCAGCTATACCACTCCTAGGCATATATCCAAAAGATGCTCAAATACACAACAAGGACGTTTGTTCAACCATGTTTGTAGCAGCTTTATTTGTAATAACCAGAATCTGGAAACAGCTCAGATGCCCCTCAGTTGAGGAATGGATATAGAAATTGTGGTACATCTACATAATGGCATACTACTCAGCAATTAAAAACAAGAAAATCATGAAATTTGCAAGTAAATGGTGGGAACTGGAAAAGATCATCCTGAGTGAGGAATCCCAGAAGCAAAAAGACACACAGGGTATATACTCACTCATAAGTAGATATTAGACATATAATATAGGATAAACATACTAATGTCTGTACACCTAAGGAAGCTAGTCAGGAAGGAGGACTCTGGGTAAGATGCTCAATCCCCATTCAGAAAGCTAAACAGGATGGACATCGGAGGAGGGAGAAAACAGGGAACAGGATAGGGGCCTACTACAGAGGACCCCTGAAAGACCCTACCCTACAGGGTTTCAAAACAGAGGCTGAGATTCATAGCCAAACTTTGGGCAGAGTTCAGGGAATCTTTATGAAAGAAGTGGGAGATGGTAAGACCTGGAGAGGACAGGAGCTCTACAAGGATAGCGACAGATCCTAAAAAGTTTGGGCAGAGGGTTCTTTTCTGAAACTGACACTCCAGCCAAGGACCACTCATGGAGATGGCCTGGAATCCCTGTACAGATGTAGCCTAGGGCAGTTCAGTATCCAAGTGGGTTCCATAGTAATGGGAACAGGGACTGTCTCTGACATGAACTGATTGGCCTGTTCTTTGATCACCTCCCCCCAAGGGGGGAGCAGCCTTACTAGGCCACAGAAGAAGACAATGCAGCCACTCCTTATGAGACCTGATAGACTAGGGTCAGAGGGAAGGGGAGGAGGACCTCCCTTTTCAGTGGACTGGGAGACGGACATGGGTGGGGAAGAGAGAGGGTGAGATTGGGAGGCGGGAGGGAGGTACAGGGATATACAAAGTACATAAACTGTAATTAATAAAAAAAGAAATGATTTAAAAATTTGTTTGTTAAACTCACGTAAAATGGCTAAATAATACCTTCTAAAAATCTTTATTAATTATTTTGTTTTGTTCTAGCAGAGGAAGGAAGGTATATTTTTACCATAACAAAGTTGAAATTTCACACAGATCCTAAAGGGAAATACACTTCTTTTTGCCACACAGTTTAGTGTTGCTTTCTCCTTTGAGAGTGACTCGACATGGAACACATGATGGGGTCAAGGCAGCAAACAGGAGGCTCTTCTAAATGCTTTCTATCATAGAGATAAAAACTTAACACTTCCATCACCCACCCAACCCATCCATCCACCACCCACCTACATACATACTGCTTTGTGTGTGTGTATGCATGTCTGTGGATGCTGGAAGAAGGCACTGGACCCCATGGAGCTGTAGTTACAGCTTCCTGATGTGGATGCTGGAACCAACAGAACACTAGTCCTCTGAAAAACCAGCAAGCACTCTTATGGATCAGCTCTCTTTCCTTGCCCCTTAATACATTTTATGAGTAATGGATTCTGAATTTAAAAAATCTGTTTCTAAGTTACTATCTATTGTATAAAGATCTACAGTGGGACTCAAAAACAGTATCATCTCTGTCCTCATCCTCACTTCTTTTCTCTAAATGGTGACTTTCGCCAGTGGTACTGGTCCTATGAAGGGACCTGGTTAAGCAATACCAGAAAAGAAATTATTCTGACAGTTTCAAGCAACACATTTTGTTACAGGAGCTACAAGTAACTAGAATTACAACAATGTTTTGATTACACAGGTACAATTTTCTTATGGCACCTGTATCAATTATTTTCCTCCTTGAGGTGACAGAAACCCCAAGAAAAAAACAACATGGGGAAGGGTGTATTTTGGCTCCCAGTTCCAGGGTACAATTCATCAGGGTGAACTATTCCTGGTGGCAAGAGATTGAGGCAGCTGATCCAGAAGCATAGAGAAGTCAATGCTACTGGTGCTCAGCTTGCTTTGTCCTTTTTATTCAGCCCATTTCATGGGACGGTACTGTCCACAGAGGTAGGGAATCACTTTTGATCTTAATTAATCTGATGTAGAAATTCCCTCATGGGCAAGCCCCAAAAATTAACCTATCTTCACAATCACGACTAGAAGTTTGTTCTGTAGGTGATTCTAGATTCTGTCAAGTTGACAATGTTATCACCACAAGACTTGAGTCTAGATTTCAGCCCTCTTGTCAGATATAGGGTTGGTGAAGATTCTTTCCCAGTCTGTAGGCTGTCATGTCTGACAACAGTGTCCTTTGCTTTACAGAAGCTTTTCAGTTTCATGAGGTCCCATTTATTGATTGTTGATCTTAGAGCCTGTGCTGTTGGTGTTCTGTACAGGAAGGTGTCTCCTGTGCCAATGAGTTCTAGGCACTTACCCATTTTTTCTTCTAACAGATTCAATGTGTCTGGTTTTATGTTGAGGTCTTTGATCCACTCAGAGTTTAGTTTGTGCAGGGTGATAAATATGGATCTATTTTCATGTTTCTGCATGTAGACATCCAGTAGACCAGCACCATTTGTTGAAGATGCTGTCTTTTTTCCATTGAATGGTTTTGTCCTGTCAAAAATCAAGTATTCATAGGTGTGTGGGTTTATTTCTGGGTCTTCCATTTGGTTCCATTGATCCACCTTTCTGCTTCTATGCCAATACCATGCAGGTTTTATTACTATTGTGCTGTAGTACAGCTTGAGATGAGGGATGGAGATAACTCCAGATGATCTGTTGTTGTACAGGATAGTTCTGGAAATTCTGGGTTTTTTGTTTCTCCATATGAAGTTGAGAATTGTTCTTTCAAGGTCTGTAAGAATTGCATTGGTATTTTGATGGGAATTGATTGAATCTATAGATTGCTTTTGGAAGAATGGCCATTTTACCAACCCTGTATCTGAAAGAGGGTTAATATCCAATAGATATCAAGAACCAAGAAGTTAAAAAGCAATAAATCAAGCAATCCAATTGAAAAATGGGGTATGGAGCTAAACAGAGAATTCTCTGTAGAGGTATAAAGAATGGCAGAAAAACACTTAAAGAGATGCTCAATGTCCTTAGTCATCAGAGAGACACAGATCAAAATGACCCTGAGAGTTCACCTTAGAATGGCATCAGAATGGCTAAGATCCAAAACTCAGGTGACAACACATGCTGGAGAGGATGTCGGCAAAGGGGAACCCTCCTTTATTGCTGGTGGGAATGTCAACTTGTACAACCACTTAGGAAATCAATCTGGTGCTTTCTCAGACAATCAGGAATAGCGCTTCCTCAAGATCCAGCTATACCACTCCTAGGCATATAGCCAAAAGATGCTCAAATACACAACAAGGACGTTTGTTCAACCATGTTTGTAGCAGCTTTATTCGTAATAGCCAGAACCTGGAAACAACTCAGATGTCCCTCAATGGAAGAATGGATACAGAAATTGTGGTACAATGGAATATTACTCAGCAATTAAAAACAAGGAAATCATGAAATTTGCAGGCAAATGGTTGGATCTAGAAAAGATCATCCTGAGTGAGGTATCCCAGGAGCAGAAAGACACATTCAGTAAATACTTATAAGTGGGTAGTAGACCTGTAAGATAGGATAAACATACTAAAATCTGTATACCTAAAGAAGATAAACAAGAAAGAGGACCTGAGGTAGATGATCAATCCTCAGTTAGAAAGACAAATGGGACAGACATCGGAAGAGGGTGAAGCAAAGAACAAGATGAGAGCCGACCACAGAGGGCCTCTGAAAGACTCTACCCAGCAGAGTATTAAAGGAGATGCTGTGACTCACAGCCAAATTCTGGGCAGAGTGCAGGGAATCTTATGAAAAAAGGGGGAGCTAGAAAGACCTGGAGAGCACTGGAGCTCCATAAGGAGACCAACAAAATCAAAATATCTGGGCCCAGGGGTCTTTTCTGAGACTGATACTCCAACCAAGAACCATTCATGGAGAAAACCTAGAATGTATCCCGTGGCAGCTCAGTGTCTAACTAGCTTCCCTAGTAAGAGTAACAGGGACTGTCTCTGGCATGAACTTAGGGGCTAGCTCTTTGATCATCTTTACCAGAGTGGCGGGGGGCAGCCTTGCCAAGCCACAGAAGAAGATAATACAGTCAGTCCTGATGAGACCCTGATAGGCTAGGGTGAGATGGAAGGGCAGGAGGACCTCCTCTATCAGTGGACTGGGGGAGGGGCATGGGAGGAGAAGAGGGAGGGAGGGCAAGATTGGAAGGGGATTTGGAAGGGGGCTATAGCTGGGATACAAAGTGAATAAGGTGTAATAAATAATTTTTTTTAAAAAACAGCATGCTAGCTTCACAGGTAGCCGAAGTACAGCATGATAAAATACCTTAGATGTTATATTAGTTGAGGTACACTTAAAAGGATTCCTTTAAATGGGACTCAGGGACCTCACAGCTACCATACTTCTCTGAATTCTTGAAAAAAGACAATCTTTTACTTTAGTGTTTTTTAGGGCCAGTCAAGAATGGATGCAATGGTGGCTGGAGAGCATTTGCTACTCAGGGAAGCAAAGTGGTTTCCACAATCCTCATGGTGGTACACAACTGTCTCTAACTCAAGTTCCAGAGAAGTGGTGCCCTTTTCTAATCTCCATGAGTACCAGACATTCATGTGGTGCACATACATACCTGAAGGCAAAATACTCCTACGCACACACACACACACACAAACTTAAAAAGGAATGTTTATTTGTTGACAGAGGTTATAGATAATTTAATGGAAATCACCGTGGAGGGCCTATATACTGGGTCCATGTGCCTCTCTATGAGACTGAAAATGGTGAAGCTCCAAAGGAGGCCATTTTGAGGCCACAGCTGTATCTGGCTTTCACGGTGCACAGCGTATGGAGTGCAAGTTCCTGCAATTGAAAGGTCAGGCATCTCCTAACCACTGGACATGGAAAAGCAAATCAAACATATAATATGTAAGCTTTTATGTCTTTCTGCATTTGTTTTATGATTTATAGTTTAATGGCTAACCTTTCTTTTTTAATTTTAAAAAAGCCAAAGAATCAAATGTAGTCTATGTGGTCCCTATAATACCTGAAAATTAAATTGTGAAAGAACAGAGGTCAAGAATATGTCATAATAATTCAATGTCCGGATAGAAAGTAGTCAGGAATTCAATTCTGAGTCACAATGGATCCCAGGTGAGCAGCAGCTCATTTTGCTACCCAGGCATCTACACAGATATGTAAGCACACTTTAGCTCATCCCTGTTCTTCTGTATCCTACAGGAATAAGAAAGGGATAGGATTAAAGTGTTCTTGGTTCTTACTTTTAGAAATAAATCTTCCACATTATGCGGGAACTTGTTTCTTCCCACTTACTGCTGCTAACCAGAAGATAACATGTGTAACAGCAACTCAATGGATTACTTTTGACTTTTTATTTTGTTTCGTTTTGTTCTTTCTTTGATATGCTAAATCTCTTCCCTAATTGGTTGTTTCATGTTAAATTATAGCATGAGTTTCAAATATTTCATAGGATAACATTTGAATAAAATTCAGTGCAAGTAAACACTGGTGCTTACTCTCCTATTTAATGAAAAGTAGTTATACTTCCAAGGAAGATTAACTTTATTCTAACTACAAACATTCCTGTTGTAAGAAAAGTTAAATGTACAAAAGCACAATGAGCAGATATTAGTGTATCATTTTCCCTGATAAAGGAAATTAAATAACCAAAAATCTAATTGCTGCACGAAAACAGCCTGGGTATCAGAACTAAGATAAAAGTCAAGTCTTGTGATTTTCTTTCCAATACTGTTCATCATATATTATTAATTCTCCTCTATGATTGGGTTATTTCTCATATACTTTTTCCACTACTTTTCTTCCTAAGGGATGCTTTTAAGGAATCTACTATTTTCCAAAGTGTGGGAACCAGTTTCACTTCATGTTACAGACCAGCAAGAAAATTTTATATAAATGTTAAGTTTTGATCCTTATGACATTTAGGTCACAGGTTAACTCTAAGCCTTTCCAGTGATGCTAACAACTGTATATTCTAAAGACATATGTAATCCAATCCTTTTCATAATGCTATAATGACTCAGTGAGATTATGATCTGATTTACGAGGTGTAAGAAACTAGATGGTTTACGCAAATGTCCTTGGCACATTCTCTGCAGTCCTATTGAAATGGCACTGCAGCCAACTGACGCAACTGAGACATTTCATGTTGCACAACAGCTTTAATGACACTGAGACATAGAAATATTTTTTAGCTAATTACAATCACTATTTTAAATACTTAAAAGGTAGTAACAAAATAATAAAAGCAACTGCAGTAACATTAACATTATTAAGCTCTGTGCACACAATGAACTAAGTGCTGTACACACATGTTGTCTACTCCTGACAGCCCCAAGAAGTTGCTATTAGCATCACAGAGACTAAAGCATCACAGAGCTTTAGTCACAGAGACTAAAGCTTATACAGATTAACTTGCTTAGAGCCATATATAGCCATAAAGACTAGAGCTGGAATTAGAACTCAATACTAATTATCTCTAAATCTAGCTCTCTTATTGGGTTCTACTCAATGCGTGTGTCTTAGTGGACTTTACCTCATAGCTACAGTGCTTTAAAATACAGAAAAACATGCAATGCTATATACACTGTGTCTTCAACATTACCATTCAAAAAAGTGTGTTATGATTTGCTTTTTCTCAGTATGATACTTTCCAATACACTTTAAATTTTCTATTTTACTCTAGTTGATATTTGAAAAGGTATTATCAGTCAGAAATTCTGAGTGGGCAAAGGAACTGTTTCCATTTGGCTTCTTTGTTATGTCCTGGAACATATTACTGAGAAATAGGATCCTGGACTGACTGTGCATTAAAGAAGTATGGGAGTTAGTTAATTCCCTTAGAATGGCTGAACCAGCTCACAAGTGACCAGATGGTACAGTCATGTCTTCAAAAGCAAACAACAACAACAACAACAAAAATCTCCAAGCAAATAAGGAAAATGACATTTTGAAGTTGCCTTAGGCTACAGAGTCAAGTTATAAGGCAATTTAAAATCTGGAGTTCATTTTCTTAAACAAAACAAATACCATTTAAAATATTTATAACACAACTAATGTGATTATTTTGAAAACAACTATATATACCTTTAATTAAGTGAGAATTGCCAATACTTTACTATTGGCAAAAACCTCATTTAAAAAAAAAGCTGTCAATAAATTATTTTAATATTTAATAATCTGTTAAATCACTTGAAATTTATTATTATTAATCACTAAAATAAACTCAAGATAAGTGAGTTAAATATAACTTTCCAATTTTAAGAAAAGGGAAATAAAAATATAGTGTTGCATATATACTGATATAGCTGGAATTTAGGATCACTAAATTATGCAGATTGGAAATTACACTTCATTAATAACATGATTATGATTAATTTTCATCTAACTTTAAGTTTATTAATTAGATGCACTTTAGTAGATTTTACTTGCTACATACTCTGTTTAGAATCTAACAAAATTTATATTTCATGCTTATATATATATACACACATAAGTACATAAACATAGATATGTGCTTATATGCGTACATATGTATATATGCAAATATATATCATGTATCCTATGAAAGGTGGATTTACAACAGAAACAATTTCACAGCATTTTTTTCTAAATAAATTTGCATGAAAATAAAGCCCTAAGGAACCCCTAGAGAGAACACGACTGTTACTTCTGCATATTTTGACAGCAGCTAGCTTAGTGTGACATAGATGGAATCTGGATTAATGCTATCAATTTTCAGGGAGCAGTAGTTACTCATTATCATCTACTCAAATGACCCACGCTCACAGACAATAACCCATGACTTCTGAAGGAAATCATAAGTTGAGTTTTTCAGAGCACCAGGCCCTAGCTACTGGACTGGAAAATATTTTAAAACTGCAGAATTTCTAGAGCCAGCCATAAAGGAATAAGATCATTTCTACCTAACTCACATCCTGTTCATAATTTTAAACACACACACACACACCAAACATAAATCAATACTTAGGCACTCTGAAGAGTAAGAACAACACAGATTAGGAAGGGAAACCAAGCTCATGGATGTGACTCATTCAGTGGTGAGTTTCTGAGGCTTTTTTTTTTTTTTGATCTTGTTGTTGTTCTCTTTTCATTGAACTTTGACTTGAGAGCGAGCCCTGAGCTGCCTGCACAGAGATGGGAAGGAGATAATCAAAACAGCAACAGAAACTCCTGAGAATTAGGGTCCCTATGGTCTCCGGAACTGGGAGGGGAAACCTAGAAGACTTTTCTCTTTCCTCCTTTGGCTTTGTGCTGAGGGCCAGTGTATATGCATGTACACGTGTGTGCTTATGTGTATATGGTGGTGTGCTATTATGACAGAAACAAAGGTACTTGAAACTGTTAAGTAGCTATTACAGTTATATTTCATAAGGCCAATGTACACACACTTGAAATGGATAGAAATACTAGTTTCCAACAGGGAAACAAAAACTGAAAAAGTCAATAAAACCAATGTGATCATAAGGTTCAAGGCAGTATGAGAAAGTCTTAAGAGCTGTGTAGGACAGAATCAAAAGTATTATTGAAACACCTGACGGTTACAATGGTGCAAACAAATTTGAATAAACAATGTCTCTAAGTCTTCACATTTTATAGTCACATACCAAAAACACAATTTACATAATCAAGTGGTTCACAGAAGCTAAAAGGAATAAACTGAAAGAAAATAAGTTCAAACACATGATAATCAGTAATAGAGAAGAAACAGTTACAGAAAAAGTTTGTTACATATTCAGAAACCATAACTGCAATTAATACAGACTTCTTATCAGAACCCATGGAGAGCAGAATAGCTGCATCCACCATTAATACACTTCAGCAGTCCTCTGTATTCAGGCCATTGGATACAGCTTTTCCAAACTATCTCTTGAGAAGTACAAGTTCAGGCTTTACTGAGGTCATTTAAGTTCCTCCTAGCACCTCATTCCATGAAGATCTACATTCTCTAAACTTTGTCAGTTAAAATCAGCATAGTTACTAAATGAAGTGAGATGATTAAAGGCAAAAACTGGGTCTCCCTTATGATGGATTCCCAAGCCTCTCTATGTTTGATAAACAGCAGGAGTTCAAAATGCACAAATGAGTGACTATCCTAAAGATGGTCTGAGTATAAAATAGGATGGGATAAGAGGATCCAAGGCATTGTGTGGAGTTAACTATGTAAACAGAAAAAAAAATATTTTCAAAACTTACACTGGTAAATTTAATAGAATTATTTTGAGATATAACAGCATATTCCAAAAATTTTCAACAGATTATTAGTACTTGCATTCAAAGTCTTCATAATAACGACCTTGACATGTCAACTAAATGAAATCTTCATAACCAACGCTAGATTTCCATTTCTCTAGAATCCCCAGAGCCAGGCTTTCACAAGGAGAGAGAGGACCACGCAGTTTATATACCTTAATGTGGTAACTGTCTGAACTCTAGAATCCTATTGTCTAAGATGACTAGGTCCCCTGGCATAAAATTTTATTTGCAACCCTAAATAGTGAATAAAATAATTGTCACATCATGAGTTAAGTAAAATATTTGATAATGTTAATTTTATTTTATCTCAGTTTGTTCATCCATGATGAAAGAGAACTTGGGGAGGGAAGAGATGATTTCAACCTCCAACTCCCAGTCTGTCCAGAGGAACATCAGGACAGGAACTCATAGGTAGGAAAAAAGCAGAGGCCATGGAGGAGTGCTGTTCACTGGACTGCTTTCTTTTTCTTTTTTGGACTGCTTTCTTATACAACCGAAGGCCACCTGCACAGGGGTAGCAGCACTGGCAGTGGGCTAAGCCTTCACACAAAAACCATTCATCAATAAAATGCCCCACAGACTTGCCAACGGGCCAATCTGATGACGGCATTTTTTCAGTTGAGGTTCCTTCTTCCCCAAAAATCCAAGTTTGTGCCAGGATGACAAAAAACTAAACATCACATACTCTAAAATAAAACTATCATTTTTATCTTCTTAAATACTATCATCTAAACATAATAGGCCCTTTAAAAGAGTGAAACAATTTCTTCAGAGACTTGGAGGGTTTTTGGGTTTGTTTTTGTTTTTTTTTTTTGATACAGGTCTTTCACTTGCTTGGTTAGAGTTACACCAAGGTACTCTATGTTATTTGTGGCTATTATGAAGGATATTGTTTCCCTAATTTCTTTCTTAGCCTGTTTGTCTTTTTTTTTGTAAGTTTTATTTCCTTTTTATTTTATATGCATTGGAGTTTTGCTTGCATATTTATCTGTGTGAGTGTGTTGGATCCCCAGGAACTAGAGCAACCGACAGTTGTGAAATGCGATGTAGGTGCTGGGAATTGAACTCTGGTCCTCTGGAAGAGCAGCTGCCAAGTGCTCTTAACCGCTGAGCCATCTCTCCAGCCCCCTATTTGTCTTTTGTATATAGGAGGGCTTCAGATATTTTGAAATAATTTTGTATCTAGCCACTTTGCTGAAGGTATTTATCAGCTGAAGAAGTTCTCTGGTAGAATTTTGGGGTCACTCAGGTATACTATCGTATCATCTGTGAGTAGAGATACTTTGACTTCTTCCTTTCTGATTTGTATCCCTTTGATCTCCTTTAGTTGTCTTGTTGCTCTAGCTAGGACTTCAAGAACTATGTTGAAAAGACAAGGAGAGAATGGCTTAATCCTCATTCAAAAGGGCAAACAGGATAGACATCAGAAATAGGAGAAGACAAGGAATAAGACAGGAGCCTTCCACAAAGGACCTCTGAAAGACTCTACCCACCAGGGTATAGAAGGAGATACTGAGACTCACAGCCAAACTGTGGGCAGAGTGCCAGACTCCTTATGGAAGAAGAGGGAGATAAAAAGACCTGGAGGGGACAGGAACTCCACAAGGAGAACAACAGAGCCAAAATACCTGGGCCCAGGGGGTCCTGGAGAGATTATACTCCATCTAAGGATTATGCATGGAAAGAACCTAGAACCTTTGTTCAAAAAAAGCCCATTGGCTGCTCAGTTTCCAAGTGGGCTCCCTAGTAAGGGGTATAGGGGTTATCTCTGACATGAACTCAGTGGATGGCTCTTTGATCACCTCCCCTCAGGCGGTGCAGCCTTGCCAGGCCACAGAGGAAGATGATGCAGCCAGCCTTGATGAGACCTCATAGGCTAGGGTCAGATAGAAGGGGAGGAAGTCCTCCCCTCTCAGTGGACTAGGGAAAAAGAATAGGGGGAGAAGGAGGGAGGGTAGGACTGGGAAGAGACAAGGGAGGGGGCTGCAGCGGGGATACAAAGGGAATAAATTGCAATAAATAAATATATAAGTTAAATTTAAAAAGAGCGAAACAAAATTTGTTCAATTTTTCTTCTCACATAAAGGCTATACATGTATAGATTCACATACATAGATATACATATACACAAATATATGATGTACATGAGCATATGTAGAAATCAATAAACAAGCAACAATGTATCAATTATTTTATAATCAAAAGTTTTTCAGTTCAAAAGCTAAGTAAATAAGTAAAAAATGGCCCTCAGGGCCAAACGATATCTCCTTAAGAACTACAAGTATATACAAATCATTGATTTAATAAAACCATCACTGAGATGCATATTGTCCTTGTTTGCTTTCTGTTGCAGTGATGAACACCATGGCCATCAGCAACATGGGAAGTAAAGGGCTTACAGACCATCACTGAGTGAAAATAAGGCAGAAACCACACGCAACACTACTCACAGGACTGCTCTGCTACCTTTCCTATATACCCAAGGCCTACCAGCCCAGCAATGGCTGCACCCACAGTGGAATAGGGCCTCCTATATCAATTAGCAACTAAGAAAATACCCTAGAGACAGGTCCAAAGACACGCCTGATGGAAGCAATTCCTCTACTGAAATTCACTCTTTCCAGGAATGTCCAGGTTTGTGCTAAGTTGAAATAACCAAACAGCATTCACATATATGCTAAATTTGCTTTTGCGTGGCTATTTTATTAGTAAAATACTAATTTAAATATCTTAAAACTATGAGTAATGAAGAAAGACACAACCAGTTTCTTCTTTCATTTTTAACTTTGCTGCTTTTGAACTTTTTTTCTTCCATTTCAAATTATTTATTATGTATCAGAGTTACACAGCTTGAGGCTGGTTAAATACAATTGGTTTTCTTTTTTTCCCTCTTTTTAATTTTTATTTTTTTTATAATAATTGCTTTATTTACTTTGTATCCCAGCTGTAGCCTCCTCCCTCATTCCCTCCCAATCCAACCGTCCCTCCCTCATCTCCTCCCTGCCCCTAAGTACACTTGGAGGGGAGGTCCTCCTCCCCTTCCATCTGACCCTAGCTTATCAGGTCTTACCAGGGCTTGTTGCAATGTCCTCCTCTGTGGCCTAGCAAGGTTGCTCCTCCTATGGGGGGCGGGCAGAGGTCAAAGAGCTAGCCATAGAGTTCATACCTGAGACAGTCTCTGTTCCACTTGCTAGGGAACCCACTTGGATACTGAGCTGACATCCAAGCAGGGGTTCTGGGTTATCTCCATGAATGGTCCTTGGTTGGACTATCAGTCTCAGATAGGCCCCTGTGCCCAGATATATTTGGTCCTGTGGAGCTCCTGTTCTCTCCAGGTCTTACTAACTCTCTCTTCTTTCATATGATTCCCTGCACTCTGCCCAAAGTTTGGCCATGAGTCTCAGCATCTGCTTTGATACACTGCTATGTAGAGTCTTTCAGAGGCCCTCTATGGTAGGCTCCTATCCTGCTTCTCATTTTCTCCTACTTCCAATGTCCATCCTATTTGTCTTTCTAAGTAAGGACTGATCTTCTTACCTTGGGTCCTCCTTGTTTAGCTTCTTTAGGTGTAAAGATTTTAGTATGTTTATCCTATTTTATATGTCTAGTATCTACTTATAAGTTAGTATATACCCTGTGCATCTTTCTGCTTCTGGGATACCTCACTCAGAATGATCTTTTCTAGGTCCTATCATTTGCCTGCAAATTTCATGATTTCATTGTTTTTAATTGCTGAGTAGTATTCCACTGTGTAAATTTGCCACGATTTCTATATCCATTCCTCCACTGAGGGACATCTGGGTTGTTTCCAGCTTCTGGCTGTTAAGAATAAAGCTGCTGCAAACATGGTTGAACAAACGTCCTTGTTGTGTATCTGAGCATCTTTTGGATATATGCTTAGGAGTGGTATAGCTGGATCTTGAGGAAGCACTATTCCTAATGGTCTGAGAAAGTGCCAGATTGATTTCCAAAGTGGTTGTACAAGTTTACATTCCCACCAGCAGTGGAGGAGGGTGCCCCTTTCTCCACAACCTCTCCAGAAAAATCTCTTTGAAATATTTCCTAGATTCCTGCATGCAAAAGACCGTGAAAATATTTGGCATTTTGAACGGGGCACTTACATGAAGGAAAACATGCCCAATCTTAAAAATCCACATTTACAATAGTGGCTCCAGGACATGGTACATGGAACTCTTCACCAGTGCTGGCTGCTGGACATTTTATCAAAGTGTCATCATAGGAAACAGGTTTAAGGAAACATACCTTGGGCTGTTCTTCAGCTTCCTCAAAAAGTAAGGTTAACTGACAACTTTCTTAGGTTAGCTTCATTTTGACCACCCAATCCACTCTTCCAATTTATAGATAGTTTAGAACTCAGTAATAGAACCAGCCACTTCTATCTTACTCTCCCTCTCCTTTCGTCCCTATGAACTTTAACATACTAGCCATGCACATGTTTTCTCATCACTATCTTAGGACTTCCACAGACTAGTTTACACAGAACAGGTTTCTTTTAGGGATGGATATAAGAAAGCACTATATAAACTCTATGTGGATAACTAAACTGGCAACCAGAGTTGATCAGCTCATCCAAGTGGACTAGGAAAACAAATTTCCGAAGTCTGATTTTGAAAGACAATTTCATTAATATTTAATAAAAACTAATTAAAACACTGAAAAAACTGATTAGAGTTTTTTAGTGTATCAAAGAAAATTCAAATCTTAAAAGTCAACAATAGTTTTAAATTAGTATAATGCTTGCCTTAAGATTTTAACTTAACATCTTTGTGGTTTCCTGCTAAAGATGTATAAATTAATTATGTTATAGTTTTGAAAAGGTAATGGTAAGAAGATGAATTCTAGATTACAAAATGACAAACTATTAGTCCTGACAATGATTATTCTTGTTGATATCTTTTGTAGTCATCACAATTAGTAGATAAGATAACAAAAACACAAGGAAGTGAAGTTCCCACATAAGACAGCTGCCAGTTAATGCCAGGGTTGATAATAAGATTCCAATTTTCTGCTTTCTAGTTTAGTAAACTCCCATATAATAATGGTAAAGCAGTAATAAAAAACACTTGTTTGGGCCTCCTACTTACTAGACTTAATGCTAGAAATTATTAGCAGTAGTTCCTTAGAATTACTCTTGAATTATCTTTTCATCAAAATTGCCCTATCAGTTTTCCATCCTGTAATAGCACCAGAAGGTAAAGCCAGGTCAGTCACATTGTGAAGAACATGTTATATTATATACCATCATTGGACACATTTAATAGACAAGTTCACCAGTTAAAACACTGAGAGGAAACCATTAGTACAATCTGAGCAGAGAAAAAAGTGTGACCAAGACAATGGCTTCACAGTTCTCTTCTCAGGGTCCCTAGAGGTAGGAAGTCTAGATGTACAAGTTGAATAAATCATGGTTTTTATTTTTGTGTGTGTGTGTGTGATTTTTATTTTTATTGGTTCTGTTTTTTGTTTCTTTTTTATTATCTTTTTAATCAATTACAATTTATTCACTTTGTATCCCAGCTGGAGTCCCCTTCCTTGTTCCCTCCCAGTCTGATCCTACCTTACCTCTCCCCCAGTTCACTGATGAGGCATCTTCCTCCCGTTCCATCTGACCCTAGCCTATCAGGTCTCATCAGGACTGGCTGCATGTCTTCCTCTGTGTCCTGGTAAGGCTGTTCCCCCATCAGGGGGCGTTGATCAAAGAGGCAGCCACTGAGTTCATGTCAGAGACAGCCCTGCTCCCCTTACTAGGGAACCCACTAGGACATGAGCTGCCATGGGCTACATCTGTGCAGGGGTTCTTGGTTCTCCATGAATGGTCCTTGGTTGGAGTATCAGTCTCAGACAAGATCCCTGGGCCCAGAATTTTTGGGTTCTATTGCTCTTCTTGTGGAGCTCCTGTCCTCTCCAGGTCTTTCATCAACCCCTTCTTTCATAAGACTCCCTACACTCTGCCCAAAACTTGGCTATGAGTTTCAGCATCTGCCTCGATAACCTGCTGGGTAGAGTCTTTCAGAGGCCCTCTGTGGTGGGCTCCTGTCCTGTTCACTGTTTTCTCCATTTTCCAATGTCTTTCCCATTTACCTTTCTGAATGGGGATTGATCATCTTACCCAGGGTCCTACTTCTTGCTTAGCTTCCTTAGGTGTACAGATGTTACTATGTTTATCCCATATTATATGTCTAATAGCCACTTATAAGTAAGCATATACCATGTGTGTCTTTCTGCTTCTGGGATACCTCATTCAGGATAATCTTTTCTATTCCCACCATTTGAATGCAAATTTCATGATTTCCTTGTTTTTAATTGCTGAGTAGTACTTCATTGTGTAAATGTGCCACACTTTCTGTATCCATTTCTCAGTTGAGGGACATCTGAGTTGTTTCCAGGTTCTGGCTATTATGAATAAAGCTGCTACAAACATGGTTAAGCAAATGTCCTTGTTGTATACTAGAGCATCTTTTGGATATATGCCTAGGAGTGGTATAGCTGGATCTTGAGGAAGCACTATTCCTAATTGTCTGAGAAAGTGCCAGATTGATTTCCAAAGTGGTTGTATAAGTTTACATTCCCACCAGCAATGAAGGAGGGTTCCCTTTTGCTGACATCCTCTCCAGCATGTGTTGTCACTTGAGTTTTGGATCTTAGCCATTCTGATAGGTATAAGGTGAAACCTCAGGGTCATTTTGATTTGCGTCTCTCTGATGGCTAAGGGCGTTGAGCATTTCTTTAAGTGTTTTTCTGCCATTCTACAATCCTCTATAGAGTTCTCTGTTTAGCTCTGTACCCCATTTTTTAATTGGATTACTTTATTTGTTGCTGTTTAAGTTCTTGAGTTCTTTATATATATTGGATATTAGCCTTCTGTCAGATACAGGGTTGGTGAAGATCCTTTCCCAGTCTGTAGGCTATCCTTTTTTTCTGATGACAATGTCCTTTGCTTTACAGAAGCTTTTCAGTTTCATGAGGTCCCATTTATTATTAATCTTGGAGCCTGTGCTGTTGGTGTTCTGTTCAGGAAGTTGTCTCCTGTGCCAATAAGTTCTAGGCTCTTCCCCACTTTTTCTTCTAACAGGTTTAGTGTATCTGGTTTTATGGTGAGGTCTTTGATCCACTTGGACTTTAGTTTAGTGCAGGGTGATAAGTATGCATGTATTTGCATTTTTCTACTTATAGACATCCAATTAGACCAGCACCAATTGCTGAAGATGCTGTCTTTTTTCCATTGAATGGTTTTGGCCTCTTTGTCAAAAATCAGGTATCTGTAGGTGTGTGGGTTCATTTCTGGTCTGGTCTTCTATTCGGTTCCATTGATCCACCATTCTGTTTCTATGCCAGTGCCACGCAGTTTTGCTCTGTAGTACCGAGTAGGGATGGAGATACCTCAAAATGATCTGTTGTTGTACAGGACTGTTTTTTTGCAATTCTGGGTTTTTCATTTTTCCATATGAAATTGAGAAATGTTCTTTCAAGTTCTATAAAGAATTGTATTGGCATTTTGATGGGAATTGCATTGAATCTGTACATAGCTTTTGGTAAAATGGCCATTTTTACTATGTTAATCTTACCCATCCATGTGCATGGGAGATCTTTCCATCTTCTGATACCTTCTTCAATTTCTTTCTTCAGAAACTTCAAGTTTTTTCATATAGGTGTTTTAGTTGCTTGGTTGGAGTCACAGCATGTACTTTATGTTTTTCTGTGGCTATTATGAAGGGAATTGTGTCCCTAATTCCTTTCTCAGCCTTTTTGTCTTTGATATACAGGAGGGCTACTGATTTTTTTGAGTTAGTTTTGTATCCAGGCACTTTGCTGAAGGTGTTTATCAGCTAAAGGAGTTCTCTAGTTGGATTTTTGGGGTCACTCATGTATACTATCATATCATGTGCAAATAGTCAAGTACTTCGACTTCTTCCTTTCCGATTTGTATCCCTTTGAACTCCTTTAGTTGTCTTATTGCTCTAGCTAGGACTTCAAGTAATATGTTGAAGAGATATAGAAAGAGTGGGCAGCCTTGCATTATCTCTGAGTTCTGTGGGATTGATTTAAGCTTCTCTCCATTTCACTTAATGTTGACTATAGGCTTGTTGTATCTTGTCTTTACTATGTTAGGTATGTGTCTTGTATCCCTGATATTAAACATCCAAAACTTTAAACATGAATGAGTGTTGGATGTTGTCAAATATTTTTTGGCATCTAAGGAGATGATCATGTAGTTTTTCTCCTTCAGTTTGTTTATATGGTGGAATACATTGATGGATTTCCGTATGTTGAACCCCCTGCATGCCTGGGATGGAGCCTACTTGGTCATGGTGAATGATATCTTTTATGTGTTCTTGGATTCAGTTTGTGAGTAATTTTGTGTCAATGTTGATAAGAGAGATAGGTCTGAAGTTCTCTCTCTCTTTTTTTTTGGTTGGGTCTTTGTGTAGTTTAAGTATCAAGGTGACTGTGGCTTCTAGAATGAGTTTGGTAATGTTGCTTCTGCTTGTATTTTGTGGAATAGTTCAAAGAGAATTGGAGTTAGCTCTTCTCTGAAGGTCTGGTAGAATTCTGCATTGAAACCATCTGGCCCTGGGCTCTTTTTGGAAGGGAGACTTTTGCTGACTGCTTCTATTTCCTTGGGGGATATAGTACTATTTAATATATTTACCTGGTCTTGATTCAGTCTTGTTAAGTGGAATCTATCAAGAAAATTGTCCATTTCATTTATATTTTCAAATTTTGTGGCATACGAGCTTTATAGTAAGACCTAATGATTGTTTGGATTTCCTCAGTGTCTGTCGTTATATCCCTCTCTTCCTTTCTGATTTTGCTGATTTGGATAGTTTCTCTCTGCCTTTTGGTTAGTTTAGCTAGGGGTTTGTCTATCTTGTTGATTTTCTCAGAGAACCAGCTCTTGGTCTCATTGATTCTTTGAATTGTTTTCTTTTGTTTTTAATTCACTGATTTTGGCTCTGAGTTTGATTATTTCCAATCGTCTATTCCTCTTGTGTGTTTCTGCTTCTTTTTTCCTACGTCTTTTAGTTGTGCCGTTAAGTTGCTTATATGAGATGTTTTAAACTTCATTTTGGAGGCACTTAGTGCTATGAACTTTCCTCTTAGCACTTACCTATGTAACAGATTGTAGTTAAGTGACTTTAAAGAGGTACTGGGAATTAAGATTTACTCTTCTAATCTTATACCATGTAACAGCCCAATGATAATCAGAATCATAAACAGGTATCATTTAAGTAGGCAGAAGTCATCGAATCATAAAACAAGTTCTATTAATTCACCACCAATAACATCTCCAGTGCCTTGAAGTACGTAATATATCACAGGCACTCAGTACTGAGAATGTTTGAAGAAGGAAGGCAGCAGTTGCCAGGTAATGTTAAAAAATTTCTACAATAGTAGAAATGTTTGATAGCATTTGCCAATATCCATGATATAAATACTCAGCATGGTTGATTTAAACTGCTAGTGGTTTAAAAGTCCTTAGAATACTTTTAGAAGCTTAGTTTGAACTGCTAGCTTAAGACTATAAGAAAATGAACCCTTTTAGGAGAGAGCAGTAAGCAGTCTTGGCAAGAGGCTTTTGTCCCACACCCTTGGCCTGATTCTTCATGTTAACCCTGCTGCCTGTTTTCTAGAAATGTGCTGTATAAAATGGCTGTGATGGTCAATCCTCACTGTCAACTTGAGTGGATCTGGAATCATCTAGTGGATGTTATTGCGAGGACTTTCCAGAGGTTTAACTGAGAAGGGAAGACCCACCTTTAATAGGAGAGGTACTAGACTGGGGTTTCAAATAAAATTTTAAAAGGGATAAAGTAAAAATAAAAAGGGGGAGGGGAGGAAGTACACGGAGTACCAGCATCCATCTTCCTTGCTTTGACTGTGAATTCAGTATGACCGTCACCTTGTGTGGCTCATGTTGTCCTTGCTGTGATGTACATATCCCCTCGAACCATGAGCTAAAAATCCTTCACGTACTGAAATTGTTTTCGTTGTATCAATTATAAAATAATTAATTCAGTCTCTCTCTTTAATGCCAAGAATTGATTCAGATCAAACTAGCTCTCCAAATGCCTCACTGCTGGCTTCCATCCATTAAGTGAGAGAGCAACATATCAGCCCATCATGTGCTTGCTAGGTTCTTCTCTAAATCCCGAGTCATAACGCTAGCTGTTCACTACTCTCCATTGTTTGCTGCCAAATCTCTAATTTCGAAAAAGGTCTCTCACATTCTATTTGGTTCAATTTTCATGGATCTATTTGATACTATTCATACATCTTAAACTATGAACAGCTTATCTTCCTAGTCTCAACAAGTTTCAGAAGTCTATATCGTTCTGATACTATAAGATGCTCTTGGTTTCTAAGCTAGGCATGGGTGGGGCTGCAAATGCTAATTACCAACACCATTAGTAAGCATTTTTTTAAATAAAGGTATACATGTCCTTAAAGGGGTCTAGTTTGATAATCTTTCTTCACGGAATATAAATTTTAGTGAGATGATTAGATAAACACTACAATAAGCTTCTTCTTTTTTTTTTGTTTTTGAACAACTATACTAATGTGGATGGTCTACCTATGGTCCACTGGCACTAATAGCTATGACTCCCAAACACTAGAAATTACAAGTACCTCTACAGGCAAGAAAGGGCCTATTTCATACAACTACTGACGGAAAGGATTAAATATTCAGAGGCATGGTGGGAATAACCATTGATACACTTCCCCAACATTTTATTAAACTCAATTTGACTATAGACATGTATTTAATCTATTCTGTAGAGAAGAGAAGGTGTGTCTGGTCTGTCAGCTGTGTTTCATTTGACAAATCTTGAAACTGGAAATAAGACTTACAACACAGTAGTGATAACTACACTCAAGTATATTCCATGGCTCTTACCTGTACATTTGTAGTCAGAGGCTACACCTTTAAGCATAGCATCAAAGATGGATATTTCCATTCTCTGCTTCTTGTGGTGACAACTCAGAAGCAAGGAAGGCTGGGATACAACTAAGTAGAGAAATGGATCTAGTTCTAAATCACCAGTTCCTCTTCGGCCAGGCTGCCGAACAACAGTGACTCCAAGGGCTTGTCTAGCAGATGACCGTGTGGATGCATGGAGGCTTTCAAGGGAGAGAAGCCTTATTTTCTTCTTGGAAGAAAAGGTAGTGTTACTGCCTAAGAGATCTTCGGCAGTCATCACGGAAATGCATGCCTGGTTAGGCTTAGCTACAACTTGGAGATTTAAAGAATTCTTTACTGCTTTCCCATCTTCCTTCTGTTCTGGTAATTTGAATTTGGGTAAGGCCACCGAGGAATAGGTCATGAGCGAGATCCTACTTGCAGTAATAAATATGTCGAAGGGAATGAAATTAAGATTTTTCACAATTGACGACTGGTGTGAGGGGCGGGCTATTCGGTGCTGACTGGCGCCACTGTACTGCTCTATTTGCACGATGCGGATTTTAATGCTGTCACTGCCAATTCCACTGTCTTGAGCACCACTGTAACGGGAAGAGGTTTCAGCTACGCCTCCATCAAATGCATCCATTTTCTTCTGTTCTTGTTTAGAGACCTACAAGAAAAAACAAGTAAATACGTCAAAGAAGTTATGCATCAAGTATCACTACATGAATGATGTTATATAAACACGCTGTTTAAAGGAATTTAAAATGAATCTAGCATAACTTAAAGCCATAATAATCACAAAACTAAGTGAATGGCCACTTTCAAGAAAAAAAAAATCACCTCATAATCCAAGGGACTTTCTCTTTCTTCCTTTTTTTTTGTTTTCAGAAAGGGTCTTGATTCTTAGCCTAGACGAGCCTGAAACTCTCTATGTTGTCCAGACTGGCCTGAAATTTACAGCAATCCTATGCCTTAGATTGCCAACAGCTGAGATTACATATCTGGTCTACTTATATCATGCCAAGAAGTTCTTGAGAACACATCAAATGTGCATTTCCTCCATTAACTACTGAGTGTCAGTATTTCTCACTTTATATTAATACAATAAATCACGCATTAAAAAAAATCTTCCCCCAAATAGTTATTTTAGTAGTCTTACAGTAATCCTCCAAATAATGCAATAAATAATTCTAGCTACCAATCAAGGTCACCATTGGTGAACATAGATTCCACATGGGTGCAGGTTATATTGTGTTTTAAATCCATGTTAGAAAACTCATTTATAGGGTTTTGGACAGTTAAAAAAGAGGAAATATATAAGAAGTTCAGACTTTGAAAGGCAAAAATCATCCAATTAAAATACATGCATGATTTTTAAAAGATGTTAATTTTTCTTTTTCTACAACAGGACTTGGGAGGAGGGTCAATGTTATCATCAAATCAATGATTCAGCAAAGAAAGCCTTGAAGAGTGGCTTTCCCCTAACATTTTCCACTAATTACTCCCCGTGGAGAAGAAGGGACACGTTGGTGGCAGCGGCTGAGTGGAGTCCCTATGAAACCTCCCGCTTCTCCTTCTGGGTCTCCTAATACCTAGAGGGCACTGGGCATTTCATTTGCTTTTCTTTGAAGTGATACAGACTAATCCATATAAACATGTGAAATCCATAAAAATAAGAGAGAAAAACAAACCTTTCTTGTTCCCACTGCATTAGCAAGTATCATCACCAGTATTATTTAACGCATTCATTTTCAGTTTTTTTCTTCCCTGTACTCAGACCTTTTTGTGGTTATAATCAAAGAAACAAATTTGAAACCATTTCTAGACAAGGTATTATCCTTGTAAGTTGACTTATTTCCATGGCAGGGTCTTGCTTGTAGCCCACACTTGCTGTGAGCTCTCTGTGCAGCCAAGCTGGCCTTGAACACACAGTCACACAGTCAGTCATTGTTTTTCTCTTTCTCTCTCCTCCTGTCTTAGCCTCATGAGCACTATTTTAAAAGAACCTGGAAAAACGTTGCATAGCATTTCATTTGCTGCTAGGACTAATTTTTTTCACTGATTCCTATATAATTAGAAATTTGGGCTTTTAAGCATCTACCTCAAGAAGCATCTATGAGAAATGATAAAAAAATTAGGACAAGTTCTAAAAAGTTAAATTACAAGGTAAATAGTGTGAAAATCTGTCAAGCTATTGGGTATTTCTAAATGCCTTTCCAAAAGAACTACATTAGGATCCAAGAAAACTTGGAACAGAGAAATATTCCTAAAGCACAGTGTAACTCCTAAATGTTATATATTTATAAGTTATTAGATTCTAATTTGACTGGTTAAAAATATTTTGCCAAATGCTACAAATTACTGTAAGCTGATTGCCAAAGACTCATTGTCAAAGTGTTAAGTAATCAAATTGAACAAGGGAAGCACTTATGAAAGGTTTTCCAACAATATGGATCTTGACTGTACAGAACTAAGAAACACAAAAATTTTACCAATTTGAAACAAAACATTTTACCCCTACTCTTACAGGGCACCATATTTCTGAAGTCAGTCTGTCCAAACTGTGCTCTTGCCCTGAAGTCTGTATGTTCAAACTGTTCTTGCCTGACCAGACCCAGTTAGTGACAGCTGGCAAAGAGTCATCCATCAAAACTTTCCCTTCTTGGTGATTGAAGTGCCTCACACAATTCTACCAGAGCATAAATGTCATACTAAAACTTTCTATAGTATTAATGTCAGATAATGTTAGAACAATATGGTTAGACGATGGACTACATATACACCAGAGTTACCACACAATTATGAGACTGAAAAGTTGTTGTGATGTCCTGGCTATGCTAATGTCATATAACAATGGATTTCTCACATTTATGTGACAAAGAGTATAAAGAAGCCTACTGTACTGCCAGTCATATAAAAGTACAGTACAGTACACACTGTACCGTGTCCACACAGTACACAATACTTAGCGGTGAAAATACACCGCTATTTTCACGGTTTCCTGGGGTGAAAACTCAGAAGCAAGGAAGGCTGGGATACAGCTAAAGAGAAGCGGCTCTGGCTCTGAGTCACTGGCTCGTCTTCAACCAGCCTGATAGATAACAAGGACTCGAGGGCTCGTCTAGCAGATGACCTTGTGGATGCATGAAGCTTTCAAAGGAGAGAATGCTTACTTTCTTCCCTGTATCCCATTTTAGTGTGTATTCCTGCTTACAAAAGGTTTATGATAAACAATACTTTTGTAACCACAGCCTTCTACATTTTGTATTTGCTACCTTTCTTGATTACATTATTTTCTCTTATGTTGTTTGGTTAATCGTGACCCCAAAACAATGAGTATTACACACACACATGAAATGTACAGCAGGCTATACCATATAGCTTGTTATACATTCATACAACTATGACAACGTTCAATGGTACACTTTTGTCTCAGAATATTCCTATAGATAAGTTATAGTGATGTATAATTGTATATAGGCTTTGGAGTCAGACAAACCTAAGACCAAGTTCAATACTCTCCAATTATAGGACTTTGGGCAACTGTGGAGATGTGAAAATGCAGTCTGCCTCATAAAGTATCAGTGCCTGGCACTCAGAAAATCCCCCAAACTAGGCAGCTGCTAAAGGTCTGTAACATTTACCAGGTGAAGAACTCCTAGCTGGAATGATCTCTATCAGCGCATAAGTAGGAATACGTCTTCAACACACTGAAGAGGATCCAAAAATGTGCAGTGATTATTATTATTGATATACTAGTAATTGAGAATAAATCACTTAGCAGGCTGATGCAATGTTTGTCAAGATGCAAATGCACATGTATGAAGACTTAAAAATGTGAGCTCTGCAATGCCCTTCACAGACTCATGCATGAAGTCTTTGCGGCTGTGCATTCTCCATACTGGGAGCTGAGCACACAGTAAGCAGCCCTCTTCCTCCTCACACTACAGAAGAGCACATTGATATGCAAGGCTAAAACACAGCACTGAATGAGATGGATGCACAAGAAAAATGCACTCTATACAGGATAAGTTGACCAACCTCCTCTTCATAAAAAGTCTGCAATCCTTCTGAGTGCTCAACTGTCTCACACTGTTTGGTTTCTCACACCGTACTCTGCCTCAGCACTGTGAGGTGTGTTTATCATTTGTTACACATTGTTAGCACGTTATATACATTGTCTCTCCTAAAGGCTATCATCTTCTGAGAAAAGAGTATTGCTACAAACTGAAGCTTAAGGAGATTACTCATTAGGTTCATGAGAAAAAAGCTGGCAGTTTATGAGTAAAAGAAAACACCTTGTTAGTATCTTGGAATTCATGAAAAAATAGACTCAATTTAAGAACTAAGTAAAAATAGTCACTTATTCTTAAGATAACAGCTTAATTTTAAAGCTTTGTGTCATGTCAAAAATTTCAAATATACCCCCAAATACATTGCCAATTAGTAATATAATTAAATACTTACATAATCCAGAATCATTGTTCATATTTTGAAGCACGATAAACTGAATTTTTACAGAGTTTAAGTGGATCTGTAGGTTGGGTTCCACGACAAATCAATCCTAAACAAGAGCTCTAGCTTTATATGCTATTTTTGTTCTCTAAATCAGAAAAGTTGGCCACAATTTAATATCCCAAACTGCAGTTTTCATGCATGCAGAATTTGCTTCCAACTTACAGATTTGAGTTTAAAATCTTGCCTCCCTTAGAACAAGTATATTAAGTGTTCCTATAGGTGTTAACATGGGAACATAAAACACACATACTCTAGGGAAAGGTAAGAAAAGTCAGTGTCACATGGGTCACTGAACAGAATTTGCACAGCGGCTAATTTTATTCACTATGGAACAGAATGAAATTTCAATCAGTGATCCAGAGATAAAATACTGGCTCTCACTGGAAAAAAAAGAGAGCTAAAATTTTCTTAGTATTAGAAAACTAATCCTTAAAATGGGAACTCTAGTTAAAAGCCTGAGTTTCCTCTATTTTTCTAAGCTTCCAGATTATTTTAACACCACAATAAGGTGGATGTTGAGACATGTTTGAAAATTCAGTCTGGTTCTATCTCACTGTGGATTTATCCATCCTGCTGCAGAAGATCTGTACTACTGTTTAAGACTACTCTATGATTCATTATACGTGTTAGGTCCTAAACTTCAGAATCACAAAATTAACCAATCCTCCGAGGAAAACATAAAGTCCATAATGTAACCACTCTGAAGACAATTTTTGCTTTGTTACTGTTCAAGGCAACTAATAAAATTTCAAAAATAATAGTCCCTGTGTGCTCTGGGTGAGTGCCGCATGTTACATCTCTGGGTAGCACTGCTACATCAGCTCTTCCACTCTTTACCTAACTTATTTAAAATGGACAATAAAAGTTTTCTTTAATTAGCTACTGGTGTGCATTAACATGATCATGATTAAACCATAAAAACCAACTGTACATAACTCTGGTCCCCTGTTCCATATGTTTTGAATTATCCTGTTTGAAAATGTACTTTGCGTCCCTTTTAAAAGTTCGACCTTCTGCTTTCAGAGAATTAACTGCATATTACTGTAGTGAAGAAGATAATGTTTCAGACCTCCAGGCATATATTAAACACACTGGCAGCACTTGAGACAAATGCTTTACTTATTAGATACTTCCTATTCTAAACAGTGTCATCAAAGGCTAAAAACAAAATCCATATAAAAGCTGCACAATGCTTCTACACAGAACCTGTGCCAAAATCCCCGTGCTTTCCAACTAATGAGGAAAGGATGTGTACTCTTAACATATGAATGTAAGATTTTCCAAGCATTCACTTTAGGAAACTAGACTATTGATTCCATATGGGTTATGTTAAATGAAACTGTATTGGTAAAATAACCTTTAAGATATCTGGCATGATAACAATAATTAAACAATATTCCAAAGACTAAAACAAAAGGGAATTTGGTTCCACAATGGCTAATTAAAATAAAATGAGAAAACATAGCATGCCATCCATCAAGATAAACTGTTATTGTTTAAGAACTTTTAAAAATACTGTTAAAATATACTTTTAGATAAAATCTGAAAGAGATGGAAAAATATTTGTGGCTTAAAAATGGATAGTTTGGTGAAAAAAAAAAGTAGAGGACTCTGAAATTTTATGTGGAGATAACAGCTTTAAAGTCATGAGCACAACCAGATGGTACTTAAATCACAGGAGATCTAGTTTCACTATCACTGGGTTTCAATCTACGAAGGTTTCAATCTACGAAGGTTTCAATGGCTAGGAAAACATGTCATGTGGATCGTTACTTCTAGGGTGATCTCAGCGCCTTTCCCCACCCTTCCACAGCTCGGCACTATACACGGGATGTGCTGAGCTGGGCTAGAAGGGGACAACTGGAGCGAGTTCTTAACGCAGCTTTGAGTTGCTAGCTCAGCCTGGGGTCCGCTGGGTGAGTCAGTGCCTCAGAAGCAGCTAAAGCCACATTCGGGAAGGGAACAGCATTAAACAATGAAGCACACTAATTTCTATTTATTACCAAACCTAAAGAAGGCACACACGCGTGCATGAACACACACACACACACACACACACACATACACACACACACACACACAGAGCAGCTTGATTAACACAAGTGCTATAAATATATGTTCAAGTATGTTACAACAAGAAATGTATAGAAAGCAAACTCTTTAGTATTGGCAAGGATTATAATAATTTTTGCTTTGGTGAATGACAATGAAGGGTAATTTAGCTTCCATTTCAGCATATTGTTTCACATTACTTTTTTATACTTTTGTATCTAATAGTCACTAGAGGGCAAGCGGAAGCACACCTACAAACTTAGCCAGGTGCAGGTGCACATGTCTGTGGTTTTGCCTTTTGGTAACTGTAGGTATGTGACACAACACTGGCACATCCTTCAGCAGGCAACAATCAGACTTTGACCTTGATCAAAATAGCTTTTTTCAATTATGAATTCATTTTCCACATCTTATAAATTATAAAAAAGTCAAGTGTAAAACCACAGAATCAAAGTTTCAATCACATAAGTGTATCACTGTGACATGTATCCTAATTTGACTGCCCTGACTAAAACTTAGCAGTGCTTTCAAATAAGTAAACATTATGTCTGCCTTACCAAATCAAATACAGTTAAAAGAAGGGGGAGTAGTTTCAACATACTGAAGTTACAAATGAGAGTACTTATATACTTGAAGAAAAAAAATTACGTCCTTCATTATCAAAATATTTATGGAATGGCATAGCATGCTGGGGCTGGAAGAGGTTGTTACTGGACTTTAATACAAAGATTGTCCACACTATAAGCTTTATGTAAATAGCAAATTGTATTAGTTAACAAGAGTATGGTTTTGTTTTTTGTTTCTGTTTTTGTTTTGCGAGACAGGGTTTCTCTGTATAGTCTTGGCTGTCCTGGACTCCATTTGTAGACCAGGCTCGCTTGGAACTCACAGCTGCGGACCTGCGTCTGCCTCCTCTAGCACTGGGACTACAGCAGTGCGCCACCATCCCCAGCAGGAGTATGTGTATATACTTCCAAATTTTCAGTACCACAGACCAGAAAATATTATGGGTGTATTAGCATTTCAGCTTTGTGATATGCGACATAACATTTATCTTAGTTTGTTACATAAAAAGCAAAGAATGGATGGACTTTGTTTGAGAAGCTTCCTTCAGTGAGTGCAGTCAATAGTATTTTTAATTTAAAGTCAACTTAATCTTGTAGTGGTGGTGCATGCCAGTAATCACAGCACTTGGAAGGTAAAGGCAAGAGGATTCAGAGTTCAAGGTCATCTTTGGTCTTTTACAAGTCCTAGGCCAGCCTCTGGGCTATATGAGACTATGTCTTAAACTACAACAAGACTAGAACTTAATAAAGAATAAAGGTATAAACTTGAATAATATAAAGTACAATAAAACTTTACAGTTTTACAGCTTTATTTTTTTTCCCTGCCAAAAGTTATACAATATCCTGCACAATGTAACTGTCCCAGTCAATGACCAAAAATGTTTTGGCAACAATGAGGCAATTATTTAAAAAACCAGGGCAAACAATACTCCTCATTGCTGAACAGACAGAACAGTGTACTATAGTCTAGGTTTTCCCTTTCAAGAAGTGACATTCCCAGTTCTTAGAAATAGCATTATTGGCCACTCCTGCCTGCCAGGTATCAATTCAAATCATCACATCTCATGACACACTTAAACTAACTGCAATATGGAGGTAGCTCAGTCAAGGTCGAGTTTTATTGCAATGTGTGATGAATTAGAAAAGAGGGCCAGGCTTAGTGTTAATTGACTATAATACCGAGATCATTATAATTGCTGTTTCAAAATGATAGACCAGAGGGAGGGCCACAGGTCACTCAACATCAACCTTTTATGCTAGTTTCCCTTTACACAAAAGCTTTGATAGCATAACTTATTTTCATGGATTCCTCAGCTCATGAAAGTGAATTAGTGCTAAGAAAAACTTTGCATTACGGGGTCTGAACTCAGGGCCAGTTCTCAGTCTACCTGTATTTCTATGTCTCTCACATAGATAAGCAATCAGAATAAGTTGGTCATCAAGTGTAAACCTAATTCTTTACATTATGCTCTCAGTTTTAAGTTTGACTCATTTTCATTATTCAATGAACTCAGATTTTAAGAAAAGAAGCAAAACATTCTGGGCACCTTAACAGATAAGAGTTTGCATACTAACAACCTGGCTTAGAAAGCATCATAATGGAATTCTTTAAAAGTGGCAACTCTGTATACAAGGTATCTATTCTTTCTGTTGATGAAATCTAAAGCTCTTTCCACTGATGTCAATGTGGAAACCATTTTGTCCCATGGCTGCTTAAAGATCTGTAACAGGATCGAGTCAGCTGCAAGTACTCATTCTATCAGGCTTTACAATGGTGTCTGAGTTAGAGTCTGTTTCTCATAGAATTTCACTCAGGGACTGACTTAGATTGGCTCCTTAGAGCCAGTCTGATTTTACTAGAAACAACCTGTATCACATCAGCCACTCTCATAAATTTGCTTTAAGATGGACTCAGCTCTAACCCTGAAGCAGATGAAAGTTTACTGAGCCTATGCGCTCTGTGTAAGAGTCAAACAAAAATATATGTTTAGCTTCCGCAGCAATGTAGGGGACTGGCTATTAAGTATTCCAATGGGCTTCTGCCTTACAACTGTGAACTCAACAAAACTGTAGCTGAACTTGAATAAATGTCTACCAATAAAATTTATACAAATTCTTATTTGATTATCATATAATCACATACAATTCTTTAAAGTAATTACACAATTAATGGAAATGAAGTAAAAAAATTAGCACGCTTTAAAACTAATTTCTTCCAATATGCAGGATAAGTTGAACATATTAACAGTTAATTTTATGTAGTAGCAGGTTATTACTATCTGACAGAATATAGATACTTAACCAAATATCAAATACATATTTAATAAATGAATCATGAGAACTAACGGACATTTACCAAGTACTCATTGGGTCACTTGGAAGATAGTTCTGAGGGTCAGTGGAAGTTACCATCTGCCTTCTGGGCTAGAGACAGTTATTTGCTGAAGATGCTTTCTGGATACATCTAAACCAATATAGGAAAAGGTAGGATTCACACTGTTGAGACAGTGGGAAGGACACCTAGGCTGAGAGAATCACAGAAGCAATTAAAAATAATATTTTAGAGCAAGGCTAAGTATCTAGAAAAGCAAAAGTTTCTGTAGCTCAAAGGGTAGATGAGTGAGAATAATGGAAGGCAAAATTGGAAAGATAGCAAGCATCAAGAGAGACTGTAGGTTTAAAAATATTAAGTCTCTCTCTCTTTGGTTTTTCAAGACAGAATTTCTCTGTGTAATAGCCCTGGCTGTCCTGGACTCACTTTGTAGACCAGGCTAGCCTGGAACTCACAGTGATCCACCTGCCTCTGCCTCCCTGAGTGCTGGGATTTAAGGCATGTGCCACCACACCTTAAAAATGTCACAGAGGGCCTCTGAAAGGCTCTGCCCTGCAGAATATCAAAGCAGATGCTGAGACTTATGGCCAACTGTTGGGCAGAGCGCATGGAATCTTACAAAAGATGTGGGAAATAGTAAGATAGGGAGAGGACAGGAGCTCCACAAGGACAGCAACAGAAACAAAAAATCTGAGCACAGGGGTCTTTCCTGAGACTGATATTCCAACCAAGTACCATGCATGGAGAAAACCTAGAACCCCTGCACAGATGTAGCCCATGGCAGTTCAGTATCCAAGTGGGTTCCACCATAATGGGAACAGGGACTGCCTCTGACAGGAACTGATTGGCCTGAACTTTGATCACCTCACCCTGATGGGGGAGCAGCCTTACCAGGCCACAGAGGAAGATAATGCAACCACTCCTGATGAGAGCTGATAGACTAGGAGCAAAAGGAAGGAAAGGAAGACCTCCCCTATCAGTGGACTTTAGGAGGGGCATATGTGGAGAAGGGGGAGGGAAGGTAGAATTGGGAGGGGAGGAGGAAGGGGTTTCTGGGGGAATTCAAAGTAAATAAAGTGTAATTAATAAAATTTTTTTAAAAAGTAAACTTTTTACTTGATGCCACTCAGGCTCACAACAGGCCCTTTGGGCATGCCATTCAGCATGACCCAGGGAACTTATTCTAGAGCCTCACATTAGCCATCTGAGCTGAAGCTGTGATCCAGTGATGATTGGTACCGAGCAACTTTCATGTGCACTATTGTTTGGGAAACAACGTTCTGCAAAAAAAGAACTAAGAAAACTAATCCAAAGACAATACTCAAGAAAAAGTGGTAATTAGCTGAAGAGGATAGCAGATAGTGACAGAATATGGTTATGGCAGATCAATGGCTACCTGAGACTTCCTCTTTTAAAATCTCTCTCTCATGTATGTGAGTGTAAGCACACAAACACACATGTAGAGGTCAGAGGACAGCTTGTAGAAATTACTTCTTTCCTTTTACCATATGACTTCTAGGGGTTTAACAGCGTCAGGCAGCAAGCACCTTCATCTACTAAGCCATCTAATCAGCTCAAGGGACTTCCATATTAATCCACTACTCACAATTCTTCTATTGAAATTCCCCATTCTGGGACTTCATGCTCACCTACCTGTTTCCATATTATCATTTATCGTGTTCACCTAGCATCTTGTCCTCTGTGAAGCCTACCCTCACTTGGCCCACAGCAGTGACTCTCTTTCCTTTAACCCTGTAGGATATGATGTCTATCACTGAGCTAGTATGTAGCATACATTATTCTCTGTTGCAATTTTCTTCTAAGGCTGATGCTTTCTCTCCTAACTGGATTACAGGCTTCTGGGGTTTAGGAATATGCTGCATATATTTCTGTAAGCCCCATGCACAAACATGTACACATGACCAGGATCTGTAGATGGACAAATTATATATATATATATATATATATATATATATATATATATATATATAATGAAATAGAAAATAGCCAGTCTAGTAACTATTATCTGTGTGTGTATATTTATAGAGTATATATATAATATATACAATATATATATATACAATATATAATATATATACTTTATAAATTTTATGCTATTTAACACATCTAAAGATGAAAAAACTGAGGAGGCCTTAAAATGTAAAATAATTTCATCGAAATCTTAGATCTAGTAGATAATGAAGTTAGTTTTTGAATGTCTATAATTACTCAAAACCACAACCTATAGTGTCTATTTCCCCAAATCTTACTTTCTTTTTATACTTTTTATCTCCAAAAAGCTTTTTGATTTTTTGTTGTTAATGTTCAACTCTCTGCTAACTGCAAAATGAATTACTGTAGGTACTAAGAAATCTTATTTGCTACAACACACACAGTGCTGGATGTAAGTACCCTACCTTTATATTTTTAGTAAGTGAATGAACAACAAATTAAAAAAAGAACAAGAGAGATGAGTAAGTGAGCAAAGCAAGGAGTCTAAGTAGGAGAACTGGGAAGCTGGGGAGCTTTTACCGCTTCAGGTTCCAGGAGGATGGTTCTCAAAAGAAAACCTTTTGAGTTAAAGGGATCTATTTTGAAACACAGAAAGAAAAAGATACCTGGGCTCAGGTGCTTGTATTTTGAAAGTCACTGCCTTCAAGAACAGAAAAGCCTGCTTAGAGTAGGAATACTGCACCAAGAAGCTGAATGAAAGGCTGCATTCCATTGTTTCCACTAAGTCACATCTGCATGCAACTATGTGGAACAAAACAGGCTTTGTTTGCAGCTTTCGTTTGTTTAGGTGGAGTTAAAATGAAATGATGTAGGCCAAGTTCAAATTCTCAGCTCAGTGCATGAGGATCTTGGTTTATTAGAGCTGGAAGACATATAGAACTCACTGATTCCAGAAAAATTTTACACTATCCCCATCCCAGACATGTGTCTTTTTTGTCAAAGAACAACTTATGAGGTAGTGGTCAGTGGTTGAGATACTGATAGCAAGAGATACTGACATATAAAAGACAAAATCAAAATAGCTGCAAAGCACTTAGTTGTGTCATGCTTGTGTGAACATGTTAGTTAAGAACAATAAAGTCGGTAACATAGGCTTTTTAATGTATACATTAATATTACTGGTGGTGGTGTTACTATTATTATTGAGACAGGGTCCCACTATTTAGCTGCTGTTAACATCATCATCATCATCATCAGCAGCAGCAGCAGCAGCATCAAGAGACTGAGTTCCACTTTAACTATGTAGCCCTAGCTGTCCTGGAGCTCAAACTACGTGGACCAGGCCAGCCTCAAACCTGCTTTGCCTATTGTGTATTGAGAATAAAATTGTGAACCACTGTGCCAGGCAATATAACTATAATTATTTTTGACTGACAAATTAGATGTTTTGAACACACACACACATATATACACATATAAACATGGGGTAATGAAATTGTACTCATTAACATCTTCAGTGCTTGCAACTCTTTTTGTATTTTTAATTTTTATTTCTTATAATTTATTTACTTTGTATCCCAGCTGTAGCACCCTTCCTCATTTCCTCCCAATCCTGCCCTTCCTCTTCTCCTTCCATGCCCCTTCCCTAGTCCACTGATAGGGGAGGTCCTCCTCCCCTTCCTATAAGGTTTCATCAGGACTGGCTGCATCCTCCTCCTCTGTAAGGCTGGCCCCCTCAGGGGGAGGTGATCAAAGAGCCAGCCACTGAGTTCAGGTCAGAGACAGTCCCTGTTCCCATTACTAAGGAATGCACTTGGAGACTGAGCTGCAATGGGCTACATCTGTGCAGGGATTCTAGGTTATCGCCACACATGGTCCTTGGTTGGAGAATCAGTCTCAGAAAAGACCCCTGTGCCCAGATTTTTTGGTTCTGTTGCTCTCCTTCTGGAGCTCCAGTCCCTTCCAGGTCTTTCTATTTCCCCCTTCTTTTATAAGATTCCCTGCACTCTGCCTAAAGTTTGGCTATGAGTCTCAGCATCTGCTCTAATACCTTGCTGGGCAGAGTCTTTCAGAGGCCCTCTGTGGTAAGCTCCTGTCTTATTCCTTGTTTTCATCCTCTTCGGATGTCTATCCCATTTGCCTTTCTGAATGAGGATTGAGCCTCTTACCCAGGGTCCTCCTTTTTGCTTAGCTTCTTTAGATGTATAGATTTTAGTATAATTTTCAATTAAAAACAAGGAAATCATGAAATTTGCAGGGAAATGGTGGGAACCAGCAAAGATCATCCTGAGTGAGAATTCCCAGAAGCAGAAAGACATACATGGTATATACTCACTTATAAATGCATATTAGACATATAATATAGGAAAATCCTACTAAAATCATGTTCAATTTTTTTGTGGTTGGACATATGAACTTTACTCTCTTGGTTAAAATATACACTAACATTAAAATATACGTTATTAGTGAATATTCTTCTCTGGAATAGATCTAAAAATCTATTTTTAATTTTTATTTTTTATTAATTTTTATATTAATCACATTATTTACTTTGTATCTTAGCCATAGCCCCCTCCTTCATTCCCTCCCAATCCCTCCCTCCCTCCCTCATCTCCTCCCTGCCCCTTTCCAAGTCCACTGCCTGGGGAGGTCCTCCTCCTCTTCCATCTGACCCTAGCTTATCAGGTCTCTTCAGGACTGGTTGCCATGTCCTCCTCTGTGGCTTAGCAAGACTGTTCCTCCCTTGGGAAGTGGGGGGGGGAGGTAAAGGAGCCAGTCGTTGAGTTCATTTCAGAAATAGTTCCTGTTCTCCTTACTAGGGTAACGCACTTGGTTACTACGTAGCTACCATGGGCTACATCCGAGCAGGGGTTCTAGGTTATATCCATACATGGTCCTTGGTTGGAGAAACAGTCTCATAGAGGACCCCCGTGCCCTGATATATTTTGTCCTTGTGGAGCTTCTGTCCTCTTCTGGTCATACTAACTCCCCCTTTTATCATCTGATTCCCTTTACTCTGCTGGTTTGGTTATGAGTCTCCGCATCTGCTTTGATACACTGCTAGGTAGAGTCTTTCAGAGGCTCTCTGTGGTAGGCTCCTTTCCTGTTACTTGTTTTCTCCTACTTCCCATGTTCATCCCATTTGCCTTTCTAAGTGAGGATTGATCATCTTACCCTGGGTCCTCTTTCTTGTTTATCTTCTTTAGGTGCACATATTTTAATATGTTTATCCTATCTTATAGGTCTACATAAGTCAGTACATACCATGTGTATCTTTCTGCTCCTGGGATACCTCACTCAGGATGCTCTCTAAAAATCTATTTACCTCCAATCTATTTGCAACTTTCTACCTTTAATCAACAACCTGCATTTTCTTTTTCCCAGGTTCAGCTTCCAGGGACCATCATGTTACTTTCTACAAGTTCCCCATTTTCAGATGAAATATACAAGTGAGGTTATGCAGCATTGTACCTTCTCTGTCTGGTCTACTTCACATAGTAAGTGTCTTTTAGATTCATGCATGTGTCCCAAAAGGCAAGAGTTCTTGTTTAAGGCTGAATAGTAATCAACTGAGCATAACAGCATTATATAATTATATAATATCTATCTCTCCATATACATAATATATATCTCATATTTTCCACTTCAGTTTATTTACTGGTTGATACTTACATTGATTCAATATCTTACCTAGAGTGAATAATGTTATGATCACAGAACTGCAGCTGTCTTTTCAACATTCTGGTTTTGGTTTCTTTGGATAGAAACTTATTAGAGTGATCATACAAAAGTTCTACCTTAGATCACTGAAGAAATTCCATATATAATTTTTCATAGTACTGTACTCATTTACACTCTCACCAATAATGCATAGAAGGTTGATTTTATTCACCTATTTGTCAACACTTGCCAATTTTCATGTAATTTTAAAATATATGCTTTGAGATAATTCATATATAATGTTAATCTATTTAAAGCATATAAATGGATTTAGTTCGGCCAGAGTTATGCTAGACATTCCATCATGTTTTAAACATTTATATCTATTAGCAGTCACTTCATATGCTGTATCATCCACTCTAGGTAAATGGTAATACTTTAGTTTCTATAGATTTGCTTGAGGAAACTTATGTAAATGGAATTATTGCCTCAGGTTATCATAGACCCCATTTCCCTACCCACCAGGCTAGAGAACAGACCCCGGGACTGATTGGCAATTTATTTTACCCACATGTCAGCAGTCAAAGGTATCCAGTACCTCCTGGTCTTGGTGGACGTGTTCTCGGGATGGGTGGAGGCATTCCCCACTACTAACAAAAGAGTTCAGTTTCTGATCTCCTTCTCCATGAGATTATACCATGTTTCAGAATCCCTATCTTCCTTCAGTCAGACAATGGTCCTGAGTTCACTTCTCAGGTTTCCAAGACCTTATCTAAAGCCCTTAACATTCCTTGGTATTTCCATATCCTATACCATCCCCAGTCCTCAGGAAAGATAGAACAAACTAACTGATCCTTAAAAAATACTCTTGTTAAACTATCACAAGAGCTTCACCTAGATTGGGTAAAACTCTTCCCTCTGGCCGTTTTCAGGCTAGGAGCTTTCCCCCCAAAAACCTCTATCTATCTCGCCCTTTGAGCTCATGTATGGAAGACGGGTCCTAACTGCTGGTCTTTCAGCTAAATCCTCTCCTTTCCCTGACCATCTATTTACTCCCTTACTCTGTCATCTCTATTCTCTTCTATGGAACCTTACTGACCACTGTTTACCACAACCACACACTAACTCCTGTCCATCTATTAACACTGGGCACCAGGTCCTTCTCTCCCCTCCAGACCAACCCCCTCCCCACCTCTTTCTCTTAAATGGGAGGGCCCATTCAAGGTGATTCTTGTGACCCCACAGCTGCTAAGATTGAGGGCTTCCCTCACTGGATTCATCTATCTCACCTCAAGCTGTTTACCCTCCCTCCTCAAGATAATGCCCCCTCCTACATATCAACTCCAAGAGGACCCTGCTCCATCAAGCTCCAGAAGATGTCAAGATCAACTACCTTGCCTCCTGTACCGGAGAAATGAGGTCTCACTACAGTAGCTGTGTTCGACCCTACTGTATTGGAGATGTATTTTTCCTCCTCTCCCTCTTGCTGTTCTCAAGGTAATCCATACGTATGGAGATCTAAGGTTCAAGAAACCATCACTATAAATAAACAGTCTCTCCAAATAGGGTCAGAACATTGCTCTGTTATTTGATAGAATTTTTGTTTACTTCGTCTTTGATCAAACTAAAGATTATTGCAAAAAATGGCCAGACAGGTATAGACACTGCCCATATTGGTCCTGCCAAATCCACGCACCAGCACAGAAGAAGCTCCTTCACCTGTACAAAAAGACTCTCTACTTATACATCTGAGACCCTTGGGATCCCAGATGGGAAACAGGCATCGTTGGAAAACTCTACCACTGCTACACACCCAATTTACTGATAAGTACCATCCATATTCAGAGAAAATATGTCCCAATTACCCAATCCCTGGGGATGGGAGAAGTAGAGAAGAAAATTAAACGCTTCTCTAAGGTCATTACCTCTCTGATATCCCCCCTCCTAAATAATACAAACCTTTCATTTCGTCTCCTACTTCAGACTCTGACCTCAGCCTACAAGCTCCTTAATGTGATCCAACTGGGTCATTTTAAAACTTGCTGGCTATGTGTCCCACCTGGGACCAACTCAGAACTACCACTGACAGCTTCTCTGGTGCCCCTGTCAAGTAACCTTACTTTACCATTTACTAACTGCCATGACTCTGATGTTGCCACATCCCCCTGCCTTCTTCCTATCACCCTCTCTGGTGTGGCAAGCTGTTTCAAGGCATCCAGGACATGCTCTGTAGCAATGCTAAGTTCCTTAGCCTGTAATGAAACTATAATCATTGATACCTCATCTCAACCCCAATGCCCTACTGCTAATAATACCTTGATTCTCTATGGCACTCAGGTCTACCATCATCTGCCTGCTGGTTGGTCAGGAGTTTGCATGCTGGTACCCCTCTTCCCTGAGCTGGGGGTGATAAATGAAAAGGAGCCCCTACCAATCCCAGTCGTGGACTCAATAGCTGCCCAGCAGGATAACAGAGCAATTCAAATCCTGCCCCTCTTGGATGTTGCAGGAATTACAGTAGCTGTCAGGACCAGGACAGGAGGACCTCACTAACTTTATATTATCAGCTTTCTTTCCAGTTCATCCAGGACCTCCAGCAAGTGACCCATACAATACTAACTCTCCAAGGACAGATCGACTCACGGGCAGCAGTAGTATTTCAAAACCGATGTGGATTGGATCTCCTTACAGCTAAAGAAGGTGGCCTTTGCATCTTCCTCCAGGAGGAATGCTGTTTTTATGTCAACTAGTCAGATATAGTAAAAGACAAAATCCAACAACTCCAGACAAATCTACAAAATCAAAGGGAACAGCTTGAAGCCTCTAGCTCTTGGGTCTTCGAGAACCCCATATGGAAATAGATTCTGCCCTTCTTCACTCCTCTTCTGTCTTTCTGCTCTTGCTTTTTGTACCCTGCTGTATTAACTTCCTCTTTACATTCTTCCAACAACAAATACAAAAATTCTCTAACCAAACCATTAATCAGTTACTCTTACAGGATTATCTACCTCTGCCCAGAGAACCAGATGACAATGACCTTCCAATTGACCCTGATGGTGGGGACCCTGAGAATGACAACGCCCCTAATCAGAAGGAAGTAGCTTGAAGAGCAAAGTTCGCCCCTATGCCCTCCCAACCAGCACCCTCTTCCTAGCTCCTCAGTTTTTAATAAAACAAAAAGGGAGGAATGTTGGGATCTGTAAGCAGGTATTTCTAAGGCCAGCCCAGAGAGACCTGGCAAACAGGGTATCAGGCATCTGTGAGGCCACCTCCAGACCACCTTGTGCATGCTCTGGGTCACCTTATAAGAGAACTCATATTTCCCCTTCTCTTGCCCTACCCAGAGACACTCTCTGTGACCCCTTCCCTTAATAAACCTCCCACATGGAACCAGTCGTGCGGCATGATTTGTGAGCCCACCATGTAACTTTGCTGCACAGTCCTAACATTTTATAGCTCACATTTTTTTGTACAACTCTGGCAAGAGTCATCTATTCTGTAACATGTGATTCACTTTTTTAAGACCAAGAAATATTCTATTGTGTGGATGGGTTACATTTTATTTAACCATTCATTGGTTTGTAGACATGTGTTGCTTCCTATCATGAATAATGATGATCTACATATCCACATATGTCTTTGAATGGACACGTTTTCAGTTCTCTTTCATTTAGACATGGACCGGCTGTGTTGCACAGCAGCTGTTTAATCTTTCTTTCGAGGGGCTGTCATTTATTTATTGGTGGTCCCAGTGTCTCCCCCTCCTGTTTACATCTGCCTCCTTTGTTCATGGCTGTGGCCAACCTAGTGGGTGTAGAGTGGCAGCTCCCTGGAGGGACTAGTTTGCATTTCCCAAGTGCTAATTACCACACTGAGCTTTGCGCCTTCCCAAGTGTTTAATCTGTTAAATTTACATCATCACTGGACAAAAGTCTTTTCAGATCCTGTGCCCCAATTCCAAACTATGTCATCTTTCTATTATGAGATGTAAGGTTTCTTTCCATATTCTACATATAAGTCCCTTAGCAGCTGTGAGGCTTGCAAATAGCTTCACACTTATTTTGTAATTGGTGTTATACTATCTTAATGTTGATGAAGGCTTTTTTCATCTAGTTTGCTTGTGCTTTTGGTGTCATTCAAATAGTGGGTGAAGATAACTGATAAGAGGAAGTCACTTGCGTTCCCCCTATAGCAAGGCCTTGTTCTGCAATGCTGGTTATTGTCCTCACAAAGCTACCCTTTTGGAAGATGAAGGTAAGTAGCTCCCTTCTGTCAAAACCTAAATCTTTTAAAATTAATTAATTCAGTGTGTGTGTGTGTGTGTGTGTAACTCAAGGGAGTGGGTTTCTTCCCCTTACTCAGGTCTTTAGGCTTTTCCCCGCTGAGCTGTCTTCTCTGCTCCACTCCCAGTGCTGTCAAGTCTGTCAGATGCTAACAGCTCACTTCCTGCCCTTCCCAGCCCTGCTTCGCCTGAGCAGGTCTCCTCTAAATGACTGGGGCAGCTGTGAAAAAGCCTCTACTTCCCTTGCCTTTACCACAAGCAAATGCACTGACCATTTATTTGGGGTGTCCTTCACTCATGAGGACTCAAGGAACTGTAGACTTGATATTTCATAAGTAGTCTGCAGTATGAGAGAATAAACACATGCTGATGTGCTGCCACACATGCTTTATTTGTCTAGGAATTGGAGCTGTGCTCCCTTGGTTATTGAGTATTATTAAAAAACTTTGAGCAATTTTGTACAGATGTGCTTTTTTTTTTTGGTTTCCCTCCATGGCATACTGGCCTTTGGCAATTAATTAAGAAAGGTTAATTCAGGAATTGAAATCATAAAATACTTTACCAGACTTATTTGTTAACAAGAAATGCTTGCCTCAAAGTGAAATAACGAAATACGTGCAAGGTTTCACTGTTTCACTGGACAAAATACTCATTACATTTGGAAAGACATTCTGTATGTTGGCATGTGAGGCTGAGGCACAAGAGTTGTGTGTTTGAGGTCCTCCTAGAACATACATTGCGATCCTGCCTCAAAACCCTGACTGTGGGGAAACATGGCTGCTGCTTTTGGCAGTCAGATTAAATGAGGGATGCCTCCATAGCAATAAAAACAACGTGGCTCAAGTATTTTTTATGATATGTAATGCAGCTCCCAGGGTACTGGTGAATTTTGTAAATTTTTAGGAACATATTTTACAAACAGCAATAATGAATTTTCAAGCCTGGTTATACCACCGGGAAAATGATGCAAGCACTATGCACCTCTTCCAACTATGATTGTTTCTGGCATCTTCTATGAGTTACTCTGGGGAACTTTTAAGAGGCTCCATCAAGCAGAGATACAGTCTATATATATATAGACTGTATATATATATATATATACATATATATATACACACACACATGTATACATATATATACATATATATATATGTATATATATAACAGGCAACTCAGTATTAAAAGCTATCTGACTTATAAAGATCTAATACTATCTTCATTCTAAGAAATGGGTGATTTTACAAGAAAATATTTTCTTAACATAGTAAAACAGAAGTACTGTTTTAAGCTAAAACAATTGTGTTAGCTACAGTATTGAAGAAGAAAGAAGAAGAAGAAGAGAAGGAGGAGGAGGAGGAGGAGCCCTATCAAACTTGCTCTGGCCACCAGACCAGAACACCAGCAATCCTTTCCAATGGAGCCACATCATAAGGTTCCATAGAGCCACATCATAAGGTTCTAGGAAAGTTAGCTTATTCGTCATTAAGTCAGAATAGAGAAAACCTGCAGCCTTAACTCTCGAAAGTATGAGTCTGTATTCATTCCTCTGGTAAAAACAAACAAACAAACAAACATGACTTATTGCTGGCAGGTAAATAACAGAGGAGCTGATTTCTAAAATCTATCTCATCAGTAAACTTTATTTTTCATTTTTTTGGGTTTTTTGTTTGTTTGTTTGCTTGTTTTTTGTTTGTTCGTTTTTTGTCTCAAGTACATGTCCACCCAAGCACACACTATCTGGATACAGATACCCAACATCTTCATTTCTGGTTTGACTTTTATTATATAGGCATCCATCGATCTTTGCTGACAAAATAAGAATAGTATAAGAGCAAATGCAAATTCTTCACTTATAGATATTCAGTAAATACATCCATTATGCATTATTTTGCAAGTTGGTCTACGTACTTACAAAGCAACAGGTAATTTAAGACACCAATACTGTAAGAGTAGAAATGAACCTATCATCTGAAGAGGTGAGAAGAAATCAGTAATTAGATTCTTTAATGTTTTAGTAGATTATGGATGTAAGAAAAGACAAAGTCAGGATAAGAGAGATCAGGAGTGCTGAGGAAAGTCATGGAAAGACTCTCTCAGAAAATGTGTGTGGACATCTGGAAGCTTTTCAGAAGGCCTTCGCAAAGGTCTCCTGGCAGTAACTGCACCAGGCATACTCAAGTGACAGCCAACAGGCCAAAGTGGCTGGAGTGGAGGAAGCACTAGGCAGAAAGGCCAGCGAGAAGTCTGACCTTAGAAACCTTCAGAGTTGTCACTGGAGGATCAGCTTTTCACTGTGAGACAGAGGAGCCACCCAAGAATTTTTTTAAGGGAAGGTGCCCAATTTTTGGAGGGCGACTCTCCAGGTTTCTTAGCAAATCTTTGTGAAGTTAGCAGGAAAACTGGGAATGATGTCATACTCAAAGTCTACATGGCTGGAATCCCTGAGATCTGCTCCCCTCCACTCGGTCTTCAGAGTGCTTTCTGATTCAGGTGTGTACTCTTCTAAGGCACTGAAGATAATTTATTTTTTTCTTGCAGCCAGTGTCCTGAACATACATATGCAAGGGATTCAGTTGAGGCCCATGTCTGATGCTCCCTCATGCGCCGCTTCACTTACATCTGAGTACGTTTAAAGTCTTTTAGGGAGACCTCACATTAAACAATCACATACAGTAACAAAACTGTGTGTGTTACATATGGGGGAGGGAGAGAGGGTAAATATGGCAGAGAGAAAGGTAGAGAGGTGGAGGCAGAAAGGAAGGAGGGAGGGAAAGAGGGAGCAAGAGAGCAGATGGGAGGGAGGAAGGGGAAAAAGGAGGATGTAGCCCTGGCTAGCTTCCATTTTTCAAATTCTTGAGTTACTGGCACACACTGCCATGCCAAATAATATTAAACAATTTTAAGGCCAGAAATTTATTATTTTGTACCAGGCTCCTCCCCATGGGAAAAAAAAAGGAATTCTGGAGATGTGAGAGACCAGCATTACTGCAACATTTCACCTCAAGTGTCTTCTGGATTAAACTTTTGCTGTCTGGAGCGCTCTCACTTTCTCTCCTCTAAGTCACCCTCAGCAGTTTTTACTGTGACACAATCATTCCTATAAACCCATTTTCTCCCAAGAAGTCATGAAAACTTTCAAACATGCAAAAAGTTGAAAGCATGTTATGGTGTCTGTGTAACCCAGTTCAGAATGCTACCTTGTTCACAAAAGTATTGGTATGGCCCTCAGTCCGAGAGGAGATATAACATTTCTGCCAACATTAATTTCCAATTTTAAAAACATACCTGATTGCTGGCTAGGGTGGAACAGTTGTGGAGATGCAGTGTATTCTGCCTCCATTTGGTTGGCAGGGCCAGAGGGAGAGCAATTGGACCCTGATGTTATTGTTAGCAGCAAAGCAAATTTCAGAGTAACCTTGCTTATTCTACATTTAGATTTATCCCACAATACTGAAGTCTTCAAATTCCAATTGAGTTTCAATTCATAAAAAATTCAAAAGGGATTTTCACATCATTATTATGCATTAGGAAACATATTTGGTTATAGTTTTCCTTACTAAAGGAATACACTTTTAAAATTAAACTTGTAATTTGTGGCAGGTAGTTCCAGCATAATTTACTGTAAATTCAGAGAGTGTTCACTGAGTATTTTATTTCCATCAGAATAATTTCATAGAGTCCTAACCAAGAAAACAACGCCCTCTAAATCAATATGATTGAAGCTCATTTGAATCCAGAGGCTGAGGCAGCACACATTAGGCCTGCAGGGCTCTGTTGTTGGTCCTCTGCATTTAGATTATAGCTTCCAGGTTAGTGTTGCTATGGGATTCCTGAGTGTGTGAATGAGTGAGTCTCTGATTCATGTGCCTTCTCTTAGGCTCTTTTCCTTCTGTTTGTTGTCCAACTCTGATGTGATAGCTTTTGTTTCATCTTATATTTATTTTGTTATATTAAAAAAACAAAACAATATTATATTCTAACATAATAACAACTGGTCTACTTTTGAAAAGGCCAGTTTTCATCAATCTTTTAACATTTTTAGAACTGTTTGAGGAAGTGAGGTTAGGTTATAGAGATCAACACTGTGACAGCAACATTACTCAAAGTGAAGTCAAAGGACTTGATAAGTGTCACTTGTACTTTTCAGGACAGTGACATTTTCGTTGAAATAGCAATTGTGAGTCTATTAGCATGAACCTGGGCAGCAGCCCCAACAGGAGCTGGTTCTTGCTGCATCTTCCCAACCACACAACTGCAGTAAAGAACAACTAAGTATCATTTATCAAGTTCTTGGGGTTGGAGAGATGGCTTGGCAGGTAAGGCACTTCCTACAAAAATGTGAGGACCACACTTAGGAAACCCAGAATACAATTGCAAAAAAAACCAAGCATTTTGGCCGTACATCACAGAATGACAGCTGTCTTGAAAAAAAATGCAGATATGGAGCTCAACAGCTATACCAGCTGAACTCTTTATGGAAAAATAATTTTTATTTGAAGGAATGTCTGTGGAAACTATTGTTATTCTTAATTGGCATGTCATAAATGTGTTCTCCAAAATGAACAGAAAGCCTGCTTTTGAAGGAAGACAATATATGGTATTTGTTGCAAGTGATAAAACTCAAAGTTTCAGGCAAATGTTACCATTTTTTGAAAACACACTTGCCATCATAAAGCTTCCATAACTTCAAACAGACTTCAGATGAGATTAAAAGTGACATTAACAAATGTGAACTTCAATATGATGTAGGAACATGTCAGTTTTGGAAGCCCTTTATAACACCAAATAAATAGTATTTTCAAACAACCAATGTATTGTAAAATCCTGTATTGGTAACATATTCACTTCTATTCAGGACAAATCAATTAATTATGACATGGTAAGGAAAGTTCATTGTCATGGCTTCGGAGTCCATAATTTAATTAGACTTCAAGAAACTATTACTCAGGCTTGAAAAAACTGGACACCCATATGAAGAAGAACGACTTAAGATTCTTTCTCTCAACTTATATAAAATCAGCTTCAAATGGATCAAAAAGCCTTAGTGTACAATGAAAGTGTTAAATTGTTAAAAGGAAAAAATAGAAATACTTAAAAAAAACCTTCACGACATAAGTATAGACAAGGACTTTCTGGAAAAGATTAGTGTCACTTTGGAAATAATGCCAATGACTGACAATGGGATCTCATGGAATTAAAAAGTTTCTGCAGCAAAGAAAATCAAGTGAGAAGACAGACTATAGGATGAAAGAAACTCTTGGTTAATTAGAACTTGATAGAGAAATAATATATAAACTATATACTTAAAATTAAAAAAATTCAATTATTGATTACATAATCAATAAATGGGCTAATGAAATGATTAGAAAGTTCTGAAAAGATGAAGTCCAAGTTCCAATAAGCTGAGAAATGCAACTAAAACTAAATTGAGTTTGTATTTTACACTACAATGGCAGTCATCAAGAAATCAAAGAAAACAAATGAGGAGGAGGATGTAAACTAGTCCAGCCACTGTCAAAATCAATATGGAGGTTCTGAAAAAAAAACTGAAAGTAGATCTGCCATCTGATCCGGCTACATCACTCTTGGGTATTTACCCCAGGTCTCTAAGCTATACAGAGATACTTGCACATCGGTGCTTATTGTGGCATTATCCACAACATTTAATCAGCTTAGGGACCATCAACAGGGGAATGAATAAAGAAATGTAATATATATACATAATGGAATCTTTTTCAACCACATGTTTGCAAGAAAATGGGCAAAACTAGGGATATTAAACAGACTGAGTTTCAGAAAGATACATATTGCATGTTTATTCTCAACTTTAGGTCCTAGATTTTACATATATAAGAATTCCTAAATGTATGTACGTACACATGAAAACAGGAGTGAAACTGTCTAACAAGAAAGCTAAGGGGCACAAGAGAGAATAAAAGACTTATGAGGAAGGAATGTGCACAATGTACATTAGACATGTGGATGAACATGTTCTGATGAAACCCAGGAAGCTCCATGTATAATAGACACAAGCCAGTTAAAATATTATTAGTACTGAAAAGAAATTAAATTAGAAGTAAAAAAGGAAAGAAAGAACCATAGAAAGAAGAAAGAGGAGGGAGGCAGGTAGAGGATGGATGGACAGACAGACAGACTACATTAAACAGTTACTAAGTGACTCAGGTACATTTCAAAAACAAAAGAAAACCTGTTCAGACAAACATGCATGTGGTTGTTCATAGTAACTCCATTAAGCACTTAGTGGACCATCAACTGATGAATGTATAAAAAGTCCCAGAAACAAAAAAATCTGTAGTATTTATCTCTATAATAAAGATAAAGAAGAGATTAAGTACTGATGTGGACTGAAACATAAGGAATAATATGAAGATTGTGATAAGTGAAAGAATCACATATGATAAGATTCTGTGTATAAAATTTCTGAACAGGCCTATATGTAGAAGAAAAAAAGTGTACTTGTGTTTCCCAAACATGGGACATTTGGGACATGATGGCAAATGAGTAAGAGGCTTCTTTCTCGTGTAAAAAAATATTCTACTAGTGATTGTAGTATTACCACACAACACCAAATACCATTAAATGCCACAAAAAATGAACACTTTCAATTGTCAGCTGCTAAAATGTAGTAACAAAAATAGATACAAATGACAATATTTATTATTATTATTATTTACAATTTATTCACTTTGTATCTTGGTTGTAGCCCCCTCTGTCATCTCCTCACAGTCCCACCCTCCTATCCTCTTCCTCCCCTATTCAACTGATAGGGGAAGTCCTCCTCCCCTACTGTCTGACCCTAAGCCTATCAGGTCTCATCGGGACTGCCTGGATCCTCTTCCTCTGTGGGCTGGCTAGGTCACCCACCAGGGAGAAGTGATCAAGAAGCAGGCAACTGAGTTCATGTCAGAGACTGCCTCTTCTCCCCTTACTAGAGGACTGAGACTGAGCTGTCTGTGGGAGATATCTGAGCAGGGGTCTACGTCCTCTCTATGCATGGTCTTTGGTTGATGCATCAGTCCAGCCAGGGGATCTAAGCAGATGCAGAGACTCATGGCCAAACTTTGTACTGAGTGCAGGGAGTCTTATGGAAGAAGGGGGCTATAGAAGGACCAGGAGGGGACAGGAGCTCCACAAGGAGACCAACAAAGCCAAAAACAAAACCAAAAACCTGTTTCTTCAAACTTAACAAATACAGTAAAAAGATTTATAAAAAATTTTAAGGCAATGTCAACCTTTACTTTTGTTTTAGAAAATATATTTACGTCTTATAAAAACATTTTTCATTTAAAAGTTTAAAATTTATTATCTTTCTTTACTTTCACTGAGTTTGTTCTAAGACAATTTCATATATTACACAGCACATTATAATTGCTCTGGCCTCCACCCGCTCTTATCTCCTTCCACCTCTTGTCCTTTCCCAGGTTCCTGTCTTTTTAATGACTATCTTTAGATGTGGTAATCTGTACTATGATAAATGCTGATAGCTATGTCCCAGAGGAGAACTGGTCCTTGCTGTGGTCAGAGTGATACAGTGTGAGAGGAACTTGGTATCGACTGCTGGCTTTGGGAATGGAGAATGAACACATGGCCAAGGAGTACAGTAGGCCTTTTTGAGGTTAGAAAGGGCGAGGAAATGGAGTCTCCCCCGGAGCCTCCAGATACAATCAGAGCCTTGCTGAAATGTTGTTCTAGTCCAGTGAGACATTTGAGTATGATTTTTGACCTGAAGACCTGCACACTTAATGCAGAGGATGAAGAGCATTGGAACAGTGGTGATGCCCTTGCTCACTGTAAATTCAGTGAGGAAGGTCCACTTCAAGTCTTTGTATAGGCTATTTTCTAGGTTTGAATCTAACTTCATATTTATCACACATGCATTCATTTCATGAAAGACCTACAGCAATGCCTAGTAACCTAGGTCTATCTCCTAGAGAACACCAAAATGCATTATTAGAAGAATCATCCATGACTAGAAATATAAAATACCTCATAGTCATAAATAATCTTTTGTAGTTGTTGGGAGAGAACCCTCTTAGCTTCAATGTGAATATGGTCCAACAGACGTGAGAACAAACGAGAAGGACAAGAAGTTAAAATCAGAAATACTTCAGGAGAAGACTAAGGGCTGCCCAAATGCTCCTTAAACATAGACAAAATCACTACAGTACAAGACTCCCTTATGAGGTGATTCCAAGATTTGAGTTCTCCAATCAATACATAAAGAGTTTAGACTCATCTACCCTCATCAAAGGGTTAAATTTAGTGAATAAAAGGAAGAAAGACACTTTGGGGTTACCTCCAGAATCCTTCCTATCCGTGTCTGAGAGCAGTTTAACAAATAAGAAACTGTATGTGAGAGTGATGTTTCATTAACTACTACTTGTTCCAACTCTAAAGGCCTATCTTGGGCTTTTTCTCAGGTCATCTAGCACAATTGGCAAACCTCATTCTGCAGATGAAACTGTTAAGGATATAAGAAACTTTGAAATGCCTGGCACATTACTGATTAACTCCTGTTGTAACACATGTGACTAATTGATTTTTAATTTCTTTTTTTCACATTTAAAGGAATATTTTTAAAGGCGCTAAAGTATTTTACTTATATATTTTAACCAGTAAATCTGAACAGAACTGTCAAGGTCATTCAAAACAAGGGAACTATAAGAAACTGACATTGTCTAAAATAGTGGTTGTCAACCTTCCTAACGCTGTGACCCTTTAATGCAGTTCCTTATGTTGTAGTGAGTCCCAACCATAAAATTATTTTTGTTGCTACTTCATAACTGTAATTTTGTTACTAATAGGAACCGAAATGTAAATATCTGATATGTAGGAAATCTGATACGCAACCAACTAAGGAGTTGATAACCACTGGTCTGAAGGGAACCTTCCGAGACAGAACAATTAAACACAATGTGGTGCTGTCGAGCCTGAAGCAAACTCCTTCCCTGAGAAGAACACTAGTAAACTCAGTGACAGTGGAATGTTTAGATCATACAGTACATTAATGCTGGCTCTTGACTTGCGATAAATGTGCAACATAGGAGGTTACTGAGAGAAGAAACTAATTATAGAGCATCAGGGAATCTTCTACACTACTGTGTAAGTCTAAAACAATTTAAAATTATTTAAAATAGATAACATACATTCTAAATATTAGAATTGCCTTTAAGCAACTTAATAGTTTCAGAATCTCTCCCTCTCTTGGGCTTCCAGAGAGAGAAAAATCTGATAGTTGGACCTTGAGCTAAAAATTTATGCTGTCACATTCATCTGGTTTTATTTTGTTTGTTTGCTTTTAACAAATCATTAAAAGCTAGTTTATGTATGCATCTCTATAAATTCTGTTCTATATCAACTAGGTAAAAAGTTAAAGGTTTGTAGGACAGGTGAGTGAGATCATGCTGGCTGAACTGCCCAAATCCCTAGATTCTGTTTCCAAAGATACATTCCACCACCTGACTCCTCCTCATCTACCCTGTGGTCCATCTCCTTGCCCCCAATTCCAGCAGACTCCAGCTGCTTAGGTGCAGGCCATACCATTCAGGGAAGATGAGAGCTCCTGCTGGTTGAACTGCTCCACTCCCTACACTTGCTTCCCCCAAACACATTGCATTATCTCTGAGCTCAAGATGTACTATAAAAACTGCATGATATTGCCAGAGGAACAGACATATTGACCAATGGAATCTAATCAAAGTACCAGACAGAAGTCCACACATTTATGTTTACCTGATCTTTGATAAAGAAGCCAGAAATATATAATGAAAATAAGAAAGCATCTTCATCAAATGGTGCTGGACTAAGTGGAAGTCTGCATGTAGAAGAATGCAAATAGATCCATAGCTATAAAACTCAAGTCCAAGTAGGTCAAAGACCTCAAGCTAAAAATAGATACACTGAACCTAACAGAAGAGAAAATGGGGACTAACCTTGAATGCACTGGCACACAAAATCACCAACAGCACGGGTGCTAAGATAAACAATTAATAAATGGGGCCTCATGAAACTAAAAAGCTTCTGTAACTGAAAAGGATAATCAATTGGACAAAATGGAAGCCTACAAAATGGAAAAGGATCTTCACCAACTATCTATCCAATAGAAGGTAAATATGTAAAAGTTATAAAGAACTCAAGAAATTAGACATCAACAAACTAATCCAATTAAAAATGGAATACAGAGCTACACAGAGAATTTGCTCTAACGGCAGAGAAACACTTAAATGAAAGAGTCAATATCCTTAGCTACCAGGGAGACGCAAATCAAAACGACCCTGAGATTTCACCTTACACCCATCAGAATGGCTAAGATCCAAAACTCAAGTGACAACACATGGAGAGGATGTGGAGAAAGGGGCACCCCCCTCCATTGCTGGTGGAAATCTAAACTTGTACAGGCACTTTGGAAATCAATTTCCAATCAGAAAATTGGAAACCAGTCTACCTCAAAACCCAACTATACCATTCCTGAGCATATACCCCCATACCACAGGATACTTGCTCAGCTATGCTCATAGAAGCTTTATTTACAATAGCCAGGAACTGGAAACAACCTATATGTTCCTCAACTAAAGAACAGTTAAAGAAAATGTGGTATACTTACAGAAGGGAACAGTTGTTAACAGCAATGACATCATGAAATTTGCAGCCAAACAGATGAAATGAGATAAAAATTGTCCTGGGTGAGGTAACCCAGGCCCAGAAAGACAAATACGGTATGTAGTCAGTTATAAGTGGATATTAGCTATAAAGTAACAGACAATCATGCTACAGACCACAGACCCAGTGAGGCTAAGTGACAAGGAAGACTTAAAGGGGGACACAAGGGTCTTGCTGTTCAGAGGAAATAGAATATATTTCGCAGGTGGAGGCGGGGAGCAGGCAGGGATGGGAACTGGAGGGATCAGATGGGGTGTGGAGGGAGAGAAAATATTGGGACAAATGACTGGAATTGGGGGGCATCTCGGGGACAAGGGAAACGGAGCACAATGGACACTCCATGGACTCTACTAAAATAACCCTAGCAAAGACTCCTAATAAGGAGGACAAGGGTCTGAACTGGCAATCTTTTATAACCAGGCAAGGCCCCAAATGGAGGGAATGGGATACCAACTCAGCCATAAAACCATTGACCTATAGACTGTCCTGCTGGCAGAGTGTGCTGGGACCTTAGTCTAGTAGAATCTTGTCATCAAAGAGCCCAGAAAGACTTAGACCATCAGAATCCCACAGGCAAACATTAGGGGGAGCTTGCAGAGTCCTTTGGATAAATGGAAGAAGAATGGGAGGAACCAGAGGGGTAGAGATACACCCACAGAATCAACTGACTGGGACTCATGAAAATTTGCAGATATCAGCGAGCTTGTAGGGGTCTGACCTAGGTCCTGTGCATATATGTCATAGCTAAGTAGCTTGGTGTTATTGTGGAAATCCTAACTGCGGGAGCAGGGCTGTCCCTGGCTCTTTTGCCTACTACTGGGTTGCCTTATCCACCCTTGATGTGATGGTATATGCCTGGTCTTATAATGCTGTCTTTGGTTGATATCCCTGGGGAGGCCTTCTCTTCTCTGAGAGGAGTGGTGGTTAGATGTAGGGAGAAGGTAGTCATTCAAGTAGGGGGAGGCTGAAGGGATGGGAGGGAGGGGGAACTGCAGTTATGATGTAATATATGAGAAGAATAATTTTTTAAAGTTAAAATTTCAGTATAATAAACAGGTTCCTGCTCCATTTCAACTTTTAGCCCCAGTTAATATTACTACAACATAACTGTACTGTATTCAGAATAAACACAAACACTGTCAAATGGGAATCTTCCTGGCCCCCTATCAACTAACCTCACAAACTTCCTGAAATCTGCAATTAACTAGCTTCACTCTGTTGCAATAGATGAGTCACATATTTTAATGTCAGCCCATCTTTTTCAGGAAGATTCGGTCCTCTCACTATTTTATAACATTATGCTATCATTTTATCCTTCTCATTCCAATTCATTTCAATATCTAGTGACATTTCAATGCTTATTTCATCCATATTTAGAAATAAAGCCTAAAACCAACCCCCCCCCACCAGTGAAAACAAAAAGGTAACAATTCAATCTAACATTTTTATGTAGGGGCATAAAAAAATAATGAAATCATGAAGAGTTCAAGAGAAAAGGTGGGTGCTGTATTGTTTGTCTGCAGTCCTAAACTATTCAGCAGAGACAGGAAGATCATTTCAACCCAGCACGAGCAATGCAGCAAAGGGAGAGAAGAACGAAGGGGCAAAGTATGGAGGAATCTTGGAACTTCAAACTCATACAAGTTCGTGAACTACTTCAACATACTCTGAGTATTTCAATAAGAGATGAAGAGGAAGACTGAAAAAGGAGAGGGGGAAAGAGAAGTATTCAAGAAAAAAGGAAAATGAGAAGGGAAGGGAAGGAAGAAAGGAAAAGGAGGAGAGAGAGAGAGGAAGGAATGTAGGGGAGAGGGGAGGAAGAGAGTAAGGGAGTAAGACACATGAACACACATAGAACAAGCGAGAACGCAGAAAAGAGACAAGATGGCAGAAACTTTGCTTTGATACTAGTTATCTAGTTTGGAAAAATTTGAGACCTTCTTGAAATTCAGCTGATTATGGAATGAAAGGAACTAAGGCATAAAAAACATTTAGAGGCCCTCTCACACAGGTGACACCAAATAACAAGTGGCTGATGTCACAGAGTGCCAACAGCTGCTCAAGTTACAGACATGGGCTTGAATGCAAATTGCCTGGGCCTGGGCTTTGTGAATTCTACAGCAGCGGTCCTGAGTGGTCTAGTAGTGTTTAAATCTAGGTTTACAAAATAATTCATAAATAATAAATTTCATCATTTTAAAAAGTACTATTGGCCAATCTTTAAGAAGATGGATAGAAGCTACCTAGACTATATTCTCTCAAATAAAAATCGTTAAGGAAGATAACTAGGGTTAGGCCCTGGTGTTTATCTTATACAGAGCCATGATTTAGAAGATTTTTAGTTGATATGAAACACCTTTGAGAAAGAAGTAAAGGCCTAAAAATAAGAAAACTAAAAATATATGAAACTTACATAAGCATTATATACATTCTCATTGCACTATTCATTTTTGAAGTGATTTTTGTTTTGTTTTTTGATACACGGTTTTTCTGTGTAGCCCTGGGTGTCCTGTAGACCAGGCTGGCTTCTAGCCCACAGAGATCCACCTGAGTGCTGGGATTAAAGGCATGTGCCACTGTGCTTGGCTTGAAGTGAATTCTTTTATGTAATTGTAAGAAAAGCCTACATGTTGGCTTGGTAGAAACATACAAACTTATCAGAGAGAAAAGCAAGCAATCCTGAGCTCCAATCCACAATTCTGAGCTATCACAGCTTTTGCTTATAGGAATGATAGAAAATTAGTTATAATTATTTTTTCCCTGGGATTTTCCCTTTACATAAAGTACATAAAATAATTTTTACAGATGAAGGAACAATTATTTTTTTAATTTTATTTTTCACAATTTATTCATTAAATATCATGATTGAAGCACCCTCCCTCCTTCCTCCCCCCTCTCCCCTTCCCCTAGTCCACTGAAAGGTGGAGTTCTCCATCACTGCCGTCTGCCCAGAGCTTGTCAAGTCGCATCAGGTCTGCCTGGATCCTCTTCCTCTGTGGCCTTGCAAAGTCCACATCATCAGGGGTGACTGATCAAAGAGCAGCCAACCAAGTTCATGATAGAGGCAATTATTAAAGTGCCAGAATTAAAAAAAAAAGTTCCAGAATTTAGGGCCAGAGAGAAGACACCTGAGCATAGCTAGGAAAAAAGATAAATTATGACAGACTATGTGGGTAAGGCCCAGGGTGGGCATAGGCAAAAGAGTAGGCTGGAGAGGACTTCAGTTTGTTGATCATGGAGAGACAGCGGGGGGGGGGG
>CM053755.1:54884997-54895161 GCA_028658305.1 Pachyuromys duprasi | reverse complement strand
TTATTTTTTGTTTGTTTGTTTTCTCTTTCTATTTGTAGAGAGACTAACAACAGGAGAAAGTCTGGGGAAATAGAAACATCACTTTGAGTATAAACATCCAGCATCTGTTCTGAAGTGCTGCTGAGTAGAGCCTCTCAGAGGGCAACTCTATCAGGCTCCTGTCTGCAAGCTTAGCAGAGTATCATTCATAGTGTTGGGGGTTGGCATTTTCTCATAGGGTAGGTCTTTCATTGGGCCAGGCATTGGTTGGGCAATCTCTCAATCTCTGATTTTTCTGCTCTATCTTTATCCCAGCATATCTTGTAAGCAGGGTAAATTTGGGGTTGAAGTTTTTGTGGGTGGGTTGAAGGTCCCCTCCCTCTGCTAGGAGGCTAGTCTAGTTAGAAGGCGTTCTCTTCAGTCTCTATGGCCTCTGCTGCTAGGAGTCACTGCTTAAATCCTCCTCATATCCTTTCAGGGGCCAATGGGACTTAGGTTTCCAGCTTGTCACAGAGATAACTCCATCCTGGAAAAGTGGAAGGAAAGAGAAAAGGACCTGGAGGTGACAGGAGCTCAAAAAGAAGACCAACAGGCCAGCTAACTGGGGCCCAGAGGGGCCTGCTGAGACTGAAGCACCAACCAAGAGCCATGCATGAACTGGACCTAGGCCTCCTACACAGATGCAGCAGATGAACAATTTAGGTTTCATGTTGGTTCTCTAGTAAGGGAAGTGGGGACTGCATGGGACAGAGACTCACTTACCAGCTTTATGATCACTTGCCCCTGGAGGGACTGACTTGACAGGCCATAGGGGAAGAGGACACACTCAGTCCTGATGGAACTTGATGAGCTGGAGTGGATGGGAGAGGGAACTCCCCTCTTCTGAGGAAAAGGTGATGGGAAAAGGGGGATGGTGAGAAGGTGGGCCTAGGAGGGGAGGAGGGATTGGGAGACAACCAGGATATAAAGTGAATAAATTAATTAAAAAATAGTAATGAAGATCTACACTAAGTACCATGTATTTTGTAATGGCTAAGTAAGAAATCTTTTTTACAAGTATGACCTTTACTTTTTCTTAAAAAAATAGTAATTGTCAGAAAACATACATGAGACAGTCTAGCAAGAGATTCTGTACGGGAACAACTGGGAAAAAAGAGCCGAGGAACTGCTTAAAACCAAGTGGCCAAGTGGGGGAGAAGAAGAGAAGGAGGGAAAGGAAGCAGTGCTCAATTAGCGTGTGATCTGTTCTCATTCTTCTCCAGGACACACATGGCCTAGTTCAAAAGACTCCCACAGGTTCTGGTTATTACATATAAAGCTGCTACAAACATGGTTGAGCAAATGTACTTGAACGTATTTTTGGATATATGCCTAGGAGTGGTATAGCTGGATGTTGAGGAAGCATAAGTCTTAACTGACGAATGGATATAGAAATTGTGGTACATTAATACAATGGAATACTACTCAGCAATTATAAACAAGGAAATCATGAAATTTGCAGGCAAATGGTGGGAACTAGAAAAGATCATCCTGAGTGAGATCCCAGAAGCAGAAAGAAACACGTGGTATACACTCACTTATATGTGGCTATCAGACATATAATGTAGGATAAACATACTAAAACCTGTACACCTAAAGAAGCTAAGCAAGGAGGAGGACCCTAGTTAAGATGAACAATTCTCACTCAGAAAGGCAAACAGGAAAAAAATCAGAAGAGGGAGAAAACAGGACGGGAGCCTACCACAGAGGGCCTCTGAAAGACTCTTCCCCGCAGTGTATCAAAGCAGATGCTGAGGCTCATCACAAAACTGTGGGCAGAATACAGGGAATTATGAAAGAAGGGGGAGATAGAAAGACCTGGAGGGAACAGGAGCTCCACAAGGAGAACAACAGAACCAAAAAATCTGGGTCCAGGGATCTTTTCTGAGAATGATACTCCAAGCAAGGACCATGCATGGAGATAACCTAGAAGCCCTGCACAAATGTAGCCCATGGTAGCTCATTTCCTTAGTAAGGGGAACAGGGACTGTCTCTGACATGAATTCAGTAGTTGGCTCTTTGAACATCAACCCCCTCTCCTGAGGAAGGAGCAACCTTACCAGGCCACAAAGGAAGACAATGCAGCTAGTCCTGATGAGAGCTGATAAACTAGGATCAGATGGAAGGGGAGGAGGACCTACCCTATCAATAGACTTCAACGGGGCATGGGAAGATATGAGAGTGGGACTGGGATGGAATGAGGGAAGGGACTACAGCTAGGATACAGAATGAATGAATTTAAATTATTATAAAAAGAAAAAGGAAAATTAAAAACAAAACAAAAAGAAGGACGCCCATGGCACTTCTCCAAAACGGTTCCCGTTCTCTTCTTTCTTCCAAAAACATGGTTTGCATTTTGCTACAAAAACTTCATTCTCCCTAAAGCACTTATCTGAAACAAGCATGTGTTACTCCTTACACCATCTCTGCAAGGAAGGTTAATTAGATGATTACTAGTGATTAAATAATAGCAATCATTACTGAAGCAAATGAGCCTAACCCAGGAGGCTGCAGTGCTATGAGCATTCTAGCTTCCTCTTTTGCTTAGTTTCATTTAAAAAGTGTGGTTATAGTTTAAGAAAACATGATAGACTCATTGTAGCTTCTTGAAACAATATGTAGTACTATGTGGTGCTAGTATTTCAGTTCCTAGTTGAAAGTCCTCTTACGTCACAATAGGCGAATAAACCTATGGCCCCTATGCTTGAAGGCCACATTCTTACAGATGACTCCTATAGGTCTAACGTAGGCTTGAGCTTTGGAGCACACCCATCATTCTATGCTCATAGCACTATAGCCTCCTGGTGGGTGCTTCACAACATATACCAACCTGTCCCAACTGAGTGACAGATACCAGTTTCTTTAAATTCTTTGGAGGAGCTATATGCTGTACATATCTTGTATTTTCTAGTTCTAGAAACAGATATAGAAATTCCCATGAATAATAGAGTCTAGTTGTTAGTGTATAGAACAAAGCATTTACTCAGCATCACCCACTGCATACTCAGAACCTTCCTGGGTTATCAACTCAGCCTTAGAATACTGTTGTCTTTACATCATTGAAACCCAGATTCGGATATCTTAATGATATACTTTCTTTTCTTTTTTATATTTTAGGGTTTATATGTTATATTTCTTTATTTTCTCATATTATTATTATTTACAATTTTTTATATTAATTACAGTTTATTCACTTTGTATCCCAGCTGTAGCCTCCGCCCTCATTTGTTCCCAATCCCACCTTCCCTCCCACATCTCCTCCCTGCCCCTCTCTAAGTCCACTGATAGGGGAGGACCTCCTCCCCTTCCATCTGACCTCAGCTTATCAGGTCTCCTAGGGACTGGCTGCAGTGTCCTCTGTGGCCTGGCAAGCCTCCTTCAGGGTAGGGAGGTCAAAGAGCCAGTCACTGAGTTCATGTCAGAGATAGTCACTGTTCCCTTAACTAGGAAGCCCACTTGGATACTGATATGCCATGGCCTCTACCCAAGCAGGAGTTCTAGGTTATATCCATGAATGGCCCTTGGTTGGAGAATCAGTCTCAGAAAAGATCCCTGTGCCCAGATATATTTGGTCCTTGTGGAGCTCCTGTTCTCTCCTGGTCATATTAAGTCCCCCTTCTTTCATATGATTCCCTGCACTCTGCCCAAAGTTTGGCCATGAGTCTCAGCATCTGCTTTGATACACTACTAGGTAGAGTCTTTCAGAGGCCCTCTGTGGTAGGCCCTTGTCCAGATCTCAAGCTGGACTACAGAGCAATAGTAATAAAAAAGTGCCTGGTATTGGCATAGAAACAGAATGGTGGATCAAGGGAACCAAATAGAAGACCCAGAAATATATACACACACACCTACGGATACTTGATTTTTGACAAAGAAGCCAAACCATTCAATGGAAAAAAAGCAGCATCTTCAACAAATAGTGCTGGTCTAACTGGATATCTACGTGCAAATAGATCCATATTTATCACCCTGTACAAAACTAAAGTCCCAGTGGATCAAAGATCTCAACATAAAATTAGACACACTAAATCAGTTAGAAGAAAAAGTGGGGAAGAGCCTAGAACTCATTGGCACAGGAGACAACTTCCTGAACAGAACACCAACAGCACAGGCTTTAAGAGCAACAATCAATAAATGAGACCTCACGAAACTGAAAAGCTTCTGTAAAGCAAAAGACACTGTCATCAAAACAAAACAACAACCTTCAGACTGGGAAAGGATCTTCACCAACCCTGTATCTGACAGAGGGCTAATATCCAGAATATATAAAGAACTCAAGAAGTTAAACAGCAACAAATCAAGTAATCCAATTAAAAAATGGGGTGCGGAGACAGAGAATTCTCTGCAGAGGAATATAGAATAGCAGAGAAACACTTAAAGAAATGTTTAACATCCTTAGCCATCAGGGAGATGCAAATCAAAACGACCCTGAGATTTCACCTTACACCCATCTGAATGGCTAAGATCAGAAACTGAGGTGACAACACATGCTGGAGAGGCTGTGGAGGAAGGGGAACCCTCCTCCATTGCTGGTGGGAATGCAAACTTGTACAACCACTCTGGAAATCAGTCTGGCGCTTTCTTTTCTTCACGTGCTGTAAAGAGCCATCTGGTGCATCAGAGTTGCCATGCACATCTCAGTGCCGTGTCACTTGTGTCATCAGCATGGTCAGAGTGTGGCTAGTTACTTCCACTGTAATTATTCCACTATTCCACAGAGGGAATCTGTACAGAACTTCTCTTTCCATCACATGTACAATTATTGTAACAAGAAGTCAGATGATGTCACTCCCTACCTCACTTTGCCTCTGCACATTTACCTCCTCTTTCTTCCCTTTAAGAAAGACCAGTTTAAGGCACATGACAAAACTTAGGGCTAAGAATAGGGCATGGTCAATAGAAGCTTCAGCAACAACATGTGAGTGTGTGATCTACAGGAAGAGGAGCTCATTCTTGGAACGTCTTACTATGAAATACTGCTCTTTCCTGAGTCTTGTAGCCACATCAACTAATGACTGAGTCTGGAAGCTGAAGTGAAATACTCTGTAATGATAGACTCAAAATCACACTATACAGGAGGATGTACTTTATCACCAAAAATATGGGCTGTTTAGCTAGTGCTTTTTCTGTAATCTCAGCACTTGGAAGGATGAAGTATGAGAGTTACCATAAGTTTGAGAGTTAACCTTGGCTGTCTAGTAATACTACATCAGCCAGGCCTACACAAACAAGACTTTTCTCAAAACTATGGCCTATAACCAAATTAAGAGTGGTAAAAATGAAGAGGAAAGACATTGTTGTCCCTATAGCAACACCCACTGTTTTGCAAGATACCATTATTTCTGGCATAATATACAGTATGTTCCATGAAGGATGCAAAGCTACTTTATAAGGAATAGCTTTCACTCTGCTTAGAAGATCACCTTAAAGTACCTGTGGCAAGGATTGCTGGCTATCTGTATGGACTTATCCATGATCTCCTTATCACTAAGTATTTCTCAATAAGTATTTCTCAATATGGCAGTAAAATAATAGCCAGCCATATATATGTGTGTGTGTGTGTGTGTGTGTGTGTGTGTATATGTGTATATATATATATGTTTATATAAAGAATACATTTCTCCACTTTCCTTGCAGCTAGAAGTAAATACATGTGAGTACAAATGATGTATACATTTCAAATTTTGTCCTTATATGTATAAGTACGTGTATCACTTCCCAATTCATTTTCTCTTTCTGAATTTGCTGACTACAACCTGATCAATCCATGGAGACACCTTAGAAATGACAAAGTAAGAAGGGTTCAAGAAGACTGGGTTTCTAGAGACAGAGCTACCATCCCAATATTAGAATGCTAAAGACTGGTATATAAAAGAGAAACATCTTGGGCGTTGGTCACATATTGCTGGAATAGACACTGATTAAATTGTTATGGCCCTTGTTCAGACCTCCCATCTCAGTGGTTTTCTAAGGGTTTGTACCTGCCTTGCTCAGAATGCTAGTGATTAGCTACATTCTACATTCCAGTTTGAGAACTTATTAACCTTAAATTTGAGAAGAACCTAACTTACAACTTTATGAAATGTTATGCATGTATACAATGAAATATCCATCTCATATTTCCCTCTCTCCAATTCACCTTCCCAGCTGGATGTTTCCCAGGCCCCACTTACTTTTGGTAGCCCACTAAGTTCAGGTAGTGAGGCTTCCATACAGGGAGAATTACTTTTTATTTTTTAAGGGTGTTCAGCAAAACTCTTCAGAGAAAAGTGGCATTTGTTTTCAATCTAAGACAAGAAATTTTGTAGTGATGTTCTGATGGTCACAGCAGGCCAACTACCAGGATTCTACCTTTCCTTACCTGTTTTAAAAATTTGATCTTTTTCATTACCAAAGTGTACATGTGGAGACCAGATGATAACCCTGGGTGCTGTCTTTTCTTCCTCCTCTTTGGGGACTCTCCTGTCTACTGTCCATCTCATTAGAGAATTGCTGAGATTACAATGTTTGCTAACCCACCTGGCTTTACATGACTTTTCAGGGTCTGAACTCAGGTTCTCAAACTTGTGTGGCACTTTACCCACTAAGCCATTTCCTTAGTTCCTTTAAATACTCCTGAAGGGTAAATTTAATTTCTATCCATGGATGCTTTGCTTCCTTGACAACCAACCCCTCTAATCTAAATAAGGGCTATACAGGGTGGTTAAAGAGCAAATTGGTTATAGAGTTTTAGCTATACAATCTTGGCATAAATGAAAAATGAAACATATATTTTCATTTAACTCCAATTATTTGTTATTTATCTTTCCCACTAAATATATGTGTACTAGGAGAAGACAGGTGACATCTATGGTTCATTTCTATCACCCTAGTATTTATAATATTATGTTTGATACAGAAGTTAAGTTAAATACATATAGCGTAAAGAAATTGGCTACTCTTCTCTATGGTCCATCTCAACTTCTCTATCAAGTTAATCATTCACATATACACACAAACACAGATAGACAGACAGACACACCCACCCCAAATGAACTACAAGCCTTCCTCTCTTTTTACAAGTTCAGAAAGAGTTAACCTCTAATCTGGACTTCTCCATTTATGCCTTCCTCAAGCTAGATAACACAGGTGGTCTGAGCATACTCCCTTATATGCGTCTCAAATCCACCATGTCCCCCATGTTCTCCAGTGAATACTCCTCTACCTCACCCTATTTACCCAAGTTCTGCACCACCACACACTTGGAAGTTCCTTTCTCTCTTCTTTACCCTCAAGGCCTCTTTAAATCAACCCTAGTGATCCTTAGATTATTATAATATTGATAACAAATCCTTACCTTCAATGAAAAGAGTTTCTATCCCTAAAATAGTAAATTCAAAGCAGCTTATTTCTAAATTAATATAGTAACAAAGAATTAAATCACTGAAAGAACTCTATCACCACTTTCTCTGCATATAATCAATCACAGTTCATAGGAAAATATCTTATATACTATAGTCTATCATATAACAAATATGAACTATTTAAGAAAACTTTATTAGCCAGTGATTTAGAAGCTGTATCTCAATATTTTTAAATACTATTATAGAATTTTTGTATAAGAAACTCAAAACACTTAATATTTTAGTATGATGGAATAAAGGCATTGTAAATTTACTAATTTATAGTCATAGAACACATTGTTTTCTTGACACCTAGACTTTCTCAAAAGAAATCTTTACATCAACTTCAAAAATCACACTTTTCTCTTACCTGATTCTCTGAGCCAAAATGCTCAAGGTCTATAGAACAGTTCAAAACAGAAAAGGAAGAAAAAACTTTCTTGAGGTGAGGGATGGGGACAGAGGTAATGCTGTGGGTATAGGTTTCAAAGTTAGAAAAGTAAATTGTTAAGCAAGATGTTGAGTCACTGGTATGAGTAATATATACATTAAAAATAACAAGAACAACAAAAACAAAAATCCCTATGACTAATGTTCCCTAAGCATGATAGCGAAAATGCACCCATATGGCTGCCTGAGCAAGACCCAGATAATGACAACACGAGCTGACAGGTCAACGTAGATGGGGAAAATCCAGCCCTAAGCTACAAGTGGTCAGTGGCTGTTGGGACAGGAGAATCAGTTTCCTTCAGAGACCATTTCCAGCATAGGCTGTCCAATCCCAGCGGTCAATTCTGAACGCACCTACATATGACTAAGGCTAAATGGACTCAGCAGGTTGTGTATGCACACACAGAAACACACATGTGCATGCATGTGTATCTGCGAATACATGTACAACAATGACAGTTAAAGAAGAAGTCATGGTTTGGGAAGAGGTGAGGGAAATGGGAGATGAGGAAAGGAGTAGGACTGATGTACAGGATTTCTGTATAAAGTTCTAAAAAATTAAAATAAAACAGTATTTTTAAATATTAAGCCAATAAATATGCTGAGACTAAATTAAGGCAATATAAAAGTAAAAAGAAGATCACATTACCCTACTTCACTATACAATAATTATGGCATTTGGAGTACATATAATGACTGGCAAAGTGTGACGTGTACACAGCAGGGCAATGGAGGGCCCCAAGCAAATGGTGCTCTCACTGCTTACTTCTAAGTGAGCATCTACGGCCATAGTGAATCAATAGGTGGTAATCCAGTCCCATCTTAGCAGTGTGGAAGGAGACACTGGGAAGAAACAGCTTACTGAGATGAAAGGGACAAAACATGAACGGCATGATGTGGGAGATTTAATAGGGCTGACAATACTGCACATCATCAAGACGTTCTTAATTTATTCAAAGACAACAACATGTACTATAAAAATGCATTTTTATATTTCGAGTTAGCAGATAGTTTTGGTATATCTATTTTTCTATCTATGATTCTGCAGTTACATTGTTACCTTCCATTTTATCAGCCTAAAGCTCTCCAATGCTCTAAAATAGTATACAAATAATCTTAATGGTAAACTTTTGTTATTGTTTCAAGAGTTTCTCTGTGTAACCTTGGCTGTCCTGGACATGCTTTGTAGACCAAGCTGGCCTCAAACATATGCCTGCCTCTGCCATCGGGAGTAAATGCTAAACCTTTTAAAACTATTACTGGAATAAAATAATGTAATGGTAGAATCTTTTGTTTCTGAACAATTTTTTATAATGTTCTACACACTGATAGTGTTAGGGCCTTTACAATAATCATTAGTTTCCTTTTGTTATGATATAAAATGATCTGATTTCTCTCTTAAAATATTTGTATGAATTAAAAATTTAACCTTACATTATTCCAATGACTTCTGCAAATTTACTACAGATGTAATTAATCAATTTTTCTTACTTATCCGGACTGTATATTATGATTTTATTAGTGATAGCAATGTTCACATAACTGGGCCTTAATGGCAACAATACAAATTTACAAGAAGGTAAAAGAACCTTTTGAACGGGAAAGCAGTTACACCAATCAGTTTTACGGACGGGCTACTTAGTGAAGGAGACATCAAGGCCAAGCAGTAGAGCTCTGTTTGGGGAGAACACAGAACTGTACATTTGGCTTCACCACTATGCCATCTATCTTATATAAATGAGAGGGAGCCGGGTCCTATGTACCTAAATGATGTGCCAACTGTAGGAGTATTTTACAGCCCATATTATTATGCAGATGTAATGACAGAATAGGACTGTGAACTGTGGCACTAAGATGGCAAGAGAGAACATGTCTTTTGCAAGTATTCTTGAAACTAACTGAAGAAGGAGATCCAAGATGGCTGCCACGAGAGGACACTGTGTCTGAGGAGTAGGACAGCAGAAACAACACAGCGAACAGGACACTGAACTCTGGGACCTAAAACACCAACATTTGTGAGTGCCAGGTGAGCGGAACGCCTACAGTGAGGAAATCAAGTGGGAAAGTCCTAGGGACACCCAGTTATTCCCCGGAAAAAAACTCCAGGTGACCTGCAGTGCACAGCTCTGATCTGATCGAGCAGCCTTGCTGGGCGCCAACAGCCGCCATACCAGACTGGGTCACACAGTCTCCGGGCCAGACTGAGGAGGACCCGGGTACGGTTTGACTGACCTGCACACTGCGGGCGCACACTGCTTGGCTCCGCCAGCAAACACCTCAATCCGTGTGTGTGTGTGTGTGTGTGTGTGTGTGT
>CM053755.1:54862303-54884497 GCA_028658305.1 Pachyuromys duprasi | reverse complement strand
GGAGGGAATGAGGGAGGGGGCTATGCCTGGGATGCAAAGTACCTAACCTGTGATTGATATAAAAATAAATAAATTAAAAAAAGACCAGTCCTCTGAAAGACCCCCAAGAAAGCTAAAACCAAGCAAACCTGAGAGAACATCTCACTGAATACAAGTTCACTGCGTTCCAAACAATAAGGCTGTCTTTCATGACTTGAAATTGGAAAGGGAAGGGCAATGGGGCAGGTGGAGCGATCTCATGGTTTACTTCACCAATGGTATAAGAATTTTTTAATACAGATATTTTTCCCATCGAAAGTAAAATAAGAGTTTAAATGAAGATGATGTATTCCTAAAGTACAGGAAATAAATGGGTGGATGGACTTGTAACTATTAGAAGAATTTAAAGTTCCTTCTATTCCTCTTCCCTCCTCTCCAGTCTTACTGGCAAGCACTCGACCACTGACCAATAGTGCAACAACTCTGAAAGCTCTAATTCTTAACTCACAACAATTCTTTACTAACAGTTCCTACTTTTAATTTTTTAAGTCCCCAAAAGATGGGTTATATAATTCTTTTATATATATATATTTTTGATATTAATTACAGTTTATTTACTTTGTGTCCCAGGTGTAGCCCCCTCCTGCATTCCCTCCCCATCCCACTCTCCCTCCCTCATCTCCTCCTTGCCCCTCTCTACGTCCACTTATAGGGGATGTCCTCCTCCCCTTCCATCTGACCCTAGCACCAGAACTGGCTGCAATGTCCTCCTCTGTGGCTAGGCTGCTCCTCCCACGGGGGCTGGGGAGGTCAAGGAGCTAGCCATAGAGTTCATGCCAGAGATAGTCCCTGTTCCCCTTACTAAGAAGCCATTTGGATACTGAGCTGCCATGGGCTATGTCTGAGCAAGGGTTCTAGGTTATCTCCATGCATGGTCCCTGGTTGGAGAATCAGTCTCAGAAAAGACTCCTGGGCCCAGATATATTTGGTCCTGGAGAGAACAGGAACTCTACAAAGACCAAATATATCTGGGTTAGATAATTCTTAAACCTCACTGAGCTCTGATACCCTTGGATTTTTATGTAAATTTAACTAAGAAAGCCTAAGGAGATAAAGACTATAAACTTTATGAAATAGTGATATAAGGAAGATACCAGTATGTAAGTTGGAAAAACTTTACAGATTAAGATCCCTATATTTACTTGAAGATGGTCTGTTTGAAACTAGCTCATGGGTATGGTGGTACACATATATGATGGTAGTCCTTGGGAAACAGTAGTGCTGAGGCAGCAGGATGAAGACTTTGGGTCAATTTGGACACACATAGTAAGACCAAATCTTAAAATAAAAAATAAAGTAAAAACTTTGTATCGTCTAGGTGGTAAATACAATAGTTAAATTAGAACCTTCTAGAAGCTGTAACACCTATTGGAAAACAGTAGACATGTAAGCTTTTAAAAGACTAAGACTATGACATCTGAAATCCAGACCAGAGAAAGAAATTGAGGCAGAGAAAGAAACTTACTTGTTCATCTGTATTTCTGTGACTTTTCTCACTTCGCATTATTTGCAAATATGCTTCTATGTCTGGCAGCAGTGGCCAACTTCAGTACAAGTTATGTATTATTTTTATCATGCTCATTACATATGTTCAGCAGTGGAGTCATTGTATATCCTTGGTGTGGTTTGCAAACACTTGGTGACAAAACCCAGAGCCAGGCATTTTCACAAAAAGTGTTTACTGTGAAATTTCTCCTTAGAACTTTGCTTTTCTTTACAGCTTTGATCCATATGACATCCACAAGCCTACACTTCAAATAATGGCTTATGCTTAAATTAAGAAAATGCGTCACTTTGATGCAACAAGACTCCAGTAGGATGTGGTACTTCTAGAAAGGACCTCATTTTATTATGTGATTAGAGATTTGGTCAAATGTGAAGGCTGCTAAAATTTTCTAAGCTATGCTTTGTCAGTCCATGGTGACTTGGTACTTACATTCTGCTATTCATCAACACTTCACAGGAATACTTGATTTGTCCAAATGAATTTTAAAAAACCCACAACTAAGAAAAATTAGAAAAGCCTGGTTTGAAATATCAAAAGATCCCCAGTAAAAAGTATTTCTAGAGGCCACACCAAGCAAGCTTTATTGATCACTGTACTTCTCTGCTGGTCAAAAGTATTCCAAGACTAAACATAAGAAAATCAACTTACTGATAAATATCCTTCCTGAGGACAGATCTGCCAAGTGGATTATCGGCCTGGGGAGCCATGGCAACAGAACCAACCTTTAAAACCATCGTGTCTTCCTTTGCTCCCTGATTCACTGCAACAAAAGGAAGAGACAGGAATACTGTAGCTCTGCGATGCATAATGAGAATATTTGAGGAAAGAGGGTGCCAATACCTTACAAGAAGGCCAACAAATGATAAAAATAACAACAAAAGCTACATTTAAAGTCAAACTTTTGAAGCTTTTAAAAGTCTGTTTCCCTCAAATCCTATTTTATGGCTCTCTGTTTACAACAATTAAAATCAAAGTAAAAAAAAAGCAAACATCAACTGTACCTTACTATAACAATATGTTGTTATTAAGTGTACCTTACTAAGTGTTACTATTTATTTAAAAATGATGCCACACACACAACAGACATTATATAAAAGAGACTAATTGGATGGAGGTAGAGAGATGGAGAGGAAAAGGAAAGAGAGAGACATGGTAGCGGAGAGAATGTGAGGTGGAGAGAGCAAGAGAGTAGAGTAAGCGCGAGGCAAAGTGTTGGGTTGGTCCTTTTATAGTTTGTGTGTGTGCAGCTGAACTGTTTCTGCCACACACCTGGTCAGTGACACATGATGACATCATAGGTTATTAGGCAAGCCAGAAGCAGGCTGCCTATATGCTCCCAGTATGTACACAATACTAAAGCCATATGATGAGCTAATTCCACAATCATTCTACTATATAGTTCTTGAAAAGTTCTGGAATTTTAACACTACAAACAACAGAACATCAACAATGCAGGCAAAAAACAATCTTCCTTATTTAAATTTATATGTATAATGATAACTAAATATATCGCAATTACATACAGTATAAACACTTTCAGCTATGAAATGTCAGAAAATCTACGAGGATTGTGACGGTTCCAATGCTGAAGAAGGAAAAAAAGGCCAAATGAACAACTATGAGAAAACATCTTGGCTTGTCACTAGAAGTGCTTGAATTGCAATGACTGCACCTGGAAAGGGCTTGGGGAAAGCTAAAGTGATACCTGAGTTCTAATTATTCTCTTTGTATCGAATAAGAAATAATATAACTTCACGTTCTTATGAAGTTCACACTTTTTTCTATATCCAACAGCTACTTCAGATTCTTTGGAAAGGATATGGCCCCTTTAATGACCTTTTCATTAAATTCAATGACTTCTAACAATAAATCAACTATAAGAACTATTTAGTTATTATTTTAATATTATTATTACTGTTTTTTGAGACAGGATTTTTCTGTGTAACAACTATTTAGTTACTGTTAAACATTATTAACATAATGTACAATTTTCTGTACTTTAAATATTTTAAAAGCATAAGGTCAGTGACACAGCTCAGTAACAGTAAGCCTGCCTGCCTACCTTGTGTGAGGCATTACTGATACCACTGAGAGAGGCGGTGGTGGTCGTGCTGTTTCTGTCGTAGGAAGAAAGAAAAAAAGGAACCTTTTGCCTTTTCAAGGAGCCATTAGGATCTCTACAAACAGAGAAGGGCTGGGTGTAAGACCTCCAGAATGTCCAATGAAGGGACAATCCCAAATTGTGCTGCCCAAAGAATGCAAAAGCTAGGAGATTATTTCCAGAGGCTTCAGCAGCACACTAGGTTCCGTCTGACTCTGATTAGTCAAAAAAACAAACAAAAAACAAAAACAAAAACAAACAAACGAAAAAGACCATTAGAATTGAGAAAAGGAAAAAACAAGAACAAAGCTAGGCAGCAAGGTCAGCAGGATGAGTGTGACTGGAGAAAGTGCTACAGTGGTAGGGAGGTGGGGGAGTGGGCAGCAAATGGGAGAAAAGGAGATGAACTATCATAATAAATATTAACATGTGGACATCTCAGTAAACACAACAATTTTAAAAGCCCATTGCAAAAAGATCAAACAGAAAAAAACTACGTCTCAGACAGCTGTGCAATTTTCAAATGACAGGTCTAGCTTGATTATACGTCTTTATTCTATGAAGTGTTTACATTTCACAGATATTGCATTATATGCCAAGCTTAATGGTTCCATGTGGGTAAAGCCTCTGATTAAGCAGAAGGCATCAATTAAATCAATAAATAGTAAGCCTAGAGAACAGACTATACCACAGTACAATTAGTGGACTTTCTAACTGTCTTCCAGGATGCAGATAGTACCCACCATATGAGGTCTCAAATGCAGCAGAAATGCTGCAGTAAATGAGGTACACATGGAAGAAAAACGACATACTTGGTGTTACAAACAGAGCCAGATCCAAGAACAGAACTCTGTTAGAGCCAAATGTGTTCTCAGTAAGTTATTCTATGAAGTCACAGTAAAAGACATATAAAACTACTTACTGACAAGCATTCACTGATTAAAATTTTATAAGAGGTATTCAATTTATCAAAAATTTCATTCATATATATGCAAAAATAGTGAAACTGAAAATTACATAAAAATGCCTTGAGTGATTTCTTCAGTTACTTTATAGCTGGAAATAAACAAATCAACCTTTTTGGCTCATTTAAACTTTTAATTGTTGGGCCACATCAGGAAATACATGGCATGTCAGTGTCTAAGAGGGTTGCCCAGTAATATGAACAGGGACTTTCTCTGACAGGAACTCATGGTCTGGCTCTTTGATCATCTCCCCCGGAGGGGGGCGCAGCCTTGCCAGTCCACAGAGGAAGACAATGCAGCCATCCTGATGAGACCTGATAGAATAGGGTCAGATGGAAGGGGAGGAGGACCTCCCTTATCAGTGGACTGGGGAAGGGGCATAGGAGAAGAAGAGAGAGGGAAGGTGGGATTGGGAGGGGATGAGGAAAGGGGCTACAGCTGGGATACAAAGTGAATAAAGTATAATTAATAAAAATACAATAAAAATTAAAAAAGCATTTCAACATGAAAATCAATGCCTTCCTTCTTCGCTTTAGCTGATATAAGTAAGCCTCATGAGGAAACACTCAGGCTAGGAGACACATACTATATCCAAACAGCTTTCTATGCGGAGATAAAGCTACAGAGGGACATGAAGCACTTGGGATGACTCTGGCTAAAAAAGCAGACAAGACCACTTCCCTGAGTGAAATTCTACAGTGTTAAAGATAACTTTACCATTATCACATGTTATTCAAAAGATTTACATTACCAAACTTTACATCAGCAAGAACTGTAATTCACATGGATCATTCTTGTGGAGATAACAGTATGTGCACGTGTAGCTGTATAGATGTGCATGCATGTGCGCGCATGTACATGTGCAACTGGGTGCACATTCATATGCATTTTAAAAATGCTATGAATAACTCTGAATCATAATCTTGCACCTGTGTCCTGCAGTAGAAATAAACAGAAGGATGTTCTTTAAATTATCAGCCTAAGAGTCCTCTCCTTAAATCAATTTTTTAAGTCAAAAAGTATGTAATATCATACTTTTACAAAGTCATAACCATATACGAAACTATCAACCAAAGGCTTAGATCAGTGACAGTCCATGTTGACAGTAAGATTCAGTATGTGTGAATGTGAGGAAAATCTAGTTTGTAAGTCATTTCAGACTGCTCTGTGATGTGCAGAGAAAACTCTAAGTGCAGACTACCCTGTGTTCTTTCATGAAAGAGTTTCTGCATTTATTATATCATACTCATTGAGACTACTTATCAGACAATGTCAATTTAATTACTCTTATCAAGATATTATTCCAATATATTTCCTTTCAAAGCACTTCTAAAATAAAATGAATGGATGTTTTGATCTTTACTGTTTTACTAGTCGATTAGTATTATTCACTATAATAATATTGTTGCTTCTACTAAGATTTCTTTAGTTATGTTGAATCTTGCAGCATGCATCTTTCCAAATATATCTACAACATTCCCTGTCTCAAAACATTTTTCAAAACAATCTAAGAAAGAGCAAGTACCTGACCTCTGAAATTATACATAATAACACTGCCAAAATAAAGGTTAAAAAAAAAACCCAAACAAACACAAATAGCTTTAAAATCAAGTAGCAAAATTCTGGATTTAATACCGCAATTGCTTAAGTTGGGACTCCCATAATTCTAGGAGCCTGTTGACAAATTAAAACTATTCAGAAGAAATAAGGCTGTTTTTTGTTTCTATTGTTAGCAGAAATTTTATAGCATGAATTTTTGCACTCCCCTCCCAAATAAACCCCACCCCCCATAATAAGAAAACAGTATTTACAAATCAATGCCAAGACATAGCAATAGACAAATTATATCCCAGGAGGAAACAGCTGCCACAAAATGAGGCACTCCTAGCAAGGTATGTGACCAACACTGACATGCAGGACAAAAGTCGGTCTTCTAAGATTTTTCACTAATTTGAATTCATTCTAACAATTCATGTATTGGAATGCTATAATAAAGAGGTAACAGAAACAAAGATGCAACTCACAGTGAAAATATACTTTTTCTTACAAATACTGTAAAAATAATTCAGTACATCAATTAGAATATTTGAAGTCAAGCAAACAGAGAATACAAATCAGAGGACTATATTAAGGCAAAGGTAAATCTGAGTCATTAATACTTGGCTGTAAAATCACTAACACACATATAATACATGCACACATACATAAACACACAAACATGCATGCATGCAATGTGCACCTATTACAGAGTCTAATTTTGTCGTTTTGGCTGGCTGAAAACTTACTTTGCAGATGAATGAGCCTTGAACTTGCAGCAATTCTAATGCCCCTGCTCAGGAGTTCTGGGATTACAGGCACAACCCACAAGCATGGCTTGGATGTATGTCTTTAAAGTACCATCTTACACTAATTCATTCAGGAGAATTAACTTGCTGACAGTGTTTATAGTCTTGGTACGGTTTTAAACTTAGCAAGTTAACAATACCATGCTACAACCCATAGACCCAAAGAAGCTAAGAAATCAGGAAGGCCCAAGGGAGGATGCTTGAATCTCGCTCACTCCTTGTTTTTGCTGTTCACTATCTCCTCCAAGCATGCTACCTGTGTTTATTTTCTCAACTTCTCATCTCCATTATCACCTTCTGCCTCATGCCTCAATGAAATTTGGCTTTACCAATTTAGATTCAATTGAGATTAGATATTTACAGAATAGAGAACATAAAACACAATCTGCAAAGAATCTTTGTGATGTGAAAGAACTTATTAACATAACGTATTTTAAATTAAATAAGAGCACTAGCTCAATGGATAAGAGTTCTTGCTGCCAAATTTGATGCTCTAAATTCAATCTTTTGTACTCAGTAGGAGAGCTGACACCTCCAGATTGTCCTCTGATATCCACATGCCCATGTGGCATGCTCCCCTCTCTCCGTAAATGCATAATAAGTTAAAAATTGATAAAAAGGATGGTTTGCTAATCTAAGTGGTCATTCATATCAGTCATCTCTACCATGCTCATGAGAAAAATCATAACCTAACTTGCAAATTCAGTCCTTAAGGAATTATCCTCTGTAAAAATGTAGGTTCTTTTTTTTTTTTTTTTTACTTCTGTAACTTTACTGTAAATTATCTGTCTAATATTCATTAGCTAGTCATCCAACTAAAGATAGTAACGAGGCAAAAGCATAAAGGTCATTGTATCTGCAAGGGCTATGGAGCTTTTCTTTTTCTGGTTAGTAAGTGGTCACACATCACTTGCTAAGAAGAGTCAGCTGTTCTTTTTAATTCCTGTGTTTTATAAATAAATGCAGACTGCTTATATTTCTATGTAGCACAGGCTATGACCTATATTTCAAATAATCACTTTTTTCTTTTCTCTTGAGTTCACAAGACTACAGTGATTAGTAGGGTATATGCTGTGGATTGAAATCATGTGTTCCTCCAAAAGTGCTTATGTTGGAGTTAAAATCAAGAAGATGGGGTTAAGAAGTGGGGCTTCTAGAAAGTAATTCAGTCATAAGCATTCCATCCTGCTCTGAAAGGTTTATGCTCAATGAATTTGTCCTTTCTTGTTTTTTGGTTTTGTTTGTTTGTTTTATGAGGTTCCATCAATGTGGTGCCAATCTACAAGCAGAAACAGCCCTGATGATGCAGAGAATCTGCTGACACCTCTATCTGGTACTTCCAAACACTCAGACTGTAAGAGATAAATTTCTGTTACTTACTAACCCCCAGTTTAAGATAACTGTTGCCACAGGAATAGACAGAGAAAAATTACAACCCAGCCTATTCTGCAGCTCTGAACTGCACAGTGTTAAATTTGGCCAGAGATAGACCTGTGCTAATAAGGCATGCAGGGCTCTGCATTAACAGAAAGGGTATAACTTCCTCATTGGAATGTTTCTATTAAATGATAATTTATTACGGAATGGCTACTGTATGTGTTGTCTCCTACTGTCATTATCTGAAAGCATCAAGGACTATAAAAAGACTCTCAGGAAGCCATACGCTATCACTACAACCTGCAATCAAACAAAGTACTAGTAGCATCTTACTCAGGAGAATTTGGTTCAATGTGCACAAGATTTAAAACTGTAAGTTGAAAAAAAATGGGATTTTTAACTCAATATGTATAATCTCAAAACTCATACCATTAATAACTCAGCTATAATGCCTGTAAAAATATCTAAATCACCTCCATCCCATTTTTAACACAACAAAGGAAAATAAAATGTTGAAATTACTCTTGTGAGGGAAGCAGGGTTATTGATTTAATACAAGCCAAGGCTGGATTTCCAGTCACTAGAAAGCCTGGAGAAGACATGTTGGTCTGTTGACAAGTTTTCTTCCTACACTCAGTTGTTGGGCATTTATGACAGAATTTTCATACATTTCATCATTATGAACATTAATTTGTTTTTTAACAAAAATTTAGACATCTCGGGATACTAACTGAATACAGCATTAGAGTTCCAGACAGAAAGCAAACACTACATAGGAAAAGAAGCTATCTTTGTCTCAGCTTTCTCATTCTGCTAAATCAGTAGGGTTACAGATACTTAGTAAATCCTGTAAAAAAAGAAAAGCAAAAATGTAAATAATACTTCTGTCTAAATATGATTAAGACTCTGTCCATGTCTCACAGAGTCATGGACCCCCAACCCACCGATCTCCAAGTTCCACAGACATGGAGGAAAAAAAACCCCAGAAAAACATACCTTCAACAGTTGACTGTGTTTCTTCTGTTTGGGGAACAAAGATTCTGATCACACTTGTATTGATATAAATCAAAGGTAAATTGCGTGAAGTCAGTGTATGCGTCCTCATGGGCTGACCAGAAGATTTTCTTTTCTCTCTTTGGGTCTTTGGGGGTTTTGTTTGAAATATGCTTGCAATAGCATTAAGTAAAGGAAAGCAAAGCACAATATCAAATGCTTGTGCAGAAAGAAGAATTTCATGAAGAAAATGAGGTGAGCCATCCATTAAACCTTCAGATAACTTATGAAAACTTCTTCGCTCATTTCTTGAGGTTAATTTGTGGCGGACATTTTTTGTTACAGCTTTTGTGTATGTCAGAGAAAGAAATCCATGCTGCTGATAAGCACCATCTAGAAGTTTTGTAGTTGTCTGTTCCAGAAAAGGAAAGCAGAATACACACTTACTTTTTAAAAAGGAAAAGATATTTATGAGAAAGAAAAAAAATTAGTATTTTGACCTTTTTGTCTTGGTCATCCTACACTTCTTAATAAACAAGGGAATGTTTAATTTTATAGAGAAGTTAAAAGCTTCCACAGATTACCAGACTACTGACCAGAAAATTAAGAATTCCGAGGAAACTTTTTTCCCTTAATCAATTAGTGGTACATAAATTGTATCTTACACATTACTCAACATAAAATTATCTGGATTATTCCCAACACCTCTTCCCAATAGGTCCATGAATGGATGTTTATAGAAACACTTAACTAGAGAAGAGGAAAAGGAACGACGCACAGTAGATGAACAAGACAAAGTGAGAAGCAATAAGCAATGGTGTCTCTAGGTGTGATCCCATCACACCTAGGGTGGGAGTGTGTTTTTGTGCACACGTATGCAGGGCAGGGGGAAGGGGACACTGAACTCAGCATTTTACACATGCTGTGTAAGTGCTCTAGTTCTAAGCTCAATTGCCTGCTAGATTTGAGGGAAGGTGAAAAAACTTTGTATGCATTTTTAAAGTTCATTATTTGACCACTGGAAAAAACATAGAAAGTAATCATTTCATGCTGAAATACTATTTTCCCTTAGTAGTCTGCCTTCAACACATTTTAACCCTTCCAAACTTCTTCTCTATGTCGACTGTCTGCTTCCCTTGTATTTTCTCTCTGTGCTGGAAACAAACAGACCCGCAGTAAGGCTAGATAAAGTACTGCACTTTTATCCCTGTGCTGCTGGACAACAGGCAAAGCAGGTAGAAAGGGCAATGCTCCACTTCCAGATCTCCAAACTGTATTTTGAGGAGAACACTAATCTAAGTAATCTAGTTCACAATAAGCTCTTACTTCAACCCTGGAAAGAATATAAAAGGCATTTCAATATAGGAATACTAAAAAAAATCTGTGAAACATGCTGAATGTATAAATACCCTTGAAAGGTAAGTACATAAGGAAAAGGGTTTCAATTTTTAAAGCTGCCATATCAGTGTTAACTAAGGAGAATAAATATACTCAGCCAAAACTGAGGTAAAATATTTTCTTTCATATTTTCATGTGGTAAAAATCAGCATTTTATTTAAAAATTAAATGAGAAAATTTTTTAATGAATAGTTGGAGACAACAAATAATTAGGAAACTGTTTTAGAAGTAACTTTGGTGGGGCGATGCTGAGCAGCTCAGGGCTGCCTCACACAGCCTGCAGGCCCTCTCAGAGCCCCGGCCCTGCTCTAGGGCAATTCATGTTTTTAAATGTAGAAAGAAAAGTGTCAAAACATCTAAAAGATTCACAGTAAAATTTGTGTGGTTGTCTGAAGATATTTGAACTAAGAATGTTTCTTGGAGCTCACTGACAGTCACCTGCTGCGTAAGAATGCTCCTCCTACATACTAACGAGCATGAAGACAACAAGAAATCCAAGCAGCTTCTGCTGACACCAACCCCACACCTCAGACTCATGTTTCTAGTACTAAAGAAAACTCTTAGAAAAAATTAAAAATCAAGTGAAAAGAAGCATTTGCTATCATGCAATAAATTAGCCAGCTTTACATGTAAAAGGAAAACCATAGAAAACACTTTATAAAGATAACATCTTTGCCTTTTTTTCAGCTTTACATAAGAAGTAGAAAGTATTTTACACACAATGATGAAACACTAATGTTTGTAGTGACTTAGTAGACTAAGCATCATCTACTTTTTAAATTTTCATGAACGTTAAGATGTCACTTAAAAGAATCAGTCTAATAACATATTTACATATGTTGTACTATTCAAAAAATATACATTTGATACATATGAAAGTTACTAGGATGCAGCCTAACTTCATTCTGTACCCAGGAAACAAAAGAAGTACAAACTTGTCTTGATTCAAGACAATAGTAAATAAAATACTTCCAATTAGCTATGAGATGATGACAACTACATAACAGAAAAACACAAAACAAAACAAAAAGCAGTCTGGGCAAGAACTAAACCAGGAATGACAAATGCTGTATTGGTCAACTCCTGATCATTCAAAACAACTAGAAAGTCATTTTACTTAATAATGTACTTTGATTTTTCTTATCTTGATGGCAATATTAATTCTTATTCACAAACTAAGACTAGCATTAACATGTACAGATAACAGCCAGAGTATGATCGAGAGCCAATTTGTGATACAAAAATATAGTTCACTTATAAAGTAAATTTGATTGACAAAAATGAAAATCAAGAGTTGACTGTTCAGACAGTTCGGTTCCTTCTCTGGGTACTTGTTACGGGAATTCTGACATATATCTTTAAAGTGATTTCTCACAGAAGAAAAGAAGGCAGAACAATTACTGAGAGTGTCCTGCTTACCGAGGGGTCAAACCAACCAGTGAGCTCTTTAGCTTTTGAGTACAGGGAAGGAAGACACCTCCACATTGTCCCAAAGCCCAAAACTCTTCCCCAAGGCTTGAGAGGATAGGTGCAAGGGAAGGTGAAAAGACGTAAAAAAAGGCAGTAAGCACACACATGTGTGGGGGGGGTCAGAGACAGAAGGGGATGGGTAAGGGAAGAGACAAGGGGGGAGAGCTGGAAAGATTTTTAATTCTGCTCGAGTTTATACAGGTTCAGATAAGAGTCATTCCTCAATATGACCTCTGTATGTACTTTCTTCTGCAAAATCACTGCAAATGGAGGCAAATTAAAAAAAAAAGAAATTAATTGCTCTATGTAAACAATTATTACTTTAAGTTTCTAGTAATGGCAAACCATCATGAACTTATTTGTCAAAGGAAAATCTTCCAAAAAGTCAGCACAGCAATTCATAAATGATAAAGTATAGTAATAAATGTGATACAAATGTACCATTGCCTTTGATACATTTATTAAATTGATACAGGGAAATGGTTATAAAACATGAGCAGATTAAAAGAATAAGCAACTTTAGCTTTTAACATAATTTTAGAGAGAGAAATCTAAAAGAATGTACTTTGAGTTCTAATTCTTAAGATTTATTTTTTTTATGTAGTATTCTACCAGAAGAGGGCACCAGATCTCACTGTAGATGGTTGTGAGCCACCATGTGGTTGCTGGGAATTGAACTCAGGACTTTTGGAAGAACAGCCAGTGCTCTTAACCTTTGAGCCCCATCTCTCCAGCCCGAGTTCTAATTCTTAATATCACTAGTTCTATTGCAAAGTAAAACAAACAATATAAAATATATTGTCAAAAATCAAAATTAATAAATGAGTCTCACCACAGGTTTTTCTTTGCACTGCAGAAATACTCCTTCAAAATGTCCCGACTGCCAACCTTCCCCTGGCCTGGAAAACATAAGTTCACCTTATCTGTTCTCTTCAATTTCTCTCAAATAAAAAAAGCGATCACACAATACTTGTAGTAACAGTTGTAAAGTCAAGCACTCTACACTGTATGCATGACAGCACAGATGTACCAATGCAACCCACAGAACCACGTAAGCCAGAACAGAATGCCACAGCTCTGCATGGCTTCTCCATGACAGAATCACTCATTTTCTTTTTATCTATTTTTGCCCCTTCCATAAATGAGAGGGTCAAGAAAGGTAAAAATCTTTGTCTGTATCTCCAGTGTTAAGCACAGAGCTCCGCATATAAAACATATTACTAAGCATATCATTATGATGATAAGTTAGGTAAATTTTAAAATTTACATAAATATAAGAGTGAAGCTAAGGATAAACTATAGTATATAATATTCATATCAGAAATTACTTCAGTGTTTGTACTGACATATTACACGAAAAATCATTTTGTTTTAAATATACTGTACTGGAAAGAAATTTAAAAAACATCAAATGCTAATTAACAATTCATTGTTAATCCAACAGAAGTATTTTTCACCTGATTATTAAGATAATATAAGTTCTACTACCTGTTATATTTGTTATATAACATAAAATTTTTAAATTTTTAAACAGTATTTTAAATTTTACAATGACAATTTTCAGCTATTTGGTATAGACTTGTTCTTATTGATATATGCAGTATGACATGTGAGAATAGAAAAATATAGAAGTAGAACTAGAAATATATTTGCAGAAATATTTTAGGGAATATAATAATAGAGCAACATATGTACAAACAGACATCAGTCATCTACAGCTACATATTAAAAATTACTGAACTAAGGAATATTATGAATCCATTAATAAAATGTTTTAAGACTATTTCTAAGAAAAATTACTGCAAAACTGAAAATATAATACTATTTAAAATATTTTAAAAGCATTTTTAGATTGTAAAATATTTGTGTTACATTTAAATTAAAAATAAAACACTCAACTATATTATAAAGCCATAAAAGGGGGAAACAGATTTAGTAAACATTAATGGCAAAATCATTTTAAGACACTGAAAAATATCTATTACAAATAATTTTTTCATATAATCTTACTTTTTACGCAGAGGGACTACACAGGAAATAATGTGGTTTTAGGCCTATCGATGATACTTATATGATTTACAGTAAAGAAGCAATCTCCCAACTGTTGAGGGCATAAGCAGGCGCTCCCCTCAGGGCACTTTACTGAGCAAGGAGATGAAAGTATGCGCAAAAACCAGACGCATCAATTGTGTCCTAGGCACTTTAGCAATTCTTTAACACATGGCAGACACTTGTTTATTTTTAAGGCAGTACTGTGGTTATTTATGAAGAGCTATATGCCATGTTACAAAATTTTATTGAATATGAATTAAAGAATACTAAGACAACAACTTTATCTGTTAAGCATTCCCTTTGAAAGTAATAATAATTGTAAAACAAAAACATCCTTATGGTGCCTTGCTCTAAGAAAACACAGCTTTCCTTATTTGTTACTTATTACTTACCTGCTTTGATAGTGGTCAATATTGAAGCTCTCTATCTTACATTTCACTTTGGTGTACACATCCTGTACATCTATGGACGCACTGAGATCTTCTAGTTCACTGATCATGCAAACCTCTGCAAAAGAAAACAAGCATCATTATCAACATCAAAATTCCCTATCTTGTATGTCACAATGGCTAACACATCCTGACCATCTGAAGAACAGTAAGAGTACACAAACTTCTACACTTATAAACAACATTAGTGTCAAAGGGGCCTTAATGTTAAGAGAAGGCATATATCTATCTCGAGTTAAGAAAAACCATAGTTACTATTTCAATAGAGGAATCTGTTACCAGAGAAGGATCTCTGAATATTGACAATGCAACACACTACTATGCTCAGAGAGTAAGTCACTTACAGTTACTGGGATGAATTTCAATTATCAACAAGCAAAATTAGATTTACAAAGTCAAAGAGAACATGTACACTAAAATTTTATATAGTGATGAGATTGAATGTTCAAAACGCTTAGTAAGAGCTAATTAAGTTACAAAGGATAACACTGAAGAAAATTATACTTAATATTTCTTCTAAAAGCAGTAAAAACTTTATCTCTGCAGTAATAAGCAAAGTATTCCTGTACCTGTGTCTTTGTTCTCAAGGTCTGGAGCAAAGAGCTTTACAGTAACTTTGGGGAGTACCCATTGCATCCATAGACTAACACGGCCACTGGACCCACCAATGTTACTAGTAGTTTGCTCCAGGGTAACGGAATCTGAGAATGGTGAATCATCACCAGCTTGAATGGAATCTCCCTGTGATGAGAAAAAAACAAACAAAATAAAAACCATCAGATGTTGATACTCAACCCAAAATAATTAAAATAAAAATTATAATTTAAAATAATTATTTTAACTTTTCCATATTATATATTCTGATCATATTAAATGCTACTGCTATCACACAAAGCTAAGCATTATAAACTTATACCACATAGTGTAAGTGTATGGCATTCCAGCTTTCTCTACTAGTATCTGAGGATCATACCAGTGGTTGTCTCCTTCCTAGAGCAAGGATCTACAAATAGCCAAGGACTAGAGCAAGCTGTGTAGGAATACATTTCACATAGTCACAGTCAAAGTCAGTATTTACTGTCTTCTGCTTGTTGATGGGGATGATTGGCTGCTACAGAGAAGCTGAGGACCACAAGGCTTAAGACATTTATCCTCTACTTTTCACAGGAGAAATGTGTCTTGAACACAGAGTATGAATAAATTTTTTTAAAAATGTAACAAAGTGATATGCATAGTTTAACGATCAATAAAATGTTTCTCTTGGGAGACATGGTTAGATTTCACAAAATGTTCTATATGATAAATCTAGAGGAATACATTATGAACTTATTCAATTTCTGGGTACATATAAAATTGCGTATGTATAAGATCCTAAATTTTGTGGTTGCAAACTTGCTGTGAAAAGTTTGGTGTTTATTTGTTTGGGGTGTTTTGTTGTTGTTGTTTTAAAAAGCTTTTAGTATCCTAGAACAAAATAAATCCTTTTGTTTGAAGTTAAACTGGAGTTGCATAGTTCCAGTCTCAGATGTAGGAAAAGATGCTGCTAGAGATGGAGCTGTGCATATAAAACCTGGATAGAAACAGACCAAATACAGCACGTTTATTTGAGAGGATCCATTTGTACACATGCATAATATCTATATCTACTTAATTAGGTTGAGTCTAGAAGGCAGCATGATAAACACTTTATATGCCACTCATGTGATTTTTCTATAGCAACTGTACTCTACAGAGCCCATTACCTCCTTTGTAAATTAGTTTTGATGATACTTAATGCTTATAATCTAGAATAAATAAGAGCATGAATGTAGAGGAAGTATTTTTATATAGTAGAGATTTTATAAGTGGAGGTTAATTATTAAAAACAAGCTATACCAATCCTAAAGAACCTGCACTTGCTCGATCCTTTACTGGAAGTTTTGGTTTCTTTAAAAACTCAGTTATGTTATAGAAACAGGTTTTTATTTTAATCCCAATTGTGGGACACGGGACTGCCTTAGTTTATTCAGAGGTGATAACAGATCCATACAGTGGTGCGTGATCTTTGCCAGCTGCAGACAGTGGAATTCTAAGGACTCTGAGGGTATAAATACTAGAGCACAGAGAGGGCCCTAAAGAAGATGACAGATGGAGGAGGAACAAGGCTGCTGGACTACTAGGTATCCTGAAGACTAAGGCTGATATTCTCCCCAAAGGATCCAAGGACCCTAACCAGCTGGAACTAAGTCGAAAGAGGTCTATATTCCCTGTCCCTTCTAACCTTCTTTCTCTCCTACCCAGGGTCCAGGGCTTGGAAGGGAACTAGAGGTATTAAGGAACACCAAATAAAGAAGAGTTTAAAAGCAGCTCCAACATATTTCCTTTGATTTTCTCATTCTATCATATCTCCAATGTGACATACATGTTCACTGGCATACACTAAAGAGGCCCAAGCCTGGCAGACATTGCCCTTTTACCGGCTTTCCTCTATCTTGCCAAAAACTTTTAAAGCTAGTTACCAAGGTCTCTGTTCTCTTATTTGGCCACTTCCTCCTCTTGAGGCTGACAACCAAGGTCAAACAATTAAAACATTTAAGTCCAGCAAGGAGAAGCTCCCTTTTGGCTCTCCTAGTTAACATGCCCAATCAAAATTAACCAACTCATTCTATCACCGGGGTTTCCTCTTTTACCTTTATAAACTGCCATTTGCCTATGGGACACATCTATCTCCTCTCTACCCAGAGGCAGTCCTCTGCCCTTCTGGAACAAATATCTCTTAACCCTTTCTCTTGCCCCTTTTCTCCCTTATTCCCTTCCCTTTCTCTGTAGTCTTGCCTTTGTCTCTTATTCTGGGCATTTATCCCTCTGGGGCAAGTAAATCTCCTTTGTGCAGAGAAGTTGGTCTTGGGGTGTCTTCTGGGATACCAGTTCTTCCACATATCCTTAATCTCTCATGGTTCCCTGCTGATTTAAATGTCTCAAATAAAATGCTTAATTTCCTAGACTATGTAATTATGCAAGAGCAAAACGTCTCTTAGAATTTTTGAGAAGGCATGCAATAGTGGCCAGTGTGTTATTTTCTATTGGTAGATAGTCAGAGCAGAAGCCACTAATTACCTGAAAGAGAGAGCTATAAGTAAAGCTGTATATACAAGGAGCCAGAAATCATGCTCTATCCTGCATACTTGCCATCCTGACCAGGTGATTAGGAAGTTGCTACAGAAGCATTAACCTCGTCCTCTCTTTTGCTTAAAGACCCTTCAGTGAAAATGCAGAAGGAACCAGGAACAAATGTGAAAGACTACTGCATAGTGACAGTTGTTGCTGCAAGAGCTCACCAGGGAGGTGTGACCAAGCAAACGCACCAGGTCCTGGATCTACTGACCAAGAAATTGGCAGTCAGCTTGTTGTCTCAGATATAACCAAAAGCTGTTTGTGTTGTTTTTTCATATTTCTATAAAATAAGGAGACCCTAAATCTATCATTGCTGCAATTCCTAGAACTTAAGCTACAGAAAAAAATTTTTTCTTTGGTTATCTGTCTAATATAACATCCAATAAAAAGCACAAACTATTTCAAGAGCAGATGCTTTTTACAAAGTCAAATCAGTAAAACATAAAATAAAATAAAGACACAATGTGGCTATTACGCCTTTTTAAAGAGTTTCTAGAACAGAAACATTTCTAATCAAATCCTCCAATAAACTTCATAGCCCGTGGGAATAATGGTGCAGAGAAAATAGCATTTGATCAATCTTTTTACACTACCAAGTATTCTGATAAGAATACTGGGAACTGTGGCTATCTTAGTAAGAACTCCTGAGAAAAACTTTTATGCTACTGTCACGCAGTTTCAATTTTCTTTTTGGATTTATAACATTTGCTATAATATTGTTAAACATGCTTCTGCGTTAACTTCCTTCTTTATTAAGCAAATCTATAGTGGAAACTTGACCCACAATGGTAATGTTTAACTATTTCCCCACACTTCTTTAGTCCAATTGTAAAATGAAAAATTCATGACAAATTAACTAAAACATTGAGTTTATTTTTCTAGGTAAATTTATCTTGGTTCATCTGAACGAAAAAATATTTCAGCCCTTTATCCTGGGCTTGCTTCGGATCTCAGGGAAGATCACAGTTGACCACACTGCTACTCTCTTATCAAAATAACCCAGCATTCTTGTTCAATCACACAACCTCCCATGGGGTTAAACACTTGCACTGTTGTTTGTACTGAAGTCAGCAGTAACAAGTGGCCTGCTGGGGCTCTCACAGTTTCAGAACATCAGCTTTTAACCACAGAACTTAAATCTCACTAGCACTTCCCAGTTTACCACAACACAAAAGCAAACACAGGAAGCTGAAGCTGTATTTGCAGAAACTACAGTACTCATGCCAACGGTTCAGCATGAAAACATTACTCTGCAAAGTTTCAATTTCAGTCATATGGGATTCTACAAATGCTTTTACTTAGTACAAACAATTGTTACAATGTAGTTATCAACATTAGATCAATTTCTAGTAAATTCTATATTTAAAGCATCAAAGTTTGGACCCACACAAGTAAATAGATAACACACTTAAAATTGTAAATAAAAAAATCAATGACTGTCTTTGAATCGAGATTTGAAGTAGACACTTAAAAGCTCAAAATTAAATTTTAAAGTAGATCTCAATTAAAGAATAAACATAAATGAAAAAGTATTATGCCATATTGTACAAAACCATCTGAATTTTTAAAAAATCTACAGATAAATAAAATACTAAAGATAGGTTTATGATTATTTTAAATAGGGAAAGCATTAAATAGAAAACATTTGATAGCTGACAAAGGCTAAACAACAACCTCTACTTATCTGACTCAATTTGACACAGTTTTTTCCATGTTCTTTGAAGGGTAAGCAGATAAATTAAATGCCAAGATTTGCACATTTTGAGTAAAAGCTTCTCACTGATTTTTAATATTAACCATCTAATGAATATAATAAGTCTTATTTTAGGAAAATATTTAAAATAATTACTGCCTTAAACCAGTAGTGTAGTGAAAAAGCTCAAGCTAACTGTATCATCCCAAGGCCTAGTTGAACAAGTGAGAGTGACTTCGGCTGACTCTGAAGGCCCCTGACTAGTCACTGGAAACCTGACAGCCGCTCTGCTCTGATAGCCAATCACCTCCTTAACTAGTTAATGCCCATCACGCAGCAGTGGGCATTAAGACGCTATCTTTAAAGCAATAACCCAATTTCATTCCTGGATCAATGAATATGTCTCCTTAAATTTTGAGTAAAATTAGCTTCTACATTTTGGGAGGTCAGCATATCAATTTCTGTTGTAAAAAGAACTGGATGGAGTTCTAGGCATTTACTTGGCATTTTAGATTTTTCTCTTGCTTTATTGTCAGGTTTTTGAGACAGCGTTGCTCTATGTAACTGAAGTTGACTAGAAATCACAATGCCACCCAGACTGGCCTGAAACCCTCTCCTTCTGCCTCAGCCTGCACAGTGGCACAATCACTGTGAGACAGTTATGGTGTGAGGAATATCTGTTGACCTACCAAGTTTTTGCTCCCTGTTTAATGATCATGAGCTGAGCTTCCCAGCACAGCTTCTATTATGTTTTCACATACTCATCATTGACTTGGAAACTCCTCTAAGAACAAATGCCCATGTCTTAAATACTCATGTGGATCTAAAAAAAAACCCTCAACATTCATTAGTAATAAAACCATATAAAAAGTAGCAAAACAGCAAGAAGCAGTAGCTATGTCAGTCTAAGGCAAAAAATGTTATTACCCCTGAGAGTTTTCAAATACACACCTGACATACACGTAGGATTAACAGCTTGGTTTCACACTGCCCACTCTTTCATGAAGCAACATGCTATGCAGTTAGTTACACAGGCTCTGAAACTATTGCTGTAGCCTCCAGAGTCCTTTTGAAGCACATACACAAAAAAAGTCTCTCGCGGTACAGGGCTTTAACAACTATAAGAACATTTCATCAACACCTTCCCTCGTGAGGAACAACTAATACAATTTTTCCCCCTTCACTCAAGGAAACAAAATTTAATTCTAAAGAAATTGAGATATCATATGCAGCTAGATGTGGTGGCATACACCTTTAATCCCAGCACTTTGGAGGCGGAGGCACACAGATTTCTCTAAGTTCCAGGCCAGCCTAGTCTACAGAGTAAATTCTAAGTAAGTAGAGCTACATAGTGAAATCTGTCTTTTGATAAAAAGGTTTGATAAAAATATAAAATAATTATGTTTAAAAGGATTAAAGATAGAAAAATTTGAAATTGCAGACTCATATGTATAGCTTTGAGTACTTATAAAATTATAGAGATATAATAAACATGTACATACATCTCTAGGCTATGTACTCTGCTAAAGGAGATTTAAATTACTCACTATTAGAGTTGGTCCTACAAACTATTTCAACATTTATATATTAAGAACAGTACACTAGAAGTTATTCTGTCTTGGGCTTAATATATATTAGGATTATGTTCTGATGATAAAGATAATGAATGATGGATGGTGGTAAAAAGTTTGTAAGTCATGAGAGGTTCAAAAACTTGGAGTTAATTCTTGGGACTGGGGCAAAGTCACCAGATCACAGTCCTTTCAGAGCAGGGGTCCAGCAACAGTCCGCCACCCAGATTAACCTCAGGGTGTGACTAGGGTCACATAGCCCCTAAGGAAGCCTATGGAATGTGTTAACTCCCCCTCCCTCTTGCTACAGCCTAACCTAACAGGGCAGTACCTTGTGTGTGTGTGTGTGGGGGGCGTCAGGTGTCCCCCAGGTAGCCAGACCTGATCATTTGCAGTTTTGGCGCCTGAAAACAAACCACTCATTTTAAAGGTCAGCTCCCCTAGAGACCCTTTCACCCAATATTGTACTGCCAAGACTTACACTTTCCGTTTTGTCCTCTTAAAAATCCTGTTCCCCCAGAGCTGGGGGTCGCTTGCCTCTTTGTTCTTGCAAAGGGCAGCCACCCAGCTTGAGTTTGTAATAAAGGCCCTCGTGTGTTTTGCATCGGACTCAGAGCCTGTTGGCCATTTGGGGACTCACGATCTGGGCATTTCAGTCATATCCAGTAAAAACCTGAAATAATTATTATTTACCAAAGTTACTTCTAAGACAATAGAAACTGCCAATCTAGATAGCTTTGTTTTGTTGTGCCGGAATCATGATTCCCCAAAAGACCACCAGGAGCTGAGTCCATTGCAAATCACATGAGGATCCTTTTATTATAAATAATTACAAGCTGCAGCTTGGGCCCACAGCCCCCACCGCCAAAGCGGTGAAGAGCCAGAGCCCCGTGCTCAGGTTAGTTGGGTAATTTAAGGATTCTGTTCCCTCCCAGCATGCCCAAGGCAGGGGCGATTCCTACCTGGCAAGCATCTATTTGTCGAAACATTACATTTTGAATTGATTGGCTATAGGAAGGTCCCCAAACCATTAATCCCTCCCTAGGGGGATGGGCCAGTTTCCTAGCAACTGTATCTCTAG
>CM053755.1:54845595-54861803 GCA_028658305.1 Pachyuromys duprasi | reverse complement strand
CGGGGCTACAGACAAGATACAAATGGAATAAATTGAAATAAATAAATAAATAGATACATTTTTAGGCATTTATATTTTTTGAAATATGTAAATTTCAGAAATACAGGGACAGTTTAACATTTAAAGCTCAATCCATTTAATTAGTCATCTTCAAGAGGTATATAATCTCAAATGAATAAAATATCACATATTGCCAGGTGTGGTAGAACATGCCTTCCTTTAGTCCCAGCCTAGGCAGGTCTATTTCTTTGAGCTCCTGGCCAACCCAGCTTAGCCAACCAGGGCTACATATTGAAAACTGTGTCAAAAAAGGAAAACAACAACAACAACAACAACAAAAGCCACAAAACATCACCACCAAAACAAAACAAACCACCCACCACCAACAACGCAAAAATACTGAGGAATAAAACCAGTACAAAGAAAAGCAGAATTTTGTCAACATTAAAAAGAACAAAAACAAATACAGAGACAGACTGTAGCCAAAGCAGTAAAATGTACTTACACTGTATTTACACTGAGTACACAGTGGATTAAGGTTTGGGGAGGAATGTCAACACTGCCCCAGGGGACAGGTTGTGATGCTAAACTGGGGGATTACAGAATGTGATGCTGACACTGTAGACATAAAATCCCATGATGCTTCCAAGGTCTTTTCCATAAACTTGACAAACCTAGAATCATGGTGAAAAGTTGGCCCTGCTGCTTCCTTGGGTGTTGCTAACTTTAATTCACTATGATTTCATTTCCTAGTACACAGAATGGAAATGATCTAAAAATCTCTTTGAGGATGGATTGCTTTCAACAAGACAGCTGCTGTTGACAGAACTGAGAAAACATCTTTGCTCCTGTGATAAAGTCTGCAAATGTACTCTAGAAAGAGGAAGCTAATTGTTAGAGCTAAGGAAATGGGTCCATATAGAAGAGAAGAAAAGCAGCAAACAGGTTGAGATATGTTTCTCCAGTCAAAAGAACCAAACACTCCATCTTGGAGAAAAGGGGGAAAAAAGTTTTGTTTTGTTGCTTCAAAGGTTACTAGCAAAGTCAACAAACTATATTCTTTTTTCCTTTTCCCCTTTGATACCCATATTTTCTGCCCAAACTTTGAAATGTATTCAGTGTGTTAATCACACATTCAGTTCAGTGCTACTGTAATTCTACATCATCTGGGTTAGAACTAAGCATATCATAATGAGTGACAGAAATAAGTTTACAGTTTTAGGAAACCAAGTACTGAATTAATGAGATTTAAAGATATTTGGACTCATTTTCTTCCTGTCATTTTCCAGCCTCCTGAATAAATAAAGCACTGACTAAAACCAAGAGGATTAGAAATACCTGCAGGAAGAATTTGCAACTTGTGAAAAAACAAATAAACAAGATAGGAATAATACAATGCAATGAAAGAGTAAGGTAGGAATATGGGAAGTGACCAGAAGACATGAAAGAAAATAAGTTGCAGAAACAGAAAGCAAAGATAACAAAGAATGTGGGAGCCATTTTGTTTCAAGTGACACCCTCTGAGAACTACCTAGAACTAAACGGAATAGCCATAAGACACCACAAATTAGGCAGCATAGAAAGTATCTACATGTGGTGATGACTGCTCACCACAAAAGAAAATTCAACTAGGACATAAATCTTAATTTCTACATTGGAGACTTTGGAGTAAGCATGCAAAAATTTAAATTACAGCTTTCATACTTACTATCCTTATGACCTTGGGGGAAGTTACTGAGCTTCTGTAGCAACAAATTCTTCACTTTGGAAGTAGAAACCCACCTGACAAACTGACTTGAGTATGCACAGAGCTAACGCTGCAAAGCTGTTATTTAATGAGTTCTCCTAACGAAGAGCTATTGTGAGGCTCCTTGAGAATGTGCTCCATTTGCTTTGAAAACAGGACAAGTCTTTACTCCCATCTCATGCAAAGACAGCAGCAATCCTGGGATTTATCCAGCAGTGAGCATCCAATCCGTGATATATACACATGAGTTACTGATAGGTTCTTCTTAAACTATCATGGTTAAAACTATCACTTAATTTTCCTCTGAGACTGTGTGTATGAGGGAGATTCTAGATACTAATTATATGGTGTGCTGCAGCAGCTCTAGGTTATTGTCTAGTATGCTATTTTCTAGTATGCATGGGAGGGCGCTGCACATCTTTATTCCCAGCACTTTGTAGGCAGAGGCAGATTGATCTGTGAGTTTGAAGCCAGTCTACTCTATGTAGCAAATTCTAGGCTAGCCAGGGATACAAAGTAAAACCTGGTTTCAAAAAACAAACAAATGAATAAAATATGATTTTCTTTAAATCAATACCTATACATTAGAAAATAATAAGAATATAAGAATATACTTATTCATACAGCAGTGTTTGCTGACTAGTATGCTAGTAAAGTAAAGATCTTTCACAACAAAGACAACACATTCACTGACTTGGCGTGTAGTGTCTTGAAGTAGGGGTTAGAGTGGATAATGCACTGAGTAGGTTGGAGTTTTATTTTACTTCATGCAGATACAGATCATCTACATCAATGTGAAAAAGGGTCAGCAGTACAGCTATAACACACTTAGTATTTATGTTCTGTGCCCAGATGGTTCTGGTGCTCACATGCTAATATGAAGGGTTTCTGAAATAAGAAAACAGTTATGAGTGCAATGATGACTAAAATAAGCTGTCCAGAAATACAATGTTTGAGGAAACATGGAAAAGATGCAAAAGTTTACATAGTCTCCCATGATATAGGTTCTCTTTGTCTCCATGCTTTCCAATGAGAGAACACCTTTTACTTACATTAAGTTAGGCAGGTAGCATATCTGAAAACACAGACAAATCCAGGAAAAATCAAGACATCTGTTATACAGGAACTCAAAGGATCCAAAAATGAGGTAACCGTATGATTTAAAGGTGGGAGAAAAAATTTTTTAAATGTCATGAAGCCAAGTTTCTATAAATACTATAAACAAAAGAAAATAAAAAAATAAAAGCTTGGCCCAAAGCTTGCAGTTCGGTTGAACCACAGCTGACACACTCTTACACACTGAGAAAAAAATAAAAATTACCAAATTTTCATGTTGCCAATTACTACTGAATTATTAAGGAAATAAATTTGAATTCAGGTGTATTCACAGTTCACTGCAATCCTCACATAAATATTTGATTGAAAAGAAAAGGAACTTTAAGGTATGTAAAATATTAACATCTATGATGTAAAGTAAGTTCATGTTCTACCACTCTTGCTCACATCAGAACCATCTTAACAGCAGCCCTCTTCTCCATCATGGACACAAACCAGACAAAGCATTTGAAGGTACTTCTCAAGGAACAAATTCCCAAGAGACTCGGTCCAGTGACTATTCTGGGTAGCCAGTGATTTCTGCTTCTGGCCACACTATCTACATAAGAAATGCGTAGATGTTATACAAATGACTGCCACTTCTTTGCTGCTCAATATGACTATTGCTTCATATAAGATTTTTTACTTTCTCTTGAAAACTAATTCCCAAATATTTTGCATTAAAATTCTTCTATTTTTAGGGTTTTTTGGGGAGGGGTCAAACCAATCAAATTAATAAATTATCACTGAGGGAATTCATTACTTACCTTTATAACAAAATTTAAGAAAACCCAATGCTCTAATTTCAAATGAATACAGCCATTGAAAGAAGGTTTTAAAGTCAGAGTAAGTGTGCCTTTTGATTCTTTGGTGGAACTAGAGATTGAACCCAGGGCCTTATGCAAACTAGGCATCTGCAGCTCAGAATTAGTTTTAAAGTAACTGAATAAAATCCTCCCACCCATGACTGATCTCATTATCTTAAAGTCTTCCTTTTAAAAGGTCTTTATTTTTACAAATGAAGACAATTTACTCTTCTAGATTGTTATATTGTAACTCTACTAAAATAAAATTGTACCCAAGTCTCACTTATAAAATCTCATTGATTTATTAAAAATTTAAATTACTACCTCCTCACCAAACTATCAATACATTTTCCAGAAGAAATCCCATAATGGTTTTGAAAGGAACAGGCTAGCTTTATAGGTTGCTTTATAAATTCTGTACTCCATGTTAAAGTAAATTCTTCTAGCACTTTTGCAGAAAGCAGAAAGAGCCAGTGAACTGAAACAAGACCCCACCCCATAGCAAAGGAATGTGAAAGGTCTCCTCCCCACCTTGGAGGAGTGTCCAGATCCGCAGTAGAGAAAACGTTGCCTAGCAACCGGTCCAGAGGTCACAGCTCCCCCACCCACACTGGGGCAGGATCAGATGACCTTGGCGTCCAACATGAACCAATCATTTTAAAAGTCAACTACCCCATCCAGTGTTGCCAAGCCTGCAACCCCTGAGATTCCCGCCCTTCTCCCTTTAAAAACTTAAGCCTTCTGTCTCTTCTGGCTGTCCCTGGCCGATTTTGTGGGGGGCAGTCCCATTGCGATGGATCAAATAAAATGTCCTCTTGTTATTGCATTGAAGCTTGGTCTCCTGAGTTCTCTTCGCCCCCTAAGGAAGTTAGGGTCCCCAAATTGGGCCTAACAGTTTCTATTCAAATGTCAATACTATTTATATTACAGTTCATTTTTAGGCTACCCTGTCTTTTGTACTGGTTTCACACTACATTATTCTACCATTTGCACTATGAATTAGATGAATGGCAATTCCCAACAGCTATGAAAGTTTGTGAGGTGCCTACACTTGCAATGGATTTTAAAAGTCTCTTTTCTTTTTAAAAGTTTTTATTAATTTATTTCTAATTAATTATAATTTACTCACTTTGTATTGAAGGAGTTGAGGATAACAGGGCTAACTCCATTTTGTTTCTAGACTCTATCTTAAGATGACTGTCCTTAAAGTGACTTGGCCCCCACCCTCAGGCTTCAAGAAAATCCACCTGGCCTCCACCCCACAGGTGGTCATGAAAAGCACAGAATGTGTTAACAGATAACTATAATCAGACCTCCACTCCACAGGTTGTCATAAATACCACAGAATATGTTAATGGCTCTTCTACCCAGCAGGCTATCACACCTTAGATACCTTGCCATTTGGCCAGGTGGCTTGGAACAATCAGCCTAAAGGTCACCTTGCTTGTTGAACCCTCCCACCCAATCTTACCCTTCCCTGTAACACCAAGGCTTGGAATTCCCCACTTGCCATTTTTCCCTTTAAAAACTTTGCTCCCCCCTCACTCCCCCTCATCCCCAAGACTGTTGCATCAGGAAAGACTGGCAGCCTGATCTTAAGCTTGAATAAAGATCCTTCTGTGATTTGCAACAGACCTGACTTCTTGTAGTCTTCCAGGTATCTCATGAATCAGGCACAACAGTATCCCACTGTAGCACCCTCCATCTTTCTCTCCCAATGCTACCCTCTCCTCCTCCCTTGACCCTCCCACAGTCTGCTGATAAGGGAAGTCTTCCTCCCCTTCCATGTGACCCTAGCCTATCAAGCCTCATCAGGACTGGCTGCATTATCTTCCTCTGTGGCCTGGTAAGGCTGCTCCTCCCTCAGGGGGAGGTGATTAAAGAGCCAGCCACTGAGTTCATGTCAGAGACAGTCCCTGTTCATATTACTAGGTAAACCACTAGGACACCTAGCTGCCGTGGGCTACATCTGTGCAGGGGTTCTAGGCTATCTCCATGCATGGTCCTGGGCTGGAGTATCAGTCTCAGAAAAGAGCCCTGTGCCTAGATTTATTGGTTCTGTTGCTCTCCTTATGGAGCTCCTGTCCCCTCCAGGTCTTCCTCTCTTCCCCTTCTTTCATAATATTCCCTGCACTCTGCCCAAAGTTTAGCTATGAGTCTCAGCATCTGCTTAGATACACTGCTGGCTAGAGTCTTTCAGGTCCTCTGTGGGTAGGCTCCTGTCTTGTTCCTTGTTTTCACCCTCTTCCCATGTCTATCCCATTTGCCTTTCTGAATAAGGATTGAGCCTCTTACTCAGGGTCCTCCTTCTTGCTTAGCTTCTTTAGGTGTACAGATTTTAGTATTTTTATCCTATATTGTATGTGTAATAGCCACTTATAAGTAATTATGTACCATGTGTGTCTTTCTGCTTCTGGGACACCTCACTTAGGATGATCTTTTCTAGTTACCACCATTTGCCTGCGAATTTCATGATTTCCTTGTTTTTAATTGCTCAGTAGTATTCCATTGTGTAAAAGTACCACAATTTCTGTATCCATTCCTCAACTGAGGGATATCTGGGTTGTTTCCAGGTTCTGGCTATTATGAATAAAGCTGCTACAAACATGGTTGAGCAAATGTCCTTGTTTTATACTTGAGCATCTTTTGGATATATGCCTAGGTGTAGCTGGATCTGGAGGTAGTACTATTCCTAATTGCCTGAGAAAGCACCAGATTGATTTCCCAAGTGGTTGTACCAGTTTGCATTCCCACCAGCAATGGAGGAGGGTTCCCCTTTCTCCACATCCTCTCTAGCATACACTGTCACTTTAGTTTTTGATCTTAGCCATTCTGATGGGTGTAAGATGAAATCTTAGGTCTTTCACTTGCTTAGAGTCACACCAAGGTACTTTATGTTATTAGTGGCTATTGTGAAGAGTGTAGTTTCCTTAATTCCTTTCTTAGACCTTTTGTCTTTCGCATACAGAAGGGCTACTGATTTGTTTGGAGTTAATTTTGTATCCAGCCACTTTGCTGAAGGTGTTTATCAGCTGAAGAAGTTCTCTGGTTGAATTTTTGGGATCACTCATGTATACATACTATCATATCATCTGCAAATAGTGATACTTTGACTTCTTCCTTCCAATTTATATCCCTTGACCTCCTTTAGTTGTCTTATTGCTCTAGCTAGGACTTCACACACTATGTTGAAGAGATATGGAGAAAGTGGGCAGCCTTGCCTTGTCCCTGAGTTCAGTAGGATTGATTTAAGTTTCTCTCTGTTTAGTTTGATGTAGGCTATAGGCTTGCTGTACATTGTCTTTACTATGTCTAGGTATGTGCCTTGTATCCCTGATTACTTCAAGACTTTAAACATGAACGAGTGTTGGATTTTGTCAAATGCTTTTTCAGCATTTAAGGAGATGATAAAAGTCTCTTTTCAAAAGAATACTTCTAAAGTAGGAGGCCCCAAGGCTAACGTTCTTGTAGGGGCAGGACTGGCAAACAAATGTTCGATCAAATTCCCTTATCTCCCACTAAAACAAATGTCTCTCAATTTAACTGCCTGTATTAACTTCATAGTAGCCATCTTTGTCTAGCAACTTGCTAATTCAAATTTAAATCACTTATTTCTTAGGCTATGCTATTTTATAGGTCATAGCAGGCATTCTATTAAAAGTAAGAATTCAGAGCTGTGAAGGGATGTTGCACACCTTTAATCCAGCACTCAGAAAGAGAGGCAAGCGGATCTCTATGAGGCCAGTCTGGACTACAGAGCAAGTTCCAGGCTAGGCAAAACTACACAGAAAAACCCTATCTTAAAAAACAAACAAAAAACAAAACGAAAAGGGAGTATTCCATGATTAAAACTGAAAATTGCTATAGCTACAATGAATCAAATAGTTACTGCACAACTTCTCAAAGCTTTTGAGACCATCAACATTGAGGCTCTCTACTTAGGAACTCACGGTTCTTACTCTAACAGACATGCGAGTCTATCTACCTCTTCCTCATTTGGAAAAAGGAGAAAATAAGGAAACACTGCTATCACTTTAGGTCACAGAACAGGCCAGAAGAGAACATACCAGAGCTTCTTGGGTGGCCTTCTCAATCTATCAACTTCCATGATGGTGAGGTCATTTTCACTCTCAACGGTGACAGAGAACTTCATTCTATTTCACCTCTCCTTGGGTAACAGAGCCTTTCAAACTACTCACCTCAGTGGTCGTCCCTATGTCAGCAGATGGGCTGCATGTGCTGGTGCCGGGTGGAGCTGTGCCTACACTGCTCCGGACTGGAGAACAAGGGGCAGGCCCCGCCACGCTCTCTGGGCAGACTGAAGATGGACTAAGATTGCCTCTCCTCTGAAACGTATTCCAGACTTTACTCATGGTATCAGTCAATTCATAAAAGAGCTGGACCTGGACATGGGGGAGGTGGAGGAAAAAAAATCAAGTTTTGAATTCTATTCACAACCCACTAAAATGCTAGATATAAGAAAATTAACACATCCAGAAATATGAGCATGTACAAAATAACTGCCAGTGCACTGTGGCTCAAACTTATCCTGTGCTATTTTATAATCAAACAAGCATTTCTGTGGATGGAAGTAATCTAATAAGAAGAGTTCATTATTGAGAAGTAGATTCCTTTTGAGCTATGATAATGGAACAAATACAAATGTCTCTTCCACAGAGAACTGGGTAAAAAGCAGAAAGCATATACAAACCCTGGTAAATGTGATTACTTTGTGAACTATGGAAAGTATATCACCCTCTTTTTCAGATAATTTCCTTATCTAAATGATCTGTATTTTCCTGAGGTAAAAATGAAATGGGATTTCTTGCAAGGCAAGTAAAAAGGGTGATATAAGAGTAGGAAAAGGAAAATATTATGAGACTTCTAGAGACAGAAAACATCCAACTGACTTCCCCTGGGAAATGTCATTCCAATATTCAGAGAAAAGCTGTTTAACTTGTAAATTGTTTGACTGAGTTCTAAGATATTTATACAAGATTTCATAAATAAGCATTAATCACGGAGTTTGTATGAGAACACATTGGCATATACTATACAAAACAAGCCCAGGGGAAATGCAAATGTAACATATAAACAAATCCACAGCTGGATACCATACTCTGATTGCCATTTAAAGAGGTAAAATTCTCCTATTTATAAAGAGTTTCAGCCTCAGGACACATCCAGATGATGAGGATGACTTCTCACATGGGCAGAACACAGAGAACCAATGCTGCCAATGCATCCCTGATTCAAAACCCTGCATGGCATACAGTTTTCTACTGCTTTTGTGTAATGACGTCTCAAATCTGGAGTCATGGATATTTCTTCTTTTAAAATGATCTAATGGCTACAGACTATAGATCCTACCAAAACAAAACAATACTTCAGAGAAAAGAAGCACTTCTAGTCTATTTGATAACTAAGATATTTTTCTTAAAAGAAACAATTCTGTTAGAACCCAAATCCATATGAATAAATGCGTCTTTTTTTATTAAATAAAAGAGCTGTCTAATAAAACCAAAGGAAGTAAGCTCTACTCCTAACGGTTTAGGTTTACTTACCTTTGAAGCATAACACTGGTTTTATTGTCACTATTTCCAATTCCTTCCACTGTTACGTTTTTAAAATCATGCAAAAACACATGAATTTAAGGTGGCAAGCAAACAACATAAACATCAAATGTAATTTTATTTTCAAAAAAAACCCTGCTAACAACAATTCTCATCCCAAACAGAGCAAACATTTTGAGAATGATCAATTTTCAGCTGGAAAAATGAAACACTGAGAAGTAAAATCAACAAACTTAGAACGTGTATAACTAAACAGCGTAACCATTCTAAATATTTCCACAGAATAACAGAAACCCTCATTTTCTGCTGCTGAGAACATAAAATTTAAATCCAGTTTGCTAATTTTGAAAAAAGTATATATTTACTACATTATCTAGCCATTTCAAGTAGTTTCTCTAAAAAGAAAAGCTGATTGCTACAGAGGCATCCATAAATCCATTTACAACATTATCTGTCATGACTTAAAAGTGGAAAACTCCCAAACACATAATAACAAGCATAGAAAAACCCAATTACAATGATATAGTTGAATGTTACTTAGCAATAAAAACGTCTGATGGATGTGAAATATAAGGTAATCTAAAAATGGCTGTGAAAAATGAAGGAAGTTAGAAAAAAAATTACAACTGTGTATAATTCCATCTACCCAGATGTCTAAGGAAAAGAGAGTTGGGTTTCAAAGGTCTATAAGTAACTTTTGAAAATAGTTTCTAGATGGTTTAATGAGTATGGATATCCCAAGCTTTTTCAAACTTAAACACAGAGTTTATTGTACACTATGAGTACTTCAGTAAGACTGGATTAACAAATAAATGAAAAATATGTATCTGTGACTACAGTTCTATGAGCTATGTGTGAACTTAACTGAAGAGCAATGGCAATCTGAGTATGAAGAACTAGCTAAATGAAAGTTTTATTCTTTAACTATTCAAAGATAAAGAAAATCTTATCATAAAAAATGGAACACAGTTAGAAGCTTATCTCTGAGATCTAGAGCATGAAATGGATACCTTCTGAGATCTAGAACAAGAAATCAGTATCCACCAAGAATACAGAACAAGAAATAGATATCTACTGAGATCTGGAACATAAAAGATGCTCACTGAAATCTAGAACATGAAATGGATGCCCAATAAAATCTAGAACATGAAATGAATATCCACTGGGTTCAAGAACATGAAATAGGCACCCACTGAGATCTAGAACAAGATAGGATACTCACTAAGGTCTAAACACAAATTGGATACCTGTTGAGATCTAGTACATGAAATGGACACTCACACTGACAAATTTATCTAATAGCTATTTACCCAGAAGTCTGTGTACACAAGGATCAAGAAAACCAGGTGAGAATAAAAATGCCTAATTTCATAAAAGAAGAGGGTGGGATGCACAGAAGATGAGGGAGAGACATGCCAAATCACCTATGTTCCAACTCTGAGCAACAAAGAAAGAGTAACAAGAAGAGAGTTTCTAGCTGGGCATGGTGGTGCATGCCTTTACTCACAGCACTCAGGGAGGCAGAGACAGAAGAAAGAGGATTGCTTTGAGTTTGAGGTCAGCCAAGGTCATACAGAGAAACCTTGTCCCAAAAGGAAAGAAAAGGAAAGAGGGGAGGGGAGGGAAGGGGAGAGGGGAGGAGAGGGAAGGGAAGGGAAGAAAAAGGGAAGGGAAGGGAAGGGAAAGGGTAGGGAAAGGAAAAGGAAGGGAAAGGGAAGGGAAGGGAAAGGGAAGGGAAGGGAAAGAAAGGGAAAAGGAAAAAGAAAGGGAAAAGGAAGGGGAAGGGAAGGGAAAGGAAAAAGGAAAGGAAAGGAAAAAGAAAAAGAAAAGGAGAGGAGAGAAGAAAAGAGAAAAACAGCACCAGATTCATACTCTTGGAACATTACAAGCCAAGCATTACCACTTTACTGTTAGGTTTTACTTTGTTGTTATCTACTGTCATGGTGATGGAGAGCCAGGAAACACATAGAGAGAATTTGAATCTATTCTTTCATGTTCTATTCTGTACAACGTAAGAAACCAACCTCCATTAACGAGATGCCTTAAAACCACAGAAATGTTTGTGTTGAGTATGGGTAATAAGTCATATCAGCACTGTAAGGTATCATCTGAAACAGAGTAGAATCATTCCTTGCTGCCTTTCTAAGACCTGGGTGTCCTGAGGTCTGTACCTGAACACTGAAAGTTCTGTTCCCACAAATGCACAGCACTTGGCCATGGGCCTTCATACTATTGCCTGCCTATAGGCATCTGTGTCCAAAACTCTCTTTTTAAATGGAATTAATAACTTTGACTCTAATGCCTCATTACCTTGATGACCTTTGTCACAACCCTTATATCACATTATGAGATAAAAGGGGCCAGGACATTAATGCCAACTTCCCAACCCCAGGGACACAACTCAAACTCAATAGTTTCTCTTATTCTTGAAACATTTTAAGTCAGCCAATACAAAAGCAACCTGAGAGAAGGAAACCATGCCACAACTATTCTCCTCCACAGCACTGCCAGAACAGTCCAAGAATGGAGTCCTGTGAGTCAAATTCTGAGTGCTTCTGAGGAAACACCAAGAAAACAAGACAAGAGTCTTTTGACCTCAGTTTCTTCAAAAACACGGAATTTTTGGAATGTGTTTACATGATCCTCTCAGGTGTAGAGGACAGGAGTGAGTTTGTTTCAGATTATTCATTACAACTGGCAATTATTTATGTTCCTCTATGGAAAAACATGTTTTTGCTATATGTGGCTTGGATTGTACACTCTACTCAGGTGACTATTTTTAACCCTCAGAGTATAAATTATCTAATGATCTGAATAAGGTTGGCTAATGCATCAAACTTTAAGACTAAAGCCTCATTTTTAGGCCCCACTCCTGATTCATGCCACTAACTAGAGTGGTAAACACTGTTCTATGAAAGCAAACTGTACAACATAACAGAAAGAAGCAGGGAGAGTGTCAGCAAAGTGCTTCTGTGCAACCAAGACTGATAACCTGAGTTCTATCTCCAAGCCCCACATGGTTCAAGGACAGAAACAGCTCCCATAAGCTCTCTTCTTCACGGGTGGCATGCATGCACAGCCACAAACAAACAAACAAACAAATAAGAGGCAGGGGGAAGGAGAAAAGACCTGCAATGTACTAGGAAGGAAGTTCTATAATACGGAATGATAGCAGAACTCAGGTTTTTAAAAATACTTTAAAAGCTACCCAGTCATGGTGGTGCATGTCTATAATCCCAGTAGTCTGGGAAGCAGAGGCAGGTAGATCTCTCTGAGTTTCGAGATCACCCTGGTATACAGAGTCTAGGACAGCCAGGGCTATTACATAGAGAAACCCTGTTTCAACAAACAAAGAAAAGAAGAAAAGAAAAGAAAAGAAAAGAAAAGAAAAAAAAAGAAAAACTGGCTAATAACTACTAAAGTTGGAATAGAGATTTAAGAATATTGGCCCATCAGATTTAATAATATACTAAAAGAGATTGCTTTCAAACTGGTATTCAACATTGACTACCTATATGGAAAATACACAACAGTATACTTGAAGTTAAAAAGATGTAAATTTTGGGGCTGAAGAGATGGCTCAGTGGTTAGAGCAGTGCCTGCTCTTGGGAAGGTCCTGAGTTCTATTCCCAGCAACCGTATGGTGGTTTACAACCATCTATACTGGGATCTGATGTCCTCTTCTGGTGTGCAGGTATACATGGAGAAAGATCTTTTAAAAATGTAAATTTCATATAAACTAATGATTTATATAAAACCAGATGAGATGAACTTATAGTAATCATAAGATAAAAATATATCATGAGTGGCATATCACAGTTGAAATGTTATAGGAGTAGCATTGTCCTTTAGTAGGACAGAATGGTGCTCTCTTGTGGTATAAAATATGGTAAGTCCAGAAAAGGGATTGTGAGAATGTGATTAAAAGTTATACTTGATCAATTCAGTACACTCTCCAGTCCAACAATAAAAAAGTAGTTCATCAGGATTTTAAAACATCATAACTACAACTGATTTTACTCCATCAGCCAAAAAATAAATTTATGCTATCTTCAATGCAATTCTCATTACAGAATTTGACAGAACTTCAAAGCCATTCTTAATCTAATCACCACAATGTTGATGACCAGGTAGTAAAGAAAAACAGATATGGTATTTAACAGGAAAAAAAAAAAGACTTTTAATAAGACAAACAGTAAAAATAAAACCAGTTAGCTTTTATAAATCAAATGTACCAACCTGAGGATTAGAACATTTTATCTCTAATGACTCTAAGTCAACATGTAGACAGACAACAAATGAATGCCTTCCATCAGGTCCCAAAGGAAGTAGCTTTTGAGATGTGACCGCCAGAGTAGAGGTACATCCCATGGGCTCAACTAGGGAAAGTGTCACTTGCTTTCCAAAAAGGGTATATACGCTGAAATGATGCAAGCTTATTGTCCAAGGAAATGCATCACCTAAGAGAAAACAAAAAATCAACAAAATTATGGAGTTAATTAACTTAAATCAAAACTTATTTAACATTTCTATCTGAAATGTAACTACACTGCCATAATTCTATATTAATATCTATATTTTTAAAATGAGGAATATCCATATACATGCATCAATGTATCTGCTATATAAATCTTAAATGTGTAAGTGGTTACCACAGAGGGATTTATTTTCTTCTATGTGTAAACAAAATTTCTTTAATAAGAATGTTACATGGCAATCATTAAAATATTTTAATTTCAAAAATCAAAATAAAATGATGGAGTATTTGGAATACATACATTATAAAATTTGTTAGAAAAAAGGATCACCATATACATTTCACAAAAAATTATTGAAAATGTCTTACAACTAAATGTAACAAGCAAAACTATGTAAACTCTCAAAAGTTAATAGAAGAAAATGAATGATGATTTTCAGACGCAACCCAAAGGAGCAGTACATGAGAGAAAAGGTGATGAGCTAGCTGCCAATGAACTTAATATTTTTATTTTGTGTAGAAGAAAGATTCAAAAGTTGAAAAGGCATGGCACACACTGGGAAAAAATATTTAAGCAAGATCTCTAATTAAAAAGGCTATTAGGAGTGCAGGGCATCATATAAAAGAAGGGGGAGTTAGTAAGACCTGGAGAGGACAGGAGCTCCACAAGGACCAAATAGATCAGGGCACAGGGGTCTCTTATGATACTGTTTCTCCAAGCAAGGACCATGTATGGATATAACCTAGAACCCCTGCTCGGATGTAGCCCATGGTAGCTCAGTATTCAACTGGGTACCCTAGTAAGGGGAACAGGGACTATTTCAGACATGAACTTAATGGCTGGCTCCTTCCCCTACCCCACCCCGAGGGAGGAGCAGCCCTGCTAGGCCACAGAAGAAGACTTTGCATCCAGCCCTGAAGGTAACTGATAAACCAGGATCAGATGAAAGGGGAGGAGGTCCTCCCCTATCAGTGGACTTGGAAAGGGGCAGAGAGGAGATGAGGGAGTGAGGGTAGGATTGGAAAGGAATGAGGGAGGGGGATAGAGCTGGGATACAAAGTACATAACCTGTGATTAATAATAAAAAGAACAAAGAAAAAAAATATTATGCCAGTGAGGCTGAAGAGCAAAAATCCTAGTCAGACTACTACAAGTGATTCCCCAAATATAGGTTAGTGCTGTAGACCTTGGAATTCATTTTTGTTATGAGTAGGTGTACAGACATGACTGACAGAATCACTTGGCTTAGCATTTCTGTATAATTATGAAAATTCCTTTGGCGGATAAATTAAAATTTTCTAAACATTTTTTTCTATTCCATCTAACTTTTAAATAAACTGGTATCTGCACATTCTCAAAAACAAAACAAACAAATAAACAAAAAAGGCTATTGTCCAAAACACAAAACTACTAAAACTGAACAAGAATAAAATATATTCTATTTAAAAAGTAAAAATTTTAGCAGGTACCTCTAAGGTATACAAATGGCACTTAAGTTCTAAATCTCATGCCATAAAGAATAAGCAACTTAAACAAAGAGCATCACATGGATATTAGAAAGGCAAAAGCACAATATCAAATGTGGCAGGTACAATCTGCATCAAAAGGAGGCACATTCATTGATGGTGTGAATAAAAATTACATCGCTCCTTTGAAGATACTTTGGCAGTTTAAAAACAAAAGTAAACACTAAGTACATAATCACACACTTCCATAATTATCAAACAGAGCTGGATGAACATAAAAGAAACCAGACATAGGTGTGTGTATTTCATAACCTGCCCAAATTTGGAAGTGATTGGATAGGTTGGAGAATGGATAAACTCTCCTACAGACAATGGAATCTTAGTAGAAAGAAGGAAAAGAGCTAAGAATCATGAAAACAAGCAGAAGAAATGCAAGTGTACAGAATTAACTTAAAGGAGTTGCTGTGAAAAGTCCACATACTGGGCGTTGCACTATATTACATCTAAAAATGTTTAGCTAGGAGAAAATAAATAACAAGATCAATGAGTGCCAGTTGTTGTTGCAGAAGAAGCAGAGAAATGAATGAGTGTAGCTCTGAGGAATTTTTCAGGTAGAGAAAAGTCTATGTATGAAAAGGTAATGGTAGAAATCTCTCATCACAGATTTCTCTCAAGTTACACAATGCATACTACCAAAAGACAGTCCTAAAGTAAAGTTCACTATTAACTTTGAGATGGAGAGATGTCTACATAGGCCCATCAATTGTAGCCAATACAGCATTCAAGTCTGTGGTTCTGTGAGGTAGGAAGTACATGTGTAGGGGCAGGAAATATATAAGAAATTTCTGTAATTATCTCTTACTTTTGTTGTGAACCTAAAATTAAGTATCACAATGGGATCAAACACATTATATGTTGATTTTATTTTATTTTATTTTTTGCTGAATATTCTTTTTTTTTTTTAATCTCAATCACAGGTTAGGTACTTTGAATCCCAGGCGTAGCCCCCTCCCTCATTCCCTCCTACCCTCCCACTCCCTCCC
>CM053755.1:54828208-54845095 GCA_028658305.1 Pachyuromys duprasi | reverse complement strand
TCAGCTTCATGAGGTCCACTTATTGATTGTTGATCTTAGAGCCTGTGCTGTTGGTGTTCTATTCAGGAAGTCGTCTCCTGTGCCAATGAGTTCTAGGGTCTTTCCCACTTTTTCTTCTAAACGGTTTAGTGTGTCTGGTTTTATGTTGAGGTCTTTGATCCACTTGGATTTTATCTTTGTGCAAGGTGATAAATATGGATCTATTTTCATTTTTCTGCATACAGATATCCAGTTGGACCAGCACCATTTGTTGAAGATGCTGTCTTTTTTCCATTGAACGGTTTTGGCTTCTTTGTCAAAAATATAAAATTTTAAAAGGAAAAATTATCTTTTTCTTAATATCCAAAAAAATATTTCTTTCAAAAGTGATCAAGAGATTATACTTACATAATCTTACACTTGTTACACTTGCTTATACTTTAGTTCTGTCAAACCTAGTTTTTGTTTTAAAATAAATATTCTAGACATTAAGAAATGCAAAACTGGCTAGCATGGAGTACACGGTATGAAAATTCATTTTCTGCATTTAGAACCTACAGAACTTATAGATAAATAAAGGACAAAACAGGCTGAATGTGATCAGTGAAAGAACAGTGCTTATAGCAACTATATTCGCTAGAGTTAAGTGGTAGAAAGCTGTGCCCCCAAACTGTGACAGCCAATGCAATCTCATCGCTTGGGAGGGTGATATGTGGGGTAGAGGGTTGTGCTAGCCTACGCTCAGGTGTAATATAAAATTTAATATCATTTGCAAAATGTGGATGGGTATTTTCAAGTCACTTAAAATATGCGGTGCAGAGCTAAACAAAGAATTTTCAGTAGAGGAATACAGAATGGCAGAGAAACACTTAAAGAAATGCTCAAAGTCCTTAGCCATCAGGGAGATGCAAATCAAAACGACTCTGAGATTTCACCTTACACCCACCAGAATAGCTAAGATCAAAAACTCTAGTGACAACACATGCTGGAGGGGTTGTGGAGAATGAGGAACCCTCCTTCATTGCTGGTGGGAATGCAAACTGGTACAACCACTTGGGAAATCAGTCTGGCATTTTCTTACACAATTAGGAATAGTGATTCCTCAAGATCCAGCTGTACCACTCCTAGGCATATATCCAAAAGATGCTCAAGTACACAACAAAGACATTTGCTCAACCATGTTTGTAGCAGCTTTATTCATAATAGCCAGAATCTGGAAACAACCCAGATGTCCCTCGGTTGAGGAATGGATATAGAAATTGTGGTACTTTAACACAATGGAACTTTTACTCAGCAATTAAAAAGGAGGAAATCATGAAATTGGCAGGCAAATGGTGGGACCTGGAAACGATCATCCTGAGTGAGGTATCCCAGAAGCAGAAAGACACACATGGTACATAATTACTTATAAGTGGCTATTAGACATATAATATAGGATAAACATACTAAAATCTGTACACCTAAAGAAGATAAACAAGAAAGAGGACCCGGGGTAAGATGATCAATCCTCACTTAGAAAGACAAATGGAATGAACATTGGATGTAGCAGAAAACAAGTAACAGGACAGGAGCCTACCACAGGGGGCCTCTGGAAAGACTCTACCTAGTAGTGTATCAAAGCAGATACTAAGACTCATAATCAAACCTTCGGCAGAGTCCTGGGAATCATAATAAAGAAGTGGGGGTTAATATGACTAGAGAGGACAGGAGCTCCACAAGGACCAAATATATCAGGGCACAGGGGTCTTTTATGAGACTGTTTCTCCAACCAAGGACCATGTATGGATATAACCTAGAACCTCTGCTTGGATGTAGCCCATGGTAGTTCAGTATCCAGGTGGGTACCCTAATAAGGGGAACAGGGACTATTTCTGACATGAACTCAATGGCTGGCTGTTTGACCTCCCCCATCCCCCGAGAGACGAGCAGCCCTGCTATACCACAGAGGAGGACTTTGCAGCCAGGCCTGATGATACCTGATAAACCAGGGTCAGATGAAAGGGGAGGAGGTCCTTGTCTAGCTTGGAAAGAGGCAGGGAGGAGATGAGGTAGCGAGGGTGGGATTGGGAGGGAATGAGGGAGCGGGATACAGCTGGGATACAAAGTTAATAAACTGTAACTAATATTAAAAAATATTATACAATTTTTAAAAAAGGTTTTTTTTCTAAGAGTCGAAAGATACCTATTTCCACAAATAATTTAAGAATTATTAACAAGCCTAGAGAAAACAAGAAAACAGGACATAACGTTCTTCTTAAATGATAGAAATTGTTTATGAGACTGTTTATATCCTAAGATGTGACAATGTATATAAACCAATAGGATAAACAATAACAACAAAAAAAATCCTTATGTTTTCCATAGATTCTGAATAATTTTTACATCAGTTTCTACACTAAACCTAACTACAGCAAAGTCTTAACTTACAAGTGATCTCAATATTCCATTTCTGTCAAAATATTTTATTAAAGTCACAGGCAACTTTTTCAAAGAAGAAATAACAAACCTCTGCTAGGCACAGGGCAGAAATCCATCTGCTCAGAGGTGTTGGCTGGATGTAGCAAATTACATCTGCAAGACTCACTGCAAGTGCTCCCTAATGAAACTCAAGATGTTGACTTTGACCCAAACATCCTGCACAGACTGAATCTCAATACAATGAGATTGATCTGCAATCAGATGATACATTTTAAAAGAGAATCCCACATTTTGAACTTTAAAAATAAGTGAGTACAGAAAGAGCCTAAAATCTCTCATTAGATAGCTTCCATTTCATCCCATTAATCAATTCTGTGATTTTTAAAAAAATTTTCTTCATAATTTATTCATTACACATCCCAGCTGAAGCCACCTCCGTCAATTCCCCCTAGTCCCACCCTTCCTTCCACTTCCTCCAGCCCCTTACCCTAGTCCACTGAAAGGGGAGTTCTCCACTATTGCCACCTGCCTGTATCTTGTTAAGTCTCATCAGGACTGCCTGGATCCTCTTCCTCTGTGGCCTGGTAAGCCTACATCATCAGGAGCAGTCAACTGAGTTCATGATAGAGGTAGCCCCTGTTCCCCTCACTCAGAGATCCACGTAAAGACTGAACTGCCAATCAGCTACATCTGAGTAGGGAGTCTAGCACCTCTCCATGCATGGTCCTCCATTGGTGCATCAGTCTCCGCAGGACCACCTGGGCTCAGATCTTTTAGTTTTTCTGGTCTCCTTTCTAGGGCTCCTGTCCCCTTTATGTCCCTCTATTCTCACCCTCTCTTCTGTCTGTAAGATTCCCTGAACTCTGCCTACAGACTGGGAAAATGTCTTCAACAACCCTACATCCAATAGAGGGCTAATAGCCAGAATATATAAACAACTCAAGAAATCAGACACCAACAAACCAAATAATCCAATTTTAAAAATGGGGTACAGGGCTAAGCAGAGAATTCTCAACAGAGGAATACAGAATGCCAAAGAAAGATTTAAAGAAATGCTCAACATCCTTAGTCATCAGGGAAATGCAAATCAAAATAACTCTGAGATTCCATCTTACACCAATCAGATTGGCTAAGATCAGAAACTCAAAGTGATGAGTAGCTTGAGGTGTATGTGGAAGTGGCCCAGTAGCATGAGGAGTCGTTACCAGGGCCTGAGCTACAGGTTAAGCCTGACCAAGATGACAACCTCCCAAAGGCACAGATATCCTGGCATAGTCCATGGGTGAAAAGCCAGTGGGGATCCTGGCTGGGATTGGTGATGTACTGGGCAAGAAGATGGAGGAAAGGGGCTTTGATATGGTTTATGTGGTCCTTGGCCAGTTTCTGATGCTAAAGAAAGATTAAGACCTCTTCCAAAAAGGCTAAAAGATCCATCTGGTGCTAATGCCAAGCAGTCCTGAGACTGCTTTGGGTACCTTTGAGAATGATGTGATGCTTGCTTGTAATATTCTCTGGGGATCCAGCCCCTCCCCCACACAATCCCCCTCCCAGCTATAGCATAGGGTTTCCAGCATCTCCAGCTGATGGGCTTCTCCTATCCTCCATGAAGGAAAAGATTGCTTTTGTCACACACACCTCCTATGTACTCCAGGGCCTTTTAGGAGTTCTCTCCCCTCACCATTTCATCTTTTTTTGGAACTCCTGTCCTTGCATGCCTTGCCCTTCCTCCCCCTGCAGTTCCATGGCAACAGTTACCAGATTTTCTGAACGGATTCTGGGCCCCTTTCTTCTTCCCTTCACAATCCGTTAGATGCCCTTTTGATCCTTTTTCCTCCCCTTTGGCAAAAACAGTCACTGTCCTCACAAAGATTTTTAGATGAATAAAGTCAGTGGCCTTCAAAACAAAATAAAACAAAACTCAAGTGACAACACATGCTGGAGAGGATGTGGAGAAAGGGAACCCTCCTCCATTGCTGGTGGGAATGCAAACTTGTACAACCACTTTGGAAATCAATCTGGCATTTTCTCAGAAAACTGGGAATAGCACTATCTCAAGATCCAGCTATACCACTTCTGGGTATATACCTAAAAAAAGATGCCCCACCATTCAATAAGGATATTTGCTCAACTATGTTCATAGCAGCTTTATTTGTAATAGCCAGAATCTGAAAGCAACCTAGATGTCCCTGAAGGGAGGAATGGATACAGAAATTGTGTCACATTTACACAATGCACTACTACTCAGCTAAATTAAAAACAAGGAAATCATGAAATTTGCAGGCAAATGGATGGAACTAGAAAAGATCATCCTGAGTGAGGTAACCCAGAAACAGAAAAACAGGCATGGTGTACATTCACTTACAAGGGGATATTAGCTGTATACTATAGGATAGCCATCTACAGACCTAAAGAAGCTAAACACCAAGGAGGACCTTAGGGAGGATGCACAAATCTCATTCAGAATGTCAAACAGGATAGACACCAGAAGCAGTGGAAGAGAGGAAACAGGATGGAAGCCTACTATAGGGGATTCACTAAAAGGATTCACCCAACAGAGGATCAAGGTAGATGCTAAGACTCAAGGCTAAGCCTTGGGCATAGTATATTTCTGTAATTTTTTAACAAGGGCTCTCAATAAAGAATCTGTTTGAATTACTAATGGACTTTTAAATAAATCAGAAATTAACCATTTCATGTTAAGTATGTGTTTTTGGCTTACCCATCCTATTTACTCACAATTGTCTGAAAACATCATATAGACTACAGGTATTTTAGTGAGCTCGATCCTTTTCACATTTCATATTAGATGATGGATCTGAGCAGAGAAGAAAATGGGGATCACACCTATTTTCCTCACCTTAGTAAGGAAACCACAAGATGAACAGAAATAATTAAGATCAGGTTAAGGATTATGATGAGAGGGAATGATAAAGGAAGGAAAAGAAAGGAAAGAGACTTGCTACAACATAAATTACTTTAAAACTAGTCACAGAAGAGCATACACTATGACTTCATTCATATGAAGTATCTAAAATACCAAATTCATGCAGGCATAATGTAGATTAATAATTGCTGCCAAGCTGAGACCAGAAGGAATGGTAAGTAATGTCCAATTGGGGCATTGTTTTTGTAGGAAAAAATCAAACTATCCTAAAACCCAACAGGAGGGATGGTTGCATAAAACAATGAACATACTTACAAATATGAAATTAGATTACTTAAAAGAAATTTTGTCACATGGAAATTACATCTTCAAAAGTTGCTATACAATTATTAGTGAATGTCAGTAAAATACAGTGAAAATAATTTAAACCCTACAAAATTAATTCTATACTTAAGAAAAAAAAGTCCCCAGAACTCAGTAGTTGAGCTTAACAATCTTTATTAGCACAGCATTTTGCATGGGATGTATAAGGATATCAGTTATATTCTCAGCGCCACAAGAAAGGGGAAGGGGATAATTCCTAGTATCCAAACTCAAATATGAAAGAATGAACGTATCCAAGATGCTAGAGAAAAGATTCTTGCGTCAAGACAAAGATGATACAAAAATTTTTTTTTGAAAACTCTTTTAATATGTCATATTACCAACCCAGAAAATTTTCTAATGGAGCTTCCAGTTTAAGAAAGGCAGAGAAATGAACATCAAATCTGGAGCTAAAACTTACACAGACCATCTTCTTTAAGTGCCAGACAATATATAGTAACCCAAATACAGAATTCCTATTTGGACAAATCCATAATATGAACAAGGTGTTGACCCATTTAGTACTGTCAAAATTTCAGCCTTGTTACTGAAATACAGAGCTATATTATTTTCTTTATGACTCCAAACTTTCCCAAGTTCATCTTTTGTTTGAAATGAGTTTGTCAAAGTTCAAAGAGGTATGAATTTGCAAATGAAAATACTGCAGTGCAAAAAAGCAAGTACATACTGGAAAAAGAACCACAGCTCACGACAAATTTACCTGTTTACTCTGTGCAAATAAATTAGAAACCTGAGAAGTAATATATTCAATTACTTCTACATCATATAATCATTTATAACTTAAGTGGCTTCAATTAAAATCACCCTCTTTTATTTTTACTTTTGTCTATAAAAACCACTAGTCAATTCCCCATTCCCTAGGGAATCAGAATCTTAATGCAAACCCAGGTACCTCCTCGTGCTTCTTACTGCCATTTTCAGCCTTTCCTTTTATCCCCTGTACAGTCCTTTGTAACTCTGTTGTCCCACAGAAGCTTCCATTCCAGGGTGGAACTCAGACAGAAGGCCTTCACCATTATGCCTGTCCTCATTCAGATTGCTCCAGACTTAGCCTTGCCTGTAGGAATCTCTCTTCCTAGCTCAGTCCCAACTTTTACAGATGAAGCCTCTTGGTAGAGACCCACAGTCTGCCTAGCTGCCCTTTTAGGCCTTTCCTTGTAGCCCATCTCTAATCATTTGTGGATCCCTCATACCAGCGGAATAACTCTTACAAGAGACCCTACACCCACTATACTGGGCTGCGACCTAGAACTGCTCTCTACCAGAAATGACAAACCCAGCAAACTTTGTTTGGGATTCAGAGATGACATGCTCTCCACTCTTGGCTAGGGCCCAGATTGGACAACAGCAACCAAAGAATAGAATACTCATCCAATAAATATATGTACACCAGATTTCTAATGCAAAGACACAAACACAAACAGCCAAGACAGTATTAAGCCTCCTCTGCAATCCTCTAGACCCTGAGAAAAGCTCTGATACATCGCTACATTGACGACACCCCACCCCCCAGAGGTCCTCTTTGGCATGCTCCTGTTCTGTTGCTTGTTTTCTCCTCCACTCAATGTCCATCCCATTTGTTCATTCAAACAAGCATTGATCATACCAATCTGGGTCCTTCTTCTTGTATATCCTCTCTAGGTGTGTAGATTTCAGGTTGAACTTCCTATCCTATAGGTTTATATAAGTGAGTATATACCATATGTTTCTTTCTGCTTTTGGGATACCTCACTCAGTATGATCGTTTCCAGGTCCCACCATTTGCCTGCGAATTTCATGATTTCCTCCTTTTTAATTGCTGAGTAGTATTCCATTGTGTAAAAGTACCACAATTTAAAGAACCCCAGTGACAAACTGCTATACCCAAGATTTAAGCATCACTCACCCATCATTAGAGAAGCATTTACTTGGAGTCACTGGTAAGTAACAAAGAGATCCACAACTAAACAATGTGCAAAGAGTCAGAGACTTGAGAGCCCTCAAACTCAAATGGGATATCTTTATCAAACCCTTCCTTTCAAGGTTCAGAAATTTATGAAGAAGAGGAGGCAGAAGGACTGGTAGAGCCAGAGGTGGTAGATGACACCATATAAATAATGTCGTCCAAACACAACAGAACTGATACACATGTAAAATCACAGAGAAGCTGGTATCACCCACAAGACCTGTACAAGTTAAAAACAGACAAAATCCCAGACTGAGAAAGAGAAGTGGGCACAAAACTTCGATCCCTAACCAAGAAGCTGTTTGCAATTGGTGTCTACTAGGAATGACAAGATCAGTTTTCTCCAAAGGAGTGCCAATGGGTATGTCAACCACAGTCCAAGGCAAGTCCATGCCCCAGCATTGTTGAGTGACACAAGGCAGGCTCCATGATTTGTGTGCGTGCTCTTTGTTTTGTTTTGGCTTTTTCTTCTTTCTATGTCCTACTGATTTTTTTTTTTTTAGTCTTAACTTACAGTTTTTGTTGTTTTTCCTGGTTTTGCAGTTTTCCATTATTTGTTGGTTTTTTGTTTGTTTTTGAGAAAGAGATAAAGGACATATGTTGAAGGGGTACAGAGGTGGTAACAATCTGGAAATAGTTGGGGAAGGAATATGATCAAAACATACAAGATTTTTTAATAAAATTAGCCCAAACCAATATGTCCTATGTTTGTATTTTTATAATCATATTATAATCTATATTTTATAGATAATTCGTTTAGATATTAATTATGGTAATTTAGACATACAAGAGCAATAAAACACCAGTACACTAAATAAAATTATAATAAATCTTCATGTAGAAGTTAGTTTACATTATACTATGTATCAAAAAAACAAAACAAGGCAGAAGAGATGGCTGTGCAATTAACACTAGCTGCTCTTTCCAGAGAACTCACAACTACCTGTAACTCCAGTCCCAATACATACAACATACTCTTCTGGTATCTGTGGATTCTGCACTTATGTGCACATAGACATACATGCGGACAACACTCATTCGGATAAGATATAAATGGGGGAGGGGAAATCCTACAACTACCTGCATAAAATAATATTATATAAAAAAAAAGTATATATACCTTCTTCAAGGATGGGCCGTGGGATGACAAAAGGAATCTCCTGCAGAGGTTCCATGTACTTGTGGCCAGCACTAATAATCTTTATTTGCGGCAAACAGAGGACAAGTGTTCCTGGTATGCTGGTTTGTCCATGGTACCAACTTCTTACTGTTCCAGGAATGTCACCAGATACAATTGTACTGGGGGATGGCAGGTTGTCATTTGGAATGAATACACAGCAAGACTGTACATCAAGCTAGAAAAGAAAAGCAGAAATAAGATATATGGGTTAGATCAAACATACATTTGAACTACTACTTACATTCACCATAAAAAATGAAATAAAAATGGAAACATCCCCAGCATGTATCTTTCTGAGTTATTGTACTTAAGAAATCCTAATGACAATTAAAATGAATTGTTTCAAGCACACAGCGACATGAAATTAAAAAATACAGGTGCCCTTCACCACTTGTTTTCAAGAGTTATGATGGGAGTTAGAAAATGTGCTGGGAAATAATGAAAAACAAAAAAATTCTTGCTTCTCGAGGTCATGAGACTTAGCAGCACACAGATAACTTTTATTTTTCTTAATAATGCTATTTCTATGACCATTCAGTGCCTGTATTTAAAAATTACAAACTAAAATACATGGACACAAACCTAAAATACTCAGTTCAAATCTACAAGAATCATTAGGAGAACATGTCTGGGTAATAAACCTTGTGTGTACACCCAAAGAGGCAAAATGAATACATGGCAATATGAAGTCTTAGAAAGCAAAGTGTTTTGTCTCATTTTAGTCTTCAATTATGTAAATTGTGATTTTTACATAAAATTTAATTGTACTTTAAAATTGAGAATAGTTACTTAACTCAACAGATCCATAGAACATTAATACGTCCAAATGCATATCCGTTTTTTCTTTTTCTTTTAAATTCAGAACCAGTGAAGGTTAAGTTCTATTAATCTTAGATGACTCTTAAAAAACAATATTCCTGTTTGCCCTTCTGAATGAGGGCTTAGCCTCTTTCCTAGGCTCCTCCTTGCTTAGTTTCTTTAGGAGTATCGATTTTAGTATTGTTATCCTATATTATATGTCTAATATCCATGCATAAGTGAGTATATACCATGTGTGTCTTTCTGCTTCTGGGATACCTCACTCAGGATGATCTTTTCTAGTTCCATCCATTTGCCTGCAAATTTCATAATTTCCTTGTTTTTAATTGCTGAGTAGTATTTCATCATGTAAAAGTACCACAATTTCTGTATCCACTCCTCCATTGAGGGACATCTAGGTTGTTTCCAGATCCTGGCTATTACAAATAAAGCTGCTATGAACATAGTTGAGCAAATGTCGTTACTGAATGGTGGGGCATCGTTTAGGTATATGCCTAGGAGTGGTATAGCTGGATCTTGAGGTAGCACTATTCCTAATTTCCTGAGAAAGCACCAGATTGATTTCCAAAGTGGTTGTACAGGTTACATTCCCACCAGCAATGGAGGAGGGTTCCCCTTTACCCACATCCTCTCCAGCATGCATCATCCCTTGAGTTTTTGATCTTAGCCATTCTGATGGGAGTGAGGTGAAATCTCAGGCTTGTGTTGATTTGCATTTCCTGATTGACTAGATGTTGAGCATTTCTTTAAGTGTTTCTCTGCCATTCAATAATTTTCTGTTGCTAATTCTCTGTTTAGCCCTAGGAGAACACAAGTAACAGTACAGGAGCCTTCCACAGAGGACTTCTGAAAGACTATACCCATCAGGGTACTGAAGAAGATACTGAGACTCATAGCCAAATTTTGGGAAGAGTGCCAGAATCCTTATGGAAGAAGAGGGAGACAGACCTGGAGGGGATAGGAACTCCACAAGGAGAACAACAGAGACAAAATATTTGGACCCAGGGGTTCTTGCAGAGACCGATACTCCAACTAAGGGCCATGCATGGAGAGGACCTATGTTCAAAGCAAGCCCATAGGCAGCTCACTTTCCAAGGGGGTTTCTTAGTAAGGGGTACAGGGGCTGTCTCTGACATGAACTCAATGGTTGGCCCTTTGATCACATCCCTCTGTGGTGTGCAGCCTTGCCAGGCCACAGAGGAAGATGATACAGCCAGCCTTGATGAGAGCTGATAAGCTAGGATCAGACAGAAGGGAAGGAGATCATCCTCTATCAAGAGACTAGAGAAAGTGCACAGAGGGAGAAGAGGGAGGGTGGGTGGGACTGGGAGGAGACAAGGGAGCAGCGGCGATACAAAGTGAACAAATGTAATAAATAAATAAAATTAATTAAACAAATAAACATACAAAACAATATCTAGTATGTGGTTTTAATAATTCCTCAAAGTCTTGGAAACTTGTTTTGTTAAGTAAATATAAATTACAACTTACTAGTTTTCTATAAAAATTATACAACAAATATGTGATTTGGAGGTATGATAAATCTTGCATTGCTTAACTAAGGTTGGGGATAGATAATTCAAGTGATTGTGTTAACAAGGAGAATGTACTTTATAAAGGATAATGAAAGATAAGTAATATCCCTTCTTTCAGGTAAATGCATTTCTAGAAAGAACACAACATTCCACTCAGATTTCCGTGATAAAATAAATAATTCACTAACATACAACACGGTTTGTATTGGCTTCACATTTCTGGATATAGACAACTACTGAATTCAGTGAAGAAAAATGCACATAACCTAACACAAAAATAAATGCATATGATGTACCAATTGAATTATGATAGTTCTAGAACACTTCTTGCAGCGCTTACAATTTAAGTTTGTATCAAAGAGTTGATGATCAGATTAAGATCACAACATATTTCACTGAGAAATAACTCTACATAGTCTTATATGTATCATTAGTATGTTTTAAATATTTAACAAAACGCATTAATGATGTTTAATTGTACAATTTACAATAGCATAACCTAAGTGAACATTCTTTCCTAATTCAGTTTAAAGGTCCAAAATATTAATGACTATTAATGTTTCATACAGATATTACTGTTATGTTAAGATGCTCTCAAAAATGTGAGCTCACTAGTTTAATATGCTGAAACATGTGACCATATACACAAAGTCAGTCTTAGAAATAAAATTCAGTTGCACTCTGATATCCAAAACCACAAAACACCACACACTACTAACTTAAAAATCAACTAGTTCATAGCACAGAAACAATGAATAATGCATATAGAAACATTAGTATATTTATGTATGAGTTAGGTAAAAACTCTAGGAAATAAGCTTTCTAAAATAAGATATTTGTGACGAGGTTCCTTTAGTGAATAGAATCTAAACATACATACTACAAATTGCTCAAAATTTTTGTGGAGTAATATGTATTCTATACAGTGAGGCTATCACATGAATCTTTTTTACACTTTTAGAATAACTGTTAAACTGTATGTCTAAACTGTGGTTTAATGTAAAATGCTGAGTGATTTATATTACTGGTCATAAGTGTGCAGCTATAAATTCTGACAATCCAAAGGAAAGAAAATGAAGTAATCTGCCAGTAAGACATCCTGATCTGGGGGTCAGATTTTGTTCATGGAAACCACCTGGTTGGGACCCTCTGCACCGCACCAAACACAAATGATCTTTTAAAAAAAATATCCTATTCATTAATGCGCTGCAGCTGTACTGAGCGTTACTTCATTTTTCCATGGCAACATCCTTTCTGTTTCAAGGATCTTGTTTCAGTTTTGGTAGCAACAAGTTCTTTTGCCAACACTGAACACATTCATGGGTGAAATTAAAGGGATTACTACAAGTTCTGAAGTAAAACAACTTCTACCTCAATCATACTAGATCAAGGACTGTGCACTCAAGGTTTTGGACTCAGAGGGTAAAACAAGAAAGCAAAAAAAAGTTTGGTATTCATATTCTAACAAATGAAATTATGGCAAAGTACTATTATTCTTAAATTTCAAGTTTATGTGCCATCGAAAAAGATCTATGCCTGATGTTCCCCAGCTCTATAGGTGAAATTTCAAAACCATCAGCTTGTTCTTTTCTAAAGAAGGACAGAAGAACCGTGGGTTGGAATGGAGGGGAAGCTGGGCGGGACTGGGAGAAAGAGAGGGAGGAAAATCGTAATCACGGTTATTGTATGAGAAAATAACCTATTTTCAAAAACAAGGAAAGAAGGGAGAGGGAAACTTTATTTTTGTGATTTATGTGCTGTAGAAGTGTGATGGCAACTCATTTAGAGAAGCATTTACACATTCACTTAAAAACTCTCAGCTAGTTCAGTGACGGAGCAGTCTTATGGAACACTTCATATGTAAATACTTCCTAATGCTGTGCTAGGCGCCCTTTAAAGGACAACTGCCTCCGAGTCCAAAATAGCATGCTCCCCTTGTTTGAAACAAAACCTTAGGAGTAACTGAGACAGCACAGTGGTAGAGAGCTTCGCTGGCAAGAGAGACTCTGGCAGTGGGAGGGAGGGAGGGAGGGAGGGAGGGAGGGAGGGAGGGAGGGAGGGATGGGCAATATTTCAGTGAAACATTATTACAATCAATGTCACAAAGCTTTTAGCAGACCATAAGCTATAAGGCAACACCATGCTTGTTGCACTTGTACTCCAGCACTGAACACAATTCCTAGTATTCACTAGGTATTCAATTACCAACAAATGATGATTTCTGCCACCAGATATTAAAATCATTTCTTCATTTATGTTGTTCGGTTTTTCATTCCACAGGAAAAAAAATCTATTAGGGTAATTAATGAAATCAATTTATTGGTCAGATAGGCTCAAACAGAGTTATGGTCCATGTGATAAGTCATTTTCCTTATGTAGGGGAAATATAACATTGATAGAAAGATGTATGATACTGTCAACTAAACATTTGCCAAACAAATAAATCCGTAAATAAACACTAAGTTTTTATTTGCAAGAGCATTTGCCTTCAAGGATTTAAAAGCATGTACATGGTGTACATATTTTAAAATTTGGTTGTTTACCTACATATTTATGGAACTTCAAAATTATCAGCCTTCTATGTGTGCTAGACAGAACAATTACATAAAACTAAAACAAATTTATTTCTTGTTTTGTTTATTATTGTGTTTCTTATTTGGGGTCTGTATTGATAGGGTAAAATACCATGGCAAAAGTAAGTTGGAGAGGAAAAAGTTTATTTCAAAAGTTCACTGAGAGAATTTAGGGCTGGAACATTAGGCAGGAACCTGGAGGCAAGAGCTAACATAGAGGCCATTGAGGGGTGCTTTACTGTCCTGCTCATTCTGCTTTCTTAGAGCTCTTTCCCTAGTAAGCTAAGCCCTCCTAAAATAATAATCATTCAAGAGAATGTATCACAGACTAGTCCACAGGCCAACCTGGTGGGGCATATTCTCAACTGAAATTCCGTCTTCCCAAATAACTGTGACTTGTGTCAAGAGAACATAAAACCAGCCAGCAAACTGTGTCATGGAAATATTTTGGATATGGAATCTAAATATACCCAAGTTTAAGTTTCAAATAAAAATAAAACAAAATCTCAAAGGGGAACCTTGATTATGTTCCATACTTTTCCCATTCAATTTGATTGTGGAATAGTGGTTGTTAAATTTCTAGAGTTGAATTTCAGACTTCTCCCGTCTAAGAGTCTACCACTCAATGGCTCTACTCAGTCAGTGCACATGGAGAGAAGGTAAATGTCCACATAAAACTGATAAAGTGTTATAAAACATGTTTTCATAATTAAAGTTCCTGAATATTCATCTGCCTGTTCTGAAATGTCTATTCCTACTTGATCCTGAAGATAAGTAGGAGAGTTCACTAGACATGAAGAAATACTATTATTTTAACACTGGACATCATCCAGTAAAATTCTCTAGGAGAGAATTTAATTGGCCTAGCTTAAATGTCTTACAGTACTTTATTTCAGATAGTTTGATTGACAATGTCACCAAAATGAGAACACAAAAGCAGTTCTCTACATAACTGAAGAGCACTACTAGAGGGACCAGAGCCCCAGAAAACAAGTCAGAACCTAAAATGCTACAGGACACCAAATCGAACCTTTCAATACATATGAGCAAAACAGCCGAGTTCAGCAAAAACAATGAAAACACTTTCCCTTCTCAGAGTTCCAGGCCAGAGCATTTCTATTTTTATAACTTTATGCCATTGTTAATTATGTGCTCTCAGAATAAAATTGTAGCTTTCTAAAATGTAAGATCAGTGCTGATGATACCAGCCCTCATGGTTTTCAGATAAAGAAAAATGTCAAAGAACAAATAAGCCTAATATAATCTGATAAAAAGTTTTCAAACCAAAAAATGCCTAAGTCAACATGTACTATTACAGAATAACTATTATAAGGTTGTATAAAAGCCCTATTTTGCCACTGAAAAAATAAACAGAATATACCAAATACTGTTGGTGCCTTTATACTTGGTAAGTATGAAAAAACATGGTCTTATAAATATCAACTTTGGCCCCCAAATCAACTTTCCATAAACTCTGATCCCAAATACATTTACTTCTTCAAAGTTTTACTAAAAGAATAATATTTTGATAGTTTTAAAGTTATAATGTTCTGTTTCATCTGATGAGAGGTTCAGAGTTTCCTGTTTTACGTTTTGGTCAACAAAACATCTTAGAAAACAGAAAATGCTTTCTTTACAATACATATTTTCACTTAGATTTTAATCACTTAGTCAGAATATATTTAATTTTATCTCTGAAACTTACATGATACATTAACATCTGGAAATGTTAAACTATAGTAGATTTTACACAAGCCCAGGACTAGAGTACAGCCAGGAAAACCCCAAGGACAGAAGCAGGATAGCTATGCAAAGAAATAATAATATGCCAATTAACAGCCAAAACATTTACTCAAAATAAGAAACCGTAAAATGCACAGTACATTCAAAGGCTTAGGGTGATAAACTTTATGTTATGTGTATATTATCTAATTTCACATAATACAAAAGATGGAACACGGGCTACCATTATCTCTATTTACAGATAATTGACACTGAAATGAGATTAAGTAAACCTAGAAAGTACATTGAATTGTTATAAAACAACAACAGACAAGTTTCTACAAGAATCATAAAGTTGGAAATAATCTTATATGGTAATGGTGTGTTTCATAGTACAGATAAGCAACAAAAAGCCCAGAGTTAACATTCAAACTTTGACCATGACTCTTGGAAATATAAAACTTCCTGGACTTCCGTGAATTTGCTAGCTTCCCTTCCTACTCATAAGTTTCTCTAAGGAACTTCTACAGAATAAAGTAGTGTGTCAGAGGGCCTCTGAAAGACTCTATCCAGTAGGGTATTGAAGCAGACGCAAGATTCATGGCCAAACTTTGGGCAGAGTGCAGGGAATCTTATGAAAGAAAGGGGAGATAGTGGGATTTGGAGAGGACAGGAGCTCTACAAGGAGAGCAACAGAACCAAAAATCTGGGTGCAGGGGTCTTTTCTGAGACTGATACTCCAACAAAGGACCACTCATGGAGATAAGCTAGAAACCCTGCACAGATGTAGCCCATGGCAGCTCAGTGTCCAAGAGGGTTCCCCAATAATAGGAAGAGGGACTGTCTCTGACATGAACTCAGTGGTTGGCTCTTTGATCACCTCCCCCTGAAGGGGAAGAAGCCCTATCAAGACACAGAGGAAGACAATGCAGCTAGTCCTAATGAGGCCTGATAGGCTAGGGTCAGATGGAAGGGGAGGAGAACTTCGCCCATCAGTGGACTAGGGGAGGAACATGGGAGGAGAAAAGGGAGGGTGAACAGGATTGGGAGGGGCTGAGGGAAGGGGCTATAGCTAGGCTACAAGGTGAATAAATTGTAATAAATAAATGAATGAAAAAATAAAGTAGTGTGTCAGGGACCCATAGTTGTTTGAATTTACATATATTCCTGAATTTCCTGTTTCTCCCATTCTCATTGGTTTAAGCCTCTTTGGGAATACTCTCCAAAACAAATTGCCAGTATAAGTCTGTTCTATGACTCTACAAAGGATTATTTAAATATATTGGTATATCTGACAATCAGCAAATACACATAAAATCAGACTCTATTTTCTTTTAATCCAAAAAAAGGCATGTTTTAACGTTTAAAAGATATCACCATCTACTGAAACACTGAAACCAGAATGGAGATAACCAGAATGGAGACAGACTGCTTTCTCATTCACTAAA
>CM053755.1:54805181-54827708 GCA_028658305.1 Pachyuromys duprasi | reverse complement strand
GTAGCGATGTATCAGAGCAGATATTAAGACTCGCAATCAAGCCTCTGGCAGAGGGCGAGAAGTAATGATAGATCTGGGGGAGGTTGGTGAGACTTGGGGAGAACAAGAGCTCCACAAAGACCAAACTGAGCAGGGCACAGGGGTCTTGTATGAGACGGGTTCTACAATCAAGGACCATGTGTGGATGTGGCCTGGAACCCCCGCATAGATGGGGCCCATGATAGCTCGGTGTAGGACTGAAGACCCTAATGAGGGAAACAGGGACTGTTTCAGTCATGAACTTGATGGCTGACTCTTTGATCCTCCCCCATACAAGCTGGGGAGTGACAGACTGGCTAGATCCCAGGGGAGGACATTGCAGCCAGCCCTGAGGAGACAGGATAAGCTGGGGTTGGATAGAAGGGGAGGAGGTCCTCCCCTGTTGGTGGACTTGGAGGGGGTGGCGAGGAGGGAGATGAGGGAGGGAGTGGGAGGGTAGGAGGGAATGAGGGAGGGGGCTATGCCTGGGATTCAAAGTACCTAACCTGTGATTGATATAAAAATAAATAAATTAAAAAAATAAAAAAAATGCAAACCATACCATTGGACAAGAGATGAACTGTGGAAATACTGTCTGTAATAAGCAAAGTGTGTCAGTGGAAATGTGGCCTGTAATAAGAATAGCACACCAGTGGATATGAGACAAAGCACAATAATGTTGTCTGAAAAATTATACCATCATGACATATGCTAACATTTTATAGCATTATGGGAAGTAGAACTTAGTACCTCTAATAATTCAGTTTACCTGTAGCGTGAGACTCTTCACTGCATTCCACAATAGTCCAATAAATTCTTTCATTCTTTCCTCAGGACTTCTACATCCTTCATTGATGTGCAGCATCGCTTTCACGGGAACTGACAGTGGCCTGGACTCTAAGTTAAAGAACAACTAGTTAGCAAAATGTAAATGTACAAAATGTACTCTCACAAAGTTATGCTGAAAGTATTTCTAAGATGTTCTCTTTCTCTGCTTAAAAGTTTGGATCTGTATGAGCTTTTAAGTGCCACAGTACTTTATTCTGTAGTATTAAGGACAATATCTATCAGTCAAGTCACAGATGACTGTCAGGCTAACTTCTAGAAGGACTGATGTGTTCTATTCATTCATCACACAAAGACACACTCAGGTTATGAACATTCATTCAGCTGTAACTTCAGAGACTTCTCAGAACAAAAGTTGTAAGCCAATAAAAATTGTGCAAAAGAATTCATCATTCTAAAGTAACAGATGATGGGTCTTTTCATAAAGGAAACTTTATGATGACAATGCCTTAGTCACAGAATTTATCAATTAAAATATTTTATACTGACAAAACTAATTCAAGTAAATGAAGGTTTATGTCATAATACAATAGATATTCCACTATTAATAAAAATTTGGTTCATTGAGAAGAACTACAGTATAGATTCCAAGAATTTCTTTAAGTGTTTCACTGCCATTCTATATTCCTCTACAGAGAATTCTCTGTTTAGTTCTGTGCCCCAACTTTTAATTGGATTACGTGATTTGTTGCTTTTTAACTTCTTGAGTTCTTTATAAATTATGGATATTAGCCTTATCAGATGTAGGGTTGGTGAGATCCCAATCTGTAGGCTGTCATTTTGTTCTCATGATAGTGTCCTTTACAGAAGCTTTTCAGTTTCATGAGGTCCCATTTATTTATTGTTGCTCTTAGAGCCTGGACTGCTGGTGTTCTGTTCAGGAAGTTGTCTCCTGTGCCAATGAGTTCAAGGCTCTTCCCAACATTTTCCTTAATCAGATTTAGTGTGTCTGGTTTTATATTAAGGTCTTTGATCTACTTGGACTTTAGTTTTGTGCAGGGTGTTAAGTATGGATCTATTTGCATTTTTCTACATGTAGACATCCAGTTAGACCAACACCATTTGTTGAAGATGCTGTCTTTTTTTCCATTGAGTGGTTTTGGTTTCTTTGTCAAAAATCAAGTATTCGCAAGTGTGTGGGACTATTTCTGTGTCTTCTATTCGATTCCATTGCTCTACCATTCTGTTTTTATGCCAGAACCATGCCATTTCTATTACTAATGCTCTGTAGTTCAGCTTGAGATCAGGGCTGGAAACACATTCAGACAATCTGTTGTTGTACAGGATTGTTTTAGAAATTCTGGATTATTCATTTTTCCATATGAAATTGAAAATTGTTCTTTCAAGTTCTGTAAAGAATTTTATTGGTATTTTGAAGAGAATTGCATTGAATCTGTAGATTGCTTTAGGCAGGATAGCCGTTCTCATTATGTTAATCCTACCCATCCATGACCATGGGAGACCTTCTTATCTTCTGTTATGTCCTTCAATTTCTTTCTTAAGAGCCTTGATTTTTTTCTTTTCAGTCAGGTCAGACAAATACTTAAAGAAATGCTCTATGCCCTTAGTCATCAGGGAAATGCAAATCAAAATGACCCGTGAGGTTTCACCTTACACCCATTAGAATGGCTAAGATCAAAAACTCAACTAAAAATACATGCTGGAGAGGATGTGGAGAAAGGGGAACCCTCCTCCATTGTTGGTGGGGATGCAAACTTTGGAAATCAATCTGTTGCTTTCTCAGACAATTAGAAATAGTGCTACCTCAAGATACAGTTATTATACCATATCAAAATTTGCTCAAGTATACAACAAGAACATTTGCTCAACCATGTTCATAGCAGCTTTATTTGTAATAGCTGGAAACAACCCAGATGTCCTTCAACTGAGGAATGGATACAGACATTGTGGTACATTTACACAATAGAATACTACTCAGCAATGAAAAACAAAGAAATCATGAAATTTGCAGGCCAATGGTGGGAACTAGAAAAGATCATCCTGAGTGAGGTATCCCAGAAGCAGAAAGGAACCCATGGTATATAGTCACTTATAAGGTGGATATTAGATATATAATACAGGATAAACATACTAAAAATTTGTACACCTAAAGAAGCTAAGCAAGAAAGACAACCCTTGGTAAGAGACTCAAATCTTCATTCAGAAAGGCAAATGGGATAGACATCAGAAGAGTGAGAAAACAGGGAATAGTATAGGAGCCTCTGAAAGACTCTACCCAGCAGGGTATCAAAGCAGATGGTGAGACTCATAGCCAAATTTGAGCACAAAGTGCAGGGTATCTTATGAAAGAAGGGGGAAGACAGAAACACCTGGAAGGGACAGGAGTTCTACAAAGAGATTAATGGAACCTAAAAATCTGTGCACAGGGGTCTTTTCTAAGACTGTTACTCCATCCAAGGACCACACATGGAGATAACCTAGAACCCCTGCACAGATGTAGCCCATGCCAGCTCAGTCTAGGGAGTGGGTTCCCTAGTGATAGGAATAGGGACAGTTTCTGACATGAACTCAGTGGCTGGCTCTTTGATTACTTCCCCCTGAAGGAGAAGCAGCCTTCCCAGGCCACTGAGGAAGACAATAAAGCCAGTCCTGATGAGACCTGATAGGCTAGGGTCAGAGGGAAGGGGGAGGAGGACCTCTCCTATCAGTGGACTGGGGAATGGGCATGGGAGGATAAGAGGGACAGAGGGCGGGATTGGTGGGCACATGGGAGGGGGCTATAGCTGGGATACAAAGTGAATAAACTGCAATAAATAAATAAGTGAAAAAAGATTATGAAGATGGAGAGGAGTAATAATTTATAATACATGTCTTGACTGGATCAGAAGGACACTTGTAATACTCTAAATCTCAGTTGTTTTATTATTAAAACACTTGAAACTTAAAAAAAAAAATCCCAAGGTTAGGGGGTGAAGCGAAGCCATTGGCTCTAAACAGCCTGGAGAAGTAAAAGGATTTGCAGGCCCTCACCCCACGAACCTTTCTCTCTCCTATTTGCGGGTGGTAGTGATGGTGGTGGAAGGAATGCAGAGGCCTGAAAACCCAAATAAAGTAGAGTTTTAAAATGAGCACTATAAATAATCACTATTTTGGTTATATTATTGTCAACCTACCATATTTTCAAAAGTTAACAGTGCACCTTTCTGTGTGTGCTTTGTGAGGAAGTATGATAACAAGTTCTACAATTCAGCAGAATATTCTGTATAAACCTCTGCTAGTCTAGAACCTCATTCATTACTGAAACCTTACAGCACCTCCTGCTCATCCAAATAATCAACCATTATATCCGTTAATAGCCCAGAAGGAACTGACTATTGTCCAGACACATCAAGACTGTTAGATAAGGTAATCAATCACATGGAAGTTAATTAACTTATTTCAAGTCACCTAGATAGAAGGTGGAAGCAAAAACATGGAACTCTAGACACTAAGCCCTGAGGGGCTATCCACTCAACTAATACATTCACTTTCTGTTATTCAAATGATGCACTATGATGCCTTAATTAATCACATGCATAGTGAATGCATTATTTCTATCATATGCGAAATAATTCTTAAAATGATTTACTTATTGGAGAGGTACTAAAGTGACTTCATAGTATAATTTTAAACATTTATTTTTGTTTCAGCAGTGAAAAAAGTAATTCTGAGACATTAAATTTTATTAGTTCAAAATAACATAATTGTTTTGAGGGATTTATTAACACTACTCACTACCAATTTTACTTACGTATGTGCTTTGAAAAAACTACTGTACTGAAAGCCAATTTAACTCAGTGGGTCAACTATAGCACTTATCATTCTTAAGTGTCATCTTCTGGACCCATCAAAAAAGCTAATAACGCTTCCCCTCCCCTCAGGTTTATTTTATATATGGATGCTTTATCAGCATGTTTGTCTACGTATCAGAAGAAGACATTAGATCCCAGCATAGATGTTTGGGAACCACCATGTGGTCTCTGGGAATTGAAATCAGGCCCTCTGGTAGAGCAGCCAGTGCTCTTATATACTGAGCTATTTCTTCAGCCCATAATGCTTATATCTCATATCAAAATACTACTCATTTAAAATGGCATACTATGCAGAAACCAGACTTTGAAAATATTATGAACATACTGACTAATGACAAAAGTTCAACTATTCATTAAATACATACAGAAAAAACTTTAAGTTTACTGTGTCTGAAATTCATTTGTAGACATTTTCTACCAAATATCAAGTTATTAGTTCTTAAATGTCATTTCCTGTAAGAAATGGCCAGTGATTTCGTAAAATTAGGGTTGGCTTTTTATAGCTTGGGAAATCTGGATATAATAGTACATAACATAGAACTCTTCATGGTATAATAGTAACCATTTGAATATTTGTCTATCCACAGTGGCAGCTGAACAAAGCAATATAGTACAACAAGAAATGGTAGTGGTTAAATGTTAAATACAAAAATCTGGATTGTGTCTCTAACTATTCTTAGAAAAAAATGATGCAAAAGTAAATCTGTTAGGCAGGGGGTTGGAAGAGCACTCAGCTGGAAGACTGTTCCAAGGTTAGGGTAAGAGTTAGGTTAGGGTTGATGTTAAGTCAGGCATGGATGCATATGCTTCCATCACACCCTGAAAAGCAGAGATAGGGATTCCTGAGGCTCAATGGCTGGCGACCTTAGCCTAACTAGGAATTCAAAATCAGTGAGAGACCAAATGTTCCAAATGGGTATTTTTTTTAAAAAGGATTTGGTTCCAAGATGGTGGCAACCAGCTCGAACCATATCCAAGGGGGATAGGATTTGAAACTTTGAAATTTTTGAGTGGAAGGGCAGCTGGAGCCAGAACATCCACATTGAGGCTTCCTGGGCAAGAATGGACACACATGAGCTGGGACAGTTTGCATCCAGGTCACCTGTGGACGTCTCTGAGGACTGAGAGTGGTGAATATTCAACCGCCTGCACGTCCCTTTCCCTAAGCACTGGCATCCTCGGTCCGCAAGCTGGCCAGCGGTGGCTCTGCCCCAATCACTGACTGATTAGCTGAGACCGCAGTGATTGCCCCAAGCTCAAACCTACTTCCTCAGTGATTGAAAAGGTACAGGACGGCCTCCCAGAGCTGCTACTGTGACTAGTGCAAGCAGGAGCCTCCTCACTCACTGCGAATGAGGCTACATAGGCATATCTGCCTTGTGGCCGAAGAGTGGACACCACTGAGCTAATGGACCTCTGGCATTCTCATTTGACCCTGCAGGCCCAAATCTGAGAGTAAAGAACATGAGGATTCCTTGTGCTTTCCAATCAGACCTGTAAGCAAATAAGTACGCCTCAGAACCAGGGTCCATCTACCCTAACAGACAGACATCTGATCCCTCCCACCCGTGTGCATACTGTGGGCAACATCCTTGACACAGCATTCTCAACACTGAAGGCCCTGCTCTGTGGGTCTCCAACTGGAATCCAGACAAACAGTTCCTGGAGCCCAGACAGATCTCAATACCAAGAGGACAGTACAACAGGCCTATAGGCCCCTGAGGTATTCAGGGCAAGAGTGCATGCACATTGCACCCTCCAACAGTGCCAGAGCCACAACCCCTGCTCCCCAGATCCCCCACCCCCCACCAATGCACTTAAGCGCCCCCTTCAGGCATCTACAATCACTAGCACCCTCTCCCAAAAGGCAAACTGCCACACATATGCCCGCGCTTGCACACATGTGCCTGTAACCTTTCTCCCTTAGCTACAGCTGAAACACCAAATCCACTCTCAAACCAGTGGACTCTCTCATCTTCCTGAAGAAAATTCTCAACACCAGAGCCAGACTGACCCAGTATGAAGTACATACCCCAGGAACAAACAGCAAAAGTTACAGATAAGCAAATGTCTAGTGATTGGCTTAAGAACACATCCAACAAAAAGCAGGGCATCATGGCTTCACCAGCAACCTCCAAAATAAATGTATATTTTAATTCATCGGAAACACAGAAAAATGATTTTAAAGCTATACTTATCCAGTTATTAGAGGCACATAAAGAGGAAATGAACAAAGCTCCCAAAGAAACACAGGTAAATACAGCCAAACAAATAGAGGCAGAGGTATAGGCACAAATAGAAGCACAATTAGTGGCATATAGAGAGGAAATTAACAACACCACCAACAAATCGAGGCCATCATGGAAATACAAGAATCCACATTCAAACAGAAGAAGGAAATAGCTGCAAGATGTGAAAACAGAATTAGAATCAATAAAGAAAACACAAATAGAAAAACCCCTGGAGAACTTAGAGAAAAGATCAGGAACCAGAAAGGTAAGCATCACCTACACAATAGAAGAGATGGAAGACAGAATCTCAAAAGCTGAAGATACACTTGCAGAAATTGATACTTCTCTGAAAGAAAAAACAAAATCAGAAAAGTTCCAAGCACAAAACATCCAAGAAATCAAGGATGCCATAAAAAGACAAAATCTAAGAATAACAGGAATAAGAAAAAGAATATTCTGGGCTCCAAGGTCCAGGAAATATTTTCAAGAAAATCATACAAGAAAATTTTCCCAACTTAAAGAGATGTCCATAAACATACAAGAGGCCTACAAAACACCAAACAGACTAGACCAGAAAAGAAACTCCTCATATCACATCATAGTCAAAACACTAAATATACAGAACAACAACAACAAAATAGTAATAAAAGCAACAAGGGAAAAAGGCCAAGTAACATATAAAGGTAGACCTATCACAATCACATCAGACTTTTCAACAGAAACTGTGAAAGCCAGAAGGGCCTGGGCAGATATCATGCAGATTCTAAGAGACCACAGATGCCAGCCCAGACTACTATACCCAGCAAAGCTTTCAATCAACAAAGATGGAGAAAACAAAATACTCTATGAAAAACATAAACTTAAACAATCTCTACACAGCAACTCAGCCTTACAGATCATACTAGAAGGAAATCTCCAATCCAATGAAATCAACTACACCCAAGAAAGCACAGGATTTAGCTCCTCTTTTACAACAAAGAATTCAAACAAACAAACAAACAAACAAAGCAAGCACTGAAACACAGTAACACCACCATCTCCACAATAAAAGGAACTAACATTCATTGATCACTATTATCTATCAACCTCAATGGATACAACGCTGCAATAAAAAGACACAGACTAACAGAATGGTTGTGGAAACAGTATCCAACATTCTGCTGCAGTACAAAAAACACACTGCTGCCACAAAGATAAACACTACCTCAGAGTTAAAGGGCTGGAAAAATGTTTTTCAAGTAAACTGACACAGAAAACAAGCTGGGGTAGCTATCCTAATATCTAATAAAACAGACTTTCAACCAAAATTAATCAAAAAACAGGAGGAGGGGCATTTTATTCTCATCAAAGGAAAAATCCTCCAGGAGGATATCATACTTCTGAACATCTATGCCCCAAATACAAGAACACCTGCATTTGTAAATGAAACATTATTAAAGCTTAAATCACACATCAATTTGAACATCTTAATAGTGGAAGACTTCAACACTCCACTCTCAGCAAGGGACAGATCATCTAGAAAGAAGCTGAATAGGGAAATAATGACACTTTTCTAAATCAAATGGACCTAACAGATGTCTACAGAACTTTTTCACCCAAACTCAAAACAGTATACCTTCTTTTCAGCTCCTCATGGAACATTCTCAAAAATTGACCATATACTCTGTCACCAAAAAGGCCTCAATAGATACAAGAAGATCACAAGAAGATCAAAATAATCCCTTGTATCCTATCAGACCACCATGGCCTAAAACTAGACTTCAACAAAAACAGAAATAACAAAAACATACATACACATGGAAACTAAACAACTCTCTAACTCAATGACAGCTTGGTCAGGGAAGAAATTAGAGACTTTCTAAAATTCAATGAAAATGAAGGCACAACTTACCAAAATTTATGGGACACAATGAAAGCAGTGCTAAGAAAAAAAGTTCGCAGCCCTAAGTGCCTCCAGAATGAAGTTTGAAACATCTCATACAAGCAACTTAAAGGCACACCTAAAAGCCCTAGGGAAAAAAGAAGTAGACATATCCAAGAAGAGTAGATGATTGGAAATAATCAAACTTAGGTCAGAAATCAATGAATTAGAAACAAAGAAAACGAGTCAAAAAATCAATGAGACCAAGAGCTGGTTCTCTGAGAAAACAACAAGATAGATAAACCCTTAGCCAAACTAACCAAAAAGCTGGCTCTCTGGTCACCTCCCCCTGATGGGGGAACAGCCTTTCTAGGCCACAGAGGAAGAAAATGAAGCCAATCCTGATGAGACCAGATAGGCTAGTCAGAGGGAAGGGGAGGAGGACTTCCCCTATCAGTGGACTTGCAGAGAGGCATGGGAAAACATGAATGAGGGAGGGTGAGATTGGGAGGGAATGAGCCAGGTGGCTACAGCTGGGACACAAAGTGAATAAACTGTAATTAATAAAAAATAAAATAAAATAAGAAAAAAAGCAAAAAAAGACACTTTAGCAGACAGCTGTTGGAAAATAGCTATATGACAGCTTTTTAAAAAGAAAACTACTATTATTACAAACAGGTTGAGAAACCAAACAAATTAAAATGGAAGGAAGAATATTAATGTGAACTAAGAATTATGCATACACATGAAGTGACATAATGGGCGTTATTAATTATTAGTATGTGTTCACTCATGTGTACATCTGACACCCCTGTTCCACACCATGGATATCACAGGGATATCCTGACTGTGGAGTCTTTGTGGAGTCTTTCCCACCATGGTGGGTGCCAGGACTCAAACTCAGATTGCCAAACTTGAACAACAAGATTCTACCTACTGTGCCACAGAATGAACTTAAAAGGAATTTGTATGTGATTAGAACCCAGAGGAGGAAAGAAAAGAAAAAAGAAGAGAAAGAGAAAAAGAATGAAAGAAAGAGAGAGAGAGAAAAAAAAAAGAAAGATTACTCCCCCAAAGTTTTCAAGGTAGAGACTGTTAGATAAAAATGTTAGATACAATAAACTGCACTATGCTTCAAGTCTATTCTTTTTAACAACCAAAACACACAAAAATGTGGACTTTACTTGTTCTCTGTGTGTGCAGGATTTGTGTGTATGTGTGCGTGTGTGCGTATATAGAAAAATTTAAAGAGCTTCCACATATCACTATTAGGCACTCTGTTAGCTAGTCTTATGTCAACTTGACATACAAACTAAAGCTATCTGAAAGGAGGGAATTTCAACTGAGATGCCACCATAAGATCCAGCTGTATGGCATTTCCTTAATTAGTGGTTGATAGAAGACCCCATTGTGGCTAGTTCTATACCTAGGTTGGTGGTCCTGGTTTCTGTAAGAAGGTAGGCTGAATAATCCACGAAGCACCCTCCATGGCCCTGGCATCAGCTCCTGCCTCCAGCTTCGAGCCTGGTTTGAGTTCCCATCCTGACTTCCCTTGTTAATGAACAGTAATATGAAAATGTAAACAAACTCTTTCCTCCCCAACTTGCTTGGTCATGGTGTTTCACTGCAGCAATAGAAAGTTTCTAACAGTCACATATCATATTATTAGGAATAGTTACTACTATTTTATAACTGAAGTAAATCAGAATGTAATATTAATTTGAGAAGTATTAGAGTTAGCGTCAAAACCCACGTTTTATCTTTTATCTACTGATTATACCCCATATCTTACTCATGTTTTATGTGAATTTCACAATGATCATTATTTTTTGTAACTTTACCTGGCAAAACACATTTACATAACTAAACGAGTAAGTGGCCTTTATAATTCCTTTTCAATTTTTAATGGCTAGATAATATTTTAAGCTTTAAGCAGCTTGTGACAAAAGTGCTATAACCCTGAGACTTTCCATCATATACAAACTACGTTCAGTTCAACTCTTGAAAACCCTTGGGAAATAATGACTCTTGGATTCTTCTAGTCAGCGTGACATGGCATGCAAAATTGCATCTCATGCTGAGCCAACCAGGAAAATACATGTCATCACTATGTGACATTCAAACTCTCATCTGGAAACTATAATATAATTCTAACTGCTAAAAGGGAATGAAAAGACTGCATTAAAAAAACCTTGAATTTTCACTGAGTTCTTGCCAATTCATATAAAAACTAGAATAACATACTTATTCCCTAGGAATTCCATATTTGAGACACTTGCCATGTACTTACATTACTACCACAATGTGTTCCTAAAGAACTTCATAGCTAACTTAACATTATAGTTCAAATCATTTTTAAAATGACTCAAGTTAATGGATTTCTGGATGAAAATCAACAGTGAAACAGATAAAGCTGAGAAAGAAATTATACAAACAAGAGCGGAGCTATTTAAAATTACATACAATAAAAATACATCTTACTTCCTTTCCCTTGGCTGAATAAACTCTAAGCTAAAAATCAAAAAAGTAAGGCAGAGTTTCAAAGCCTGTGATCCTAAAGTAGAAGCTTTTGGTTTCTTTGAAGACTCAGTTGAGTATGTGATATTTTGCTAGAAGCTGGCTCGTGAGATGGCATGTGATGATATGTTGGAGGCTGGCTTGTGAGAGGGCACATGATGTTTTACTGTGAGTGCTCTTCTGCTAGGGAAATGACTTTGGTCAGCTGAGAACATCCATGGGTAAACTCTGAGAAGAGATATACAGAAGTCCACAGACAGTGAGACATCACTTTTTGGATCAACTTTGCTGCACTTATCTTTGTGCTTCGACACTTGACTTCACAGAGAGAACTGCTCCAGAGAACTTCTTGGGGTAAGACAACTGAGTCTTGTGGCTTTCACTGACTTGTCCCAATCTTCTAAATCATGCTGGTTTGTGTAGCTTTTTGGTGTTGGCATTTGGACTGTACTACTGGTATTCGGACAACAAAGAGTGGACTCAACCTAAGGAACTACTCCTAAAAAAGTCTACAAACCCCTTTACCTTAATAGCCTTCCTTCCTCCCTATCTCTGGTCAGTGGGTAGAAGAGAGGTAGAGGTGTTTATTAGGAACCCTAAAGAAGGTAGGTTTGGTGAAAAATCTACGGCTATAGATCCCGGCACTAGGAAGGCTGGAGGTCAAGATTGGAAGATCACAAGTTTCAGGCCAGGATGAGCTAATAGGAAGACGCCATCTCATGAGCATGTTTAACATGCTCAAAACTCTGGAGTTGATCCTCAGTGAGGGACTTGTGAAGTTCCTATTCTGACTTAAGTATAACATACCTATTTTCGATTATATACTTAATCCCCATAGCCATGTATATAATACCCACATTATACAATTCTTCTCAGGACAAAATGTGTGATTGCAGTATATAGTGTATGCTCATTTTTAAACTATGCTTATGCCTAATCATAAAATGAAACATTAGTGAAACAAATTATAATAGCTTACCCAAATCGTAATTGTGGGCCATGTTTTTGCTGTCCTTTCATTTTATGGTAGTCTATGTCATGCTACCTGGATACATGACTCTGATAACACTGAACTAATCCCCTTATACGTAGCAGTTATTCAAAAGTGACCACAAAATACAAGACAGGCCAGGCAAAATCCTCCTCGAGTATACTTTCAATAAATGCTAAAATGCTGTTTCTCTTTAATCACAAAGTATTAGGTGTGTGAACTCAAGGTTATCCTAGCCATGTATACTGCTCCAGCCAAGAAACCTATATCAACGAGAGAAAGTTCTGATGATCCAGAGTCTCTTGGCACTAAGTCATGCCAAAGAAAAGATCTGGTTTTGTCTGTCTGACCATTTCGGCTATGGAAATCAGTAAACAACCCTTCCTTGCATTTGAATATAGTTTCTTCCTCTTAAAAATGTTTGTTCTTTGGTAAAGCAATGATGTATCAACTAACAGGCAATATACTATAAACGTACTTTCCCACCCTAGCCATTCATTATCTAGCAGAATAGATTTCCAAATGCCTGTACATCCTTGGCTTTTTCTCCTAGCCTTCTTTCTAAGGAACTAGCTGCCATATGTGTTCCCATTTAATGTGGGTCTCAGATCTCCCATTTCCACATCCACTGGTCATTCTCTTCCTTACTCCTCAGAAGCCCATAAATCAGAAGGCACTATTGACTTTTTTACAGTCCTTTGATACTTTCCTCACCTAGCTAGTACTCTTCTAAGATTGACTTGGATCCACAGGACATATGAAAGAGTGCTCGGGTGCCTTTGGACCTACCAGATTCTTTTATCTTCCTTGCTTGTAGTTTCAAAGAATGACTGTAGAATATTCTAGAAATGACACACCTTTCCCTGGAGCACTGAAGGGGGAGCTAAGTAGCGTTAGAATACTGTTAAGTCACTGCGATACTATACTATACAACTGTGGACTAGGATCTATGATCTGTTTGAGAGCTATAACACTAGAATTCCCTGTCTGCTGTTTGTCTCCTGCAACTCTTTACTGGGACTAGAATCCAAAAATTGTAATGGCTTCCATTTACCAGATGCGCTTGTGGTAAAACCCATAGCAATATGCCCAAAATGAATGCTAGAAACATAACTCTGGGTTCTAAAGACTGAAAGGATATGTTGTAGCTCTCAGGTCTCAGAACCTAACTCTTCAGTCCAGCTTTAGGATCTCAGGGCTCAGGATTTTCCAGTTTCTCCACATCTACCTACACTTCCTATTGTAGTTCAGCAAAAGGACCTCAGCAGAATAGTAACATCCTAAGAGAGGAAAGAAATAGAATGGCAGTGCTCTGTCCTAGTTCTCCCATGTAAAATATACAGCTGTTTTATTGAGCAAGTCATGTGGGTTCAGGGCATAAAATGCAGAGTGTGTAGATTTCAGTTCCAGCGGGCCATACGCTGACGAGAAGCCAGCTTTCCTAGATAGGTTTCCTGAGCTCTTAGACCCTGGCCTGTAAAGGAATTGTATGCTGATGTTATCCCTTGCTACCCATCTGTATAACCAATCAACTTTAGCTCATTGTACACAACTTGGTAACTAATGAACAGCAGACCTATTAGATTCCACATAAAAAGCATATTCTAAATATATACAACAATCTTGATAATAATATTAAAATGGTTTCCTTTAAAATAGGCATATAAATTGCAAAAACTATAAACAGTACTGGAAAATTTATTGAAGTATCTACCTATACTTTACCTAAATATAAAAAAGATATGCATTTCATTAATAATGAATAAAGCATACTAACATTGAAGCCCTATTCTCTGTCAGAAAGCCACAGATTAGAAAGTATTAAGTCAAGGCTGTAAAGATGGCGAGAAGATTAATGTACTTGCTACCACCAGCATCCCTGAGTATACAATTATAATATAAGTATACAATTGTAAAGAAAAGGGAGTATCTTTAAAAATACTTTTAAAAACAAAATTATTAGGTCTATGAGATAGGTGAGCAGGTAAAAGTACTTGCCATCAATCCTAAAGACTTTGAGTCCAATCCCCTGGGACACACATAGCGGGAAAGTACCAATTCCCAAAGGTTGTCCTCTGAACACCACACATATGATGCAGAAGTGCTATCTTTTCACATATATACATGCATACAAAATAAATAAATAAAAGTAAGAGAACCAGAGTATGAACCGCCAAAACCAATGTAAATGTTTAGTGAGCATTGCAGCCCTTTTGTAACTACAGCCTCTAAAGGCAGAGACAGGATCTCCAGAGCAAACTGCCTAAGGAGACTAGAAAGCCTGTCCCTTCACATAACTGTCAGTCTACTGAAGGAAGAATGAACATTCAACAAGAAGGAAATGGCATCCTTCTCAATTCATTCTAATTTATTATATTTTACCAGGGCATGACTGGGCAGTAACAAAATTTATTAATTATTTTTAAATAGACTATCACACTGTGTATGCACACTTGTAAGGATCCCTGTTTTCTGAAGAGATAGCTTTGTTAATAGCAGGTCCTATACTCACAGAATACATCCAGCAATCACAATGGTTATCTTATTACTGCCTGGAACTCCAACTCTGAGGCAGGCACCTATAACCATGTTCACATACCACCACACAAATATATACATAATTTAAAAATAAAACCTTAAAAAAGAGGCAGGAAAAAGAAACGTACTCAAACACAAACCCTAAAGATAAAATTAATTTAACTTTTTTTTTTAAAAAGGGAAGCCCTTTCTCAATAAACTGGAATATACATTTTGTATTTGGAAGATGGAAATTCCTTAGCCTGATGTCAGCAAAACTTTTAAAAATGTAATTAATTAAATGGAAAAAAGTATCCTGAGTTCAGTATTTCATATCTTGAATCTAAATTTCTTAGAGAGGTGTTAACCACTAAAACTAAGTGTTGAAATACACAAAAATAAAAATAAAAATCCTGAAACTGTTATAAGAAAATATTTTTAAAATTAACAAAATACCTTACTCTAATTTATTAATGTAACACTGAAAAGTCATATGAAAACTACTACTGTATAGGCTTCTAAACACACAGACACACACACACACACACACACACACATATATATATATATGTGTGTGTGTGTGTGTATGGAAAAATCTAAATGATGATAATCACAAAATAAAAGGAGAAACAATGCTTATATTTTGCCACCAAGTAAAACATCCACTACCACGAATGGATTAAATCTACTTGAGTTGTTAGCCAAAGGGCCTCCTGGTAACTTCCAAACAACCCAGATTATTGCCAAGATTATTGTTTGATCTCCACAAACTGATAGTAAGGCCCTACTGCTGAAGACAATACATACATATCACACTGAACATGGAGACGTTAATCTGCTATCTAACTAGAGCCTTCCTTTATGCTTACTAACTACTATTCGTGACACCAGAAGAGGAAGGCTACCATCAAGCCAGGCACTAACCTGATCAACAAAGAAAACTTGCCTGGATGACAGACTGATAAATAGTGGCACAACTGTGCACAACTGATGAGGCTCCTGACCCTGAATCTGAGAAATAACCGACCATTACCTAATGAGGGTTAAGGCCTGCTCACAAGATGACATTGATGACTATGCTTGACACTGCTTGGACGGTCAAGAACCTGAGACTAGAGAGCAAAAAGCCTATTGTTGTGCTAAAAGAACATAGCAATGAAATAAGACCTAAGAACATTCTATTATACTCTTACATCAGTGCCTCAATGGAGTAATTTGACTCAAAATAAAAATAATTTTCTTACAAGTCACAAATGGAGAAATCAAATTAAAAAGTTTTGATCCAGTTTTCTAATGACTTCACCAGTATGCTCAACCTGATTTGATATAAATGTGTTGTCTGATATCAGTTATATGACTTTGAATCTGTTGTACAGTACACTATCCCCAAATAAAAGACTCACAGTCTTCATGTGTTCAGCATTACAGCTGAGATGATTAACTACTGGCATTCCCCCACAGAAAGAGGGAGCAGGCTTTGATCGCCTCCCTGTGGGGGTGGGGATGCTGCCTTGCCAGGCCACAGAGGAAGATGATGGAGCCAGCTTTGATGAGACGCAATAGGTTAGGGTCAGATAGAAGGGGAGGAGGATCTCCTCTATCAGTGGACTAGCTGAGGGGCATAGGGATAGAAGAGGGTCAGTGGGTGGTACGGGGAGGAGGCTAGAGAAAGGGCTGCCACAGGGATACAAAGTAAATAAGTTGTAACATATAATAAATAAATAAAAACCAAAAAAGGAAGGGAAGCAGGGAGCTTTTTAGAATCCTCATCAAGGTATCCAGCCTGTCTTCCAAATAGATGCATGTAATTGTGCCCTAATTTCAGGGGGCCTCGGGGTCTCTGGGATGATTTCTGAGATGAGCCAAAAAACGTAAGGTAGGGAAGAACAGTTCTGGGTTTCCCTCTGTGCAGCCCGGGGGGGGGGGGCTGTCATCATCCACAGTGGGGACAAAATGTCAAATCAGCTGCTTTATGGTCATCATGCTCTCTAAGCCTAACAAACTCCCTAGTTTTCCTAAGTAAATTTGGGGAAATGGAACTTCGCATTTTCATTATATCCTATAAAGAGGGAGAAGGGAATAGTCTATCTAGAGCCCGAGAGAGAAAATTCTTCAAACAAGTTATTTTTCCACCCAGAGAATAAAATAAACTACATATTACACATTGATATCTAACTTCAATTCCTTAATATTTTCAAATGAAATTAAATATCTAATTAATTACAAATGAATGGAACTTTAAGCTAAACTACATGATAAAAGAAATAACTTCTAAACTAAATGAATCCAGAAAAATGTAGTTTTTCTGCATAATACTATTTCCACACTGTAATTAGGAACATGCCTATTCAAATTCAAGCTTAATCTAATTAAGGATGGCCTGGACACTTTGAGATGAATTCTTGATATACATTGACTGGAGCGGCATTGCTTATAATTTTGCTTATAATCAGGTTATTAAACTTATATATAAAGGAAATCAAAACAATTGACATGTTAACAGAAATTGGCAGTCTTCACATTTAAAATTGTCTTAAAAATTACACTGCCTGTTAACTAGAATAATTTCCTTTTGATTTAAGTAAATTGCTGACTTTGGAATAACATGTTAAACTAACAAAAAAAGGAAAAAGGAAATGCAAGGCTTCATCCCAGGAGTGCGGGGTGGTCCAGCACATGGAAATCCATCAGTGTGAGCCACCATCTTAACAAACCGGAAAAAAACACATGATAATGTCCTTAGATGCCGAAAAAGCATTTGACAAAATCCAATATCCATTCATGTTTAAAACATTGGAGAGATCAGGGATACAAGGCACATACCTAAACATAATAAAGAAAATATACAGTAAGCCTATAGCCAACATCAAACTAAACGGAGAGATACTTAAAGCAATCCCACTGATATCGGGGACAAAGCAAGGCTACACACTCTCTCCATATTTCTTCAACATAGTTCTGGAAGTCCTGGTTAGAGCAATAAGACAACTAAAGGAGATCAAGGGGATAGAAATCAGAAAGGAAGAACTCAAAGTATCACTATTTGCAGACGATATGATAGTATACCTGAGTGATCCCAAAAGTTCTACCAGGGAACTCCTACAGCTGATAAACACCTTCAGGAAAGTGGCTGGATACAAAATTAACTCAAAAGAATCAGTAGCCCTCCTGTATACAAAAGACAAAAGGGCTGAGAAAGAAATTAGGAAAACAAAGCCCTTCACAATAGCCACAAAAGACATAAAGTACCTTGGTATGACCCTAACCAAGGAAGTCAGACTTGTATGAAAAAAAATTTCAAGTCTCTGAAGGAAGAATTAGAAGAAGATATCAGAAGATGGAAAGATATCTCCCATGCTCATGGCTTGGCAGGATTAACATAGTAAAAATGGCCATCTTACCAAAAGCAATCTACAGATTCAATGCAATTCCCAACAAATTACCAATACAATTATTTACAGACCATGAAAGAAAAATTCTCAACTTCATATGGAATAACAAGAAACCCAGAATTGCTAAAACAATCCTCTACAATAAAAGATCTTCTGGAGGTATCTCCATTCCTGATCTCAGGCTGTAATATAGAGCAACAGTAATAAAAAGTGCATGGTACTGGCATAGAAACAGAATGCTGGATCAATGGAACCGAATAGAATATCCAGAAATAAACCTATATACTTACGGACACCTGACTTTTGACAACGATATCAAAACCATGCAATGGAAAAAAGATAACACCTTCAACAAATGGTGCTGGTCTAACTGGATATCTACATGTGGAAAAATGGAAATAGATCCATACTTATCACCCTGCACAAAAACTAAAGTCCGAGTGGACCAAAGACCTCAACATAAAACCAGACAGATTAAAATGGTTAGAAGAAAATATAGGGAAGAGCCTTGAACTCATTGGTACAGGAGATACTTCCTGATCAGAACACCAAAGCATAGGCTCTATGAGCAACAATCAATAAATGGGACCTCATGAAACTGAAAAGCTTCTGTAAAATGAAGGACACTGTCATCAAAACAAAACAACTGCCTACAGATTGGGAAAGAATCTTCACCAACCCTTTATCTGACAGAGGGCTAATATCCAGTATATATAAAGACCTACAGAAGTTGAAAAGCAACAAATCAAGTAATCCAATTAAAAAATGGGGAACAGAGCTAAACAGAGAACTCTCGATAGAGCAATATCGAATGGCAGAGAAACACTTAAAGAAATGCTCAACGTCCTTAGCCATCAGGGAGATACAAATCAAAATGAAGCTGAGATTTCACCTTACACCCATCAGAATGGCCAAGATCAAAAACTCAAGTGACAACACATGCTGGACAGGATGTGGAGATAGAGGAACCCTCCTCCATTACTGGTGGGAAAGTAAACTTTTACGACCACCCTGGAAATCAATTTGGTGCTTTCTTAGACAATTAGGAATAGCGCTTCCTCAAGATCCAGTTATACCACTCCTAGGCATATATCCAAAAGAGGCTCAGGTACACAATATGGACATTTGCTCAACCATGTTTGTAGCAGCTTTATTTGTAATAGCCAGAAGTTGGAAACAACCCAGATGTCCCTCAACTGAGGAATGGATACAGAAATTGTGCTACATCTATCTACACAATGGAATATTACTCAGCAATAATAAACAAGGAAATCATGAAATTTTCAGGTAAATGGTGGGAACTGGAAAGGATCATCCTGAGTGAGGTATCCCAGAAGCAGAAAGACACACATGGTATATACTCACTCATATAGACATATAATATAGGATAAACCTACTAAAATCTGTACACGTAAAGAAACTAATCAAGAGGGAGGACTCTGGGTAAATAGCTCAACCCCTAGCCAGAAAGGCAAAGCAGACCAACATCAGAAGAAGAAGAAAACAGAAGTAACTTAGGAGCCTGTCACAGAGGGCCTATGAAAGGCTCTGCCCCGCAAAATATAAAAGCAGATGCTGAGACTTATGGCCAACTGTTGGGCAGAGTGCATGGAATCTTATGAAAGATGTGGGAAATAGTAAGATAGGCAGAGGAGAGGAGCTCCACAAGGAGAGCAACAGAACCAAAAAATCTGAGCACAGGGGTCTTTCCTGAGAATGATACTCTAACCAAGTACCATGCATGGAGAAATCCTAGAACCCCTGCTCAGATGTAGCTCATGGCAGTTCAGTGTCCAAGTGGGTTCCATAGTAATGGGAACAGGGACTGTCTCTGACATGAACTGATTGGCCTGCTCTTTGATCACCTCAGCCTGATGGGGGAGCAGCCTTACCAGGCCACAGAGGAAGATAATGCAACCACTCCTGATGAGAGCTGATAGACTAGGATCAGAAGGAAGGATAGGAAGACCTCCCCTATCAGTGGACTTTGGGAGGGGCATATGTGGAGAAGGGGGAGAGCAGGTAGGATTGGGAGGGGAGGAGGGTGAGGTTTACGGGGGAAGGGGAGAAGGAAATGCAGAATGGAGGATGTCAGATTTTGTCCTAATTGGAATTAAGATCTCCATGTATGTGAAAAGTAAAGGGCTTATAATTTGATAACATTATTCTCATATTCTCTACAGTAGCTCAACAAAACCAATACTTAGACTGCACAAATGTTTGTAGATCCAATGATGGCTAAACTGATGATATATAAATACATATGCATATATATATATATATATATATATATATTCTCTTTATCCCTACCTCAATGATGGAAGATGTGATTTCTCTAAATATTAAATCCCACACCTCAGGTTATTTTCCTATAACCCATTCCAATCTGTGACTTCTCCATATACATCTACACTCTTCCTTGCTAAATTTCAAATCCCTTCTTCCCTCCCTCTCCCCACTTTTCAATGCGGATAGTCATACACAAAAGGGTGTAAATAGCTATGATCTTCAGAGTGCTGTATATGGCTCATCCATCCCTATGTCCTTAGTTCCCTTTCAATGCCCAGCAATTAAATATTCTCCGTCCAACTGGAATATAGTAACTGTTTTATGAGGCTCTATGTTTAGGACAGTTCTGTAGTAGTCACTGCCTTCATCTTGAAAATTTCAATCACCTGATAAAACCATGTAGCTGTGCTGCCTCCTTATTATCATGCTTCTGTGCCTTTTCTGCCGTGTCCCCTCCTTGATATTTAAGAAAAAAAAAAAAAGACTTAAGAATTTAATTATGGGCCTTTTCCTCCCCCTATAGTCTCCTGACTTAAATTTCGAGTTCTGGGCTTCCATTATGATACACATGTTGGCAATTTTTCTTTTAATTTTTTATTATTGTTATTAGTATTTATTACAATTTATTCACTTTGTATCCTGGCTGTATGCCCCTTCCTCATTTCCTCTCAGTACCAACCTCCCTCCCCTAGTCCACCAATAGAAGAGGTCCTTTTCCCCTACAATCTGACCCTAGCCTATTAGGTCTCATAAGGACTGTTTGGATCCTCTTTCTCTGTGGCCTCTTTGCCAGGGGGAGGTGATCAAAGAGCAGGCAACCAAGTTCTTAGAGTGATTGTCCTTGCTCCCCTTGCTAGGCAACCCCCATGAAGAATTAGGTGCCCATGGGCTATATCTGAGCAGGAGGGTCCAGGTCCTGTCCATGTAAAGTCCTTAGTTAACTCATCAGTCTCTGTATGTGTCCCTGGGCCTAGATATTTTGGGTGTGTTGGTTTCCTTGTGGAGCTCCTGCCCCTCCAGGTCTTTTTATCCCTGTCTCCTTCCATAAGATTTCCTGCTAGGCCACAGAGGAGGACTTTGCAGCCAGTCCTGAAGATACCTGATAAACCAGGGTCAGATGAAAGGGGAGGAGGTCTTCCCCTATCAGTGGACTTGGAAAGGGGCAGGGAATAGATGAGGGAGGGAGGGTGGGATTGGGAGGGAATGAGGGAGCAGGATACAGCTGGGATACAGAGTTAATAAAATATAACTAATAAAAATAAATAATAATAATAATAATAATAATAATAATAATAATAAAAGATTCCCTGCACTCTGCTCAAAGTTTGGCTATAAGTCTCAGCCTCTGCTTCAATACTGTGCTGGGTAGAGTCTTTCCGAGGTCCTCTGTGGAGTGTTCCTGTACTGTTCCATGTCTTCTCCTACTTCTGATGTCTGTCCTGTTTACCCTCCTGAATGAGCATTAAGCCTCTTCCCTCGGGTCCTCCGTGTTGTTTAGCTTCCTAGGACTATAGGACTATATTATGTTTATATTATATGTCTAATATTACTTATAAGTGAGTATATACCATGTGTGTCTTTCTGCTTCTGGGTTACTGTACTCAGGATAAATTCTTTTTTAGTTCTATCCATTTGCCTGCAAATTTCATAATTTGTTTTTAATTGCTGATTAGTATTCCACTGTGTAAATGTACCACAATTTCTATATCCATTCTTCGGTTGAGGAACATCTAGGTTGTTTTCAGATTCTGGCTATGACAAATAAAGCTGCTATGAACATAGTTGAGCAAATGTCCTTGCATGTTTGAACATATTTCAGATACAGGCCAGGAATGGTATACCTTGATCTTTTTTTTTTTTTTTTAATTTATTTATTTTTATCTCAATCACAGGTTAGGTACTTTGAATCCCAGGCGTAGCCCCCTCCCCCATTCCCTCCTACCCTCCCACTCCCTCCCTCATCTCCTTCTTCCCCGCCCCCTCCAAGTCCACCAACAGGGGAGGATCTCCTTCCCTTCCATCCAACCCCAGCTTATCCTGTCTCCTCAGGGCT
>CM053755.1:54773495-54805081 GCA_028658305.1 Pachyuromys duprasi | reverse complement strand
GGTATACCTTGATCTTAAGGTAGCACTATTCCTATTTTTCTGAGAAAGCACCAGATCGATTTCCAAAGTGTTTGTACAAGGTTACATTCACACCAGCAATGTAAATAAAAAGTTCCCCTTTCTCTACAACCTCTCCAGCATGTTTCACTCCTTGAGTTTTTTATCTTAGCCATTCTGATAGGTGTTAAGGTGAAATCTCAGGGTCATTTTGATTTGCATTTCCTAAATGACAAAGGACATTTCTTAAGTGTTTGTTTCTTTAAGTGTTTCTCTGCCATTCGACATTCCTCTGTTGAGAATTCTGTTTAGATCTGTACTCCATTTTTAATTGGATTACCTGGTTTGTTGGTTCTTAACTTGAGTTTCTTTATATGTTCTGGATATTAGCCCTCTGTCAGATAAAGGGTTGGTGAAGATCCTTTCCCAGTCTATAGGCTGTCGTTTTATTCTGTTGACAGCGTTCTTTGTAAAAAGCAGTCTACAGATTCAATGCAATATCCATCAAAATACCAACAGAATTCCTTAGAGACTTTGAAAGTTAACTTTTATTATTAAGGAAAATGGAAGCACCATCACATGCATCTTTATCCTCTGATAACACCACTAAAAGGAAACTGCTGGTTTTCTTCTAAAATTGGGCTTGTCACAGTCCATTTTAAGTTGTGACAAAAACAATTAAAGGACAGCTAATATTTACTCTCTGTATAACTTTCTTTCTTAGAACTCACAAACTTTATTTACTCATATAGTCTTAAATATTTCACCTGACTAGCTTATAAATACAAATGGAAGATGGACAGTTTTTAAAGAGACACATGCAGACAAGTGTGGGTACTCTTATGCTCTCCTTTACTGATTTCAGTTCACTGGTGGGCAGATTCACGGCTGTACTACTGGTGCATACCACTATTCCAAGATTTATGCCTTAAGAACCATGAGGCATAGTTAGCAATGGAAGCTACCCACAGCGTAATTCCTTACCTTAGAGGACCAGAAAAGCCTTGGGGTGTACACTTAAGGTTTCACAAAAGAAACAAAAATGTAATGTTTTAAACACAGACTTAATTTTGCTGACATGGCCAAGTTTATCCAATCGCAAATAAAATCAGTACTATGTCCATATTAGTTTCATCTGTAGCGTTATCCAGTATAACTGCAAGAGAGAAGACGGGAAGTGTGACCCGTCCAGCATGCTCCAACAAGCTTTCCGGCTTGGGTTATACGCCTGCTTATGAGCGCCCTGTTCCTGGAAACACATGACCCCAAGTTGCTTGTCACCTGAACAACGATTACCCATTATGTGCTTCGTGAAACAGCTCAAAAGTCAGTCTTCAGCAAGACCCACTCTAGTTACTATAAGTCACTACCACCCACAATTGAATATGGCTCTGTGTATTCTTTCTTATTCTTATTATTTGGTGCTTAATTTTGGAATGTTTCTACTATCTGCCTCTAAGGTAGAGGTTCCATCCTATAATGTCTGATGTACTGCTAGTTCCTCTGAATTTTTTTTTATTTTGAACATTATATTTTTCACCTCTAGAATTAATCAGATCATAGCCCTTTTGTATATCTCTATTTTTCTGATCAATGTGTTCAATCTATAAAAACTTCAACATGGTTATAAAATTTCCTTCCAAGTACAAGTATTTAATATGTCTGCTAGTTCTTCCATGTTGTTTCTCAGTGTGTTCTTACTGGTTGATTTCTCTTCTTGTCATAGTTTCTGCCTGTTTTTATCATTGACATCATAAATAATATTTGCACACTAAAGATAAAATCCAATTAAGAACAATATTAGGTTTTCTAAGTTCTTCTGTTTACTGAACATATTTAGTCATTTTCTAAATGCTGGCCAAATGTGTCACACCATTGAGGATTCCTAGACTTGGACACAGATTTTCCTCAAGAGTACAGAGGGCCCTGTGCTGCCTTTTAGCATATGCCAGTCTTTTATCCATGCCCTGCAGCATGGTGCTAACAGTGTTTACACAAGAATAAAGAACACACCAGTGGCATCTCAGTGGAAGTGGAAAGTCCATTCAAACTCAGTGCTTTGGTATCACCATGTTTTGGTCACTGTCAACTAAAATGTTACACAATTTCATTACAAAGAAACATGATCAACACTGCATCAATGGCTAAGAACACAAAATAACAATTCTAATAAGAACCAAACATGAATCTTCAAGTGGTAGCATGAAGTACAGGTGGCTGAGGTAAGAAGATGGCTTGAGGTTGAGCTTTCTTTTGGCAACATAGAAAAAAAAACTCATTTCTTTAAAAAGAAAAATGATGTGCAGGGAATTCAACCATAAAGTGAACATTAATATTTATCCATGTACAAAACAATTAAAAATATACACTACATAGCAATATACATATGCACATATATATGTATATATACATATCCTTACACACATATTTAATACATATACTAAATACTATGAAATCATAGACCTAAAACAGTTTAAGATAGTAAAAAGAAACATAATTAACAAAGAAACAAAAACCAAATAAATTGCTGATCTATGCAAAAAGGCATAAATACAAATAAGTAACTTTCCAAATTCATTAGTTTATCATACAACATAAATAATAATGATGATTACACTGATATGTGTATGTGTAAATTCAGAAAAAAATCAAATTATCTGATTGATTGAAGACCCACTTCACAACATGGATCCCATACCCAACACTGCTTGGGTGACCAAGAACCAGAGACTAGACAACCTAGGGAATGACGATAAAATAATCAATGAACTATTTATTTTTCTATTATTTACAGAAAAATGACTAATAGTTTTAGAACTTCTTGATATGCTGGTAAATTATGTTATTATTTTCCTCATTCAATAATTATTATTAAACACTTCTACTAAACACATGGATAAGCATAATAAGGTAAACCAACCCCTCAGAAAACTGACATGTCTGTTCTTGACACATACCGGTCACTGTTTTTGTTTTTATAGGGCTGCTGGCATATTCTGAGGCCTGATATGACTGCTGCTTTGCCAATGGGGCACTTCCAACAGACAGTTCATCTTCTTTCCTTCTGTTAACTGAAGGCACAAGAGGGAGAGCTACCACAGGCTGTGGAAAGAAACAAAATGGAAATAAAATTTCCATCTTTGTGAAGCAATGAAGGTCAAAGATAGCATCATGACACACAAAATTTTTAAGCTGAGGGCTAGGTTTTGTTGTAAATCGCACCATCTCTATTCTTTCTGTCCTTTCTGTCAGACATAAGTAATAACCATTTATACTCAGAGACTATACAATACCACTAGGTGGTTTCCTCCACAGCAGACAGAAGCACCTTTGCGTACTGTGATTTGCAGATCTAAAAACACAGTTAAGTGTATATCAAGCATACTCAGGGCAAAATGCAACCATACAAAACTCAGAGGCACCTTTTCAGTGTCCTTATTCCCTACACTATATAGTGGGACAATTCTACACATCATTTGCACTACATTAGGTAGCAGGCATTATTATTGGTATTGAAGTGTATGATGATGTGTGAAAAGGTTGGGTGGAAATACATAGGGAACTCAAGCATCAATATACTGGTTCCTGGAACCAACTATCTCTCAAGGATACAGAGAGAAAATGGTACTACATACTCTCTATACCTATAATTCATGTACTGAAGTTATATTATGTTAACAAGAGGTTAAGAAAAGTAAAGAACATAACAATTATACTACAATAATAATTAGTTAAAGCTTATGAATTATTTATTTCTGCAATTTCCCAAACAGTATTTTCATATGAAGGCTAAGAATTCTGTGTGAAAACCTAAAAGGCCTACCATAAATTAAAAGATTAATAGCTTTTAATAACTTTAATAGCTAAAAAAATAACATAGATTGGAATGAAAACTACAAACATACTACTGGGAGAAAAATTAACATGAAAATCAAAGCTGAAATTCCCACTGAAAACCGTGACAACTGGGAAAGCGAATTCTTGGGGCGGGGAGATAACTGCTGATTATTCACACGGACAGCCCAAGTTTTGAGGAAACTCTGAGAAACTTATCCTGTCTAATAAAGTGATGATCAGAATATATTTAAAAAGCACAGAACACAAACGAAAGTTAGAGGAACCTGGAAAGCATTATGATTCTCTACTGAACACACGAGCGCAAAGCTGCACAACACAGCAGCTGTTTCTTCTTTATTCAGTGAAAAAACAGTCTGATGTTCCTGCCAGCGATGTCCAATACAAGCCTGTCAGATTTCTGGCAAAAAACAAAAAAAGTACTTCTACTTTAGGATCAAACATCAATACTCAACTGCATAGAAAAGGATTTAGCCACAACTGAGAAGTTCAACTGGGGAAACAAGGGTGACAGCTATGGCAGGCTTGGCGCTCAGTACGGAAGGGGAGAGGTGTGGAGGCTGCAGGGTCACCAAGTGTGATTCCCAGTCAACAAAGTTCACAACTCATGCAAAGAGGAAAATGAAGGTAAATAGGAATCTATCCCAAGAAAAACAGATGAAAATGTAAAAAGACCAACTTACATGCGTATCTAATTATAACAATATACTTAATATTTTCTTATTTGCATTTAAAATATGTTTCCTACGTGAAATGATTAGGCATGGTGATACATGCCTGTAATTCCAGCGCTAGGGACACTAATGCAGGAGAGTTGAGTTCTAGGCGAGCTTTGTTCCAATAGTCAGTTGTCTAACAAACTAATCAATCTCTGCCCATGTTTATAAGAGAAAAATCACTCTGAGAATTATAACGATACGAAGGATTAAAATGAGTTTGGTTCTAAGAATAAGAAAACAAAGTGTGATACTAAACTCCAGAGAAAAGGATGGAACGTGGTAAGTTAAGTCACAGTAGTAGGAACACCCAAAAACAAACAAACAAAATCATCCTCTTGCATATTAAACTTAGGTATTTTGACACAGGTAAGAGTGCTTTAGAAAGCCCATCTGACCCTCTGTGACAGTGTACTGCAGCAAATGTTCTGTTCAAAACAGTGTTATATAGTTCAGGATAAGGTCTCCTTTACCCAAGTACTGAGGATTCCAGAGAAAATCTTTTAGGAACTGCTTACTACCTGCTGCTAATTTTCTAGAAGAGTTAGCTTTAGCCCAGAATCCTCCTTGCCATGAGTCTGAGGTCTTTGTCTTTGCCCAAATAGTGAAGTGGAAACAAGCTTCACTGTCTGCCTTGTGCCTGTGCTGCACGCTTTAACCTGTTCCCTCTTCATACACTTCATGTGCTTATGAGAAGTACTCCTCTTGTTTTCATATTATGCTGGATACACTGTCACACAGCCCTCACTGAACCCGGTGAGAATAAACAGGACTGTCAACATTGCTCTTGCTAATCTTTCTGCAGAAAGTTACTTCAACTGCAGTTTCTGATAATCAAACTTACAGATCTTCTTTGAAGGGCATAAAATAGGGCCTGAAAGAATGTAAACTTGTACAACCACTTTGAAAATCAATCTGGCACTTTCTCAGACAATTAGAAATAAGGCTACCACACGATCCAACTGTACAACTCCTATGCATATATCTAAAACATGCACAAGTACACAACAAGGATATTTGCTCAACCATATTCGTAACAGCTTTGTTTTGGCTTTTTTATTTTTATTAATAGTTACAGTTTATTAACTTTGTATCCTGGCTGTATTCCACTCCCTCATTCCCTCCCAATCCCACCCTCCCTACCTCCTCTCCTCCCTGCCCCTTTCCAAGTCCACTGATAGGGGAGGACCTCCTCCCCTTCCACCTAACTCTAGCTTATCAGGTCTCTTCAGGAATGGCTGCAATGTCCTCCTCTGTGGCCTGGCAGGGCTTTTCCTCCCTCCAGGTGAGGGTGGGAGGGGGCGGGCAGGTCAAAGAGCCCACCATTGAGTTCATGTCAGAAATAGTACCCATTCCCCTTACTAGGGTACCGACTTGGATACTGAGCTACCATGGGCTACATTAAAGCAGAGGTTTTAGGTTATATCTATACATGGTCCTTAGTTGGAGAAACAGTCCCATAAAAGACCCCTGTGCCCAGATATATTTGGTCCTTGTGGAGCTCCTGTCCTCTCCAGATCATATTAACTCCCCCTTCTTTCTTATGATTCCCTGCACTCTGCCGAAGGTTTGGTTATGAGTCTTAGTATCTGCATTGATACACTGCTAGGTAGAGTCTCTCAGAGGCCCTCCGTGGTATGCTCCTATCCTGTTACTTGTTTTCTCCTATTTCCAATGTCCATCCCACTTGTCTTTCTAATTAAGGATTGATCCTCTTACCCTGGGTCCTCTTTCTTGTGCACCTCAACAAAAAACCAGGCACACTAAATTAGTTAGGAAAAAAAGCGGGAAAGAGCCTATAACTCATTGGCACAGGAGACAACTTCCTGAACAGAACACCAACAGCGCAGGCTGTAAGAGCAACAATCAGTAAATAGGACCTCATGAAACTGAAAAGCTTCTGTAAAGCAAAAGATACTGTTGTCAGAACAAAATGACAGCCTTCAGACTGGGAAAGGATCTTCACCAACCCTATATCTGACAGAGGGCTGATATCCAGAATATATAAAGAACTCAAGAAGTTAAAAAGCAATAAATCAAGCAATCCAATTAAAAATTGGGATATATAGTTAAACAGAGAATTCTCTGTAGAGGAATATGGAATGGCAGAGAAACACCTAAAGAATTGTTCAATGTCCTTAGCCATCAGAGAGATGCAAATCAAAATGACCCTAAGATTTCACTTGACACTCCTCAGAATGGCTAAGATAAAAAACTGAAGTGGCGTAAAATGGCAGAAAAACACTTAAAGAAATGCTCAACGTCCTTAGCCATCAGGGAGATGCAAATCAAAACGAAGCTGAGATTTCACCTTACACCTGTCAGAATGGCTGAGATCAAAAACTCAAGTGACAACACATGCTGGACAGGATGTGGAGAAAGAGGAACCCTCCTCCATTACTGGTGGAAATGTAAACATTTACGACCACCCTGGAAATCAATTTGGCGCTTTCTTAGACAATTAGGAAAAGCACTTCCTCAAGATCCGCTATACCACTCCTAGGCATATATCCAAAAGATGCTCAAGTACACAACAAGGACGTTTGTTTAACCATGTTTGTAGCTGCTTTACTCATAATAGCCAGAACCTGGAAACAACCCAGATGTACCTCAGTTGAGGAATGGATACAGAAATTGTGGTACTTTTACACAATGGAATACTACTCAGCAATTTAAAAGGAAGAAATCGTGAAATTTGCAGGCAAATGGTGGGACCTAGAAACAATCATCCTGAGTGAGGTATCCCAAAAGCAGAAAGACGCACATGGTATATACTCACTTATACAGACCTATAAGATAGGATAAACATACTGAAATCTATACACCTAAAGAAGATAAACAGGAAAGAGGACCTGGGGTAAGAGGTACATTGGATGTAGGAGAAAACCAGTAGCAGGACAAGAGCCTACCACAGAGGGCCTCAGAACGACTCTACCTAGCAGCGTATCAAAGCAAATATTAAGACACATAACCAACTCTTTGGCAGAGCACAGGGAAGGATATGAAAAAGGGGGGAGTTAGTATGGCCTGAAGAATTCAGGTGCTCCGCAAGGACCAAATAGATCAGGGCACAGGGGTCTTTTATGAGACTGTTTCTCCAACCAAGGACCATGTATGGATAAAACCTAGAACCTCTGCTTGAATGTAGTAAATGGTAGCTCAATATCCAAGTGGGCACCCTAGGAAGGGGAACAGGGACTATTTTGGACAGGAAATCAATGGCTGGCTCTTCGACAACCCCCCCCCTCATCCCCCGAGGGAAGAGCAGCCTTGCTAGGCCACAGAAGAGGACAAAGCAGCCAGTCCTGAAGAAACCTGATAAGCTAGAGTTAGATGGAAGGGGAGGAGGTCCTCCTCTATCAGTGGACTTAGAAAGGAGCAGAGAGGAGATGAGGGAGGGATAGGGGAGGATAGGGAGGGAATGAGGGAAGGGGCTATGGCTGGGGTACAAAGTACATAATCTGTGATTAATATAAAATAAAAAAATGTTAATAAAAAAACTCAAGTGGCAGCTTTATTTGTAATAGCCAGAAATTGGAAACAACCCAGATGTCCGTCAACGGAGGAATGGATACAGAAATTGTGGTACATTTACACAACGAAAAACAAGGAAATCATGCAATTTGCAGGCAAATGGTGGCAACTAGAAAAGATTATCCAGGGTGAGGTATCTAGAAGCAGAAAGACACACATGGCATATACTCACATATAAGTGGATATTAGACATATAATGTAGGACAAACATACTAAAATCTGAATACCTAAGAAAGCTGGGCAATAGCTAAGACCCTGGGTAAGATGCTGAATCCTAATGCAGAAAGACAAACAGGGTGGACATTGGAAGAGGAGAAATCAGGGAACAGGACAGGAATCTACCACAGAGGACCTCTGAAGGACTATACTGATGAAGGTATCAAAGCAGATGCTGAGGCTTATAGTCAAACTTTGGGCAGAGTGCAGGGAATCTTATGAAAGAAGGGGGAGATAGTAAGACCTGGAGAGGACTGGAACTTCATAAGGAGAACAATAGAACCAAAAAAATCTGGACACAGGGGTCTTTCCTGAGACTGATACTCCAAACAAGGACCACGCATGGAGATAACCTAGAACCCCTGCACAGAGGTAGCCCATGGCAGCTCAGTGTCCAAGTAGGTTCCCTAGTAAGGGGAACAGGGACTGTCTCTGACATGAACTCAGTGGCTGGTTCTTTGATCACCTCCCCCTGAGGAGGATGCAGTCTTACCAGGCCACAGAGGAAGATAACACAGCCACTTATGATGAGACCTGATAGACTAGGATCAGAAGGAAAGGGAGGATGACCTTCCCCCTCCTAGTGGACTTGGGGAGGGGCATGGGTAGAGAAGAAGGAGGGGATGAAGGAGGGTGCTATAGTTGGGATACAAAATAAATAAACTGTAATTAATAAAAAATAAATTAAATTTAAAAAGAAACAACAACAAAAAAAGAAATTCTAGCACATAAATAAAAATAGAACCAGTACAACAAACAGCACCATCTAATCCCAGTCAGTAATAACAGCATCATCTGGCTCATTACAACACAGGAAATGTTTGATGTGTTAAAAATAACTTACAGAATACTCACCTGTTGCATATGTCTACTTGCTCGTTTTTGTGGCTGATAGATGATCCATGTATACAATATTGGATCAATGTTAACAGCTAGTCCTTGTATACTACAAAGAAATACAGCACCTAAAATAAAAAATTTTGTAAATATTACAATTCCTTATACAAAAATAATAAGCTGTAAGAGAAGATAAAAGTAATAAAATAATGTTAGGATGCAAAGGATTTCAAGCCTGCACTTATTGTTATGGGAAAGTAAAATGATACATGCACTTTAAGAAAAACTGCAACATTCCTCTTTTTTGTAAATAATATAGTTACAAATGACCTATTCATAGGTCCTAATTAGCTAAACAAGACAAAACAAAAAAAAAATGACAGAAATAATTCTTCTCCTGAAAGGATACCCTACAAGAAATTTAGATCAGACCAAAAGAATATGGTACCAGACCGAAAGTCAACTCTAAGGGGAAAAACAAACAAACCAGAAACAAGCACTACTTTTAAAATTAAATATACAAATAAAATAGTATTTCTAAATATCATTCAAATCACTTTTGTCCTTTTAAAACAGAAACAACAAAAAAGAGGTGAAATATGAACCCTTGAAACATGAGGAGGGGCTTCGTAATCAGAAGGAAATCAGCATGGTAATAAGGTTATTTTTCAGCTTGCAGAGATTCCTTTATGATCTTCTGAATTTAACAATGAGGCTGTCAAATACTTAAATAAAAATTGTTATTAAATACTAATTTATGTAGAAATGACTTTTATCTTTCTCTCAATCCCTACTTCTGCATGTCCTTCACCAATCAGCTTTCATTAACATGGTTTAACTTCAATTTTCTGATACTTCCTTTTGGTCAGTGAGTACTCAGTTTTCTCAATGAAAATAATGTCACTGAAATGAAGAGGGGATTACAGGTGATTTGGGAAGCAAGCATGAGAGAAAGAATAGCATAGATAATGTTTCACATCATTGAGAAGAACAGTCATGAATGAATGTGGCTCACATAATGTTGCAAACAACTTCAAACATTGGGAATATTTTTATTTGCAATTTTTTGTAACGTACCACATTGTCAAAAAGTTGAGACCGACACACAAACACACACACGCACATACAGAAAGGAAGAGAAAGAGAGAGTACAACATTAAAGAATGACATACTTTCTTTACTCTTAAATAAAAAGTGTGACAATATGTCTCGAACACATATTTTTCCCCAGATGGGACCCTACACACACTGAACAACATGAAGGAATGATACATTTCCCTTAGCACTGAATTCAAAGTGAAAAAACACAACTTGAGCATGTATTTTTCTCCTGATTGGTTATGTCAGAAACAGGGAACTGGAGTGTGTGTGTGTGTGTGTGTGTGTGTTTGTGTAGTGTGTGTATAAGTCTGTGTGTGAGAGAGAATGTCTATGTAAGTTTTCCTACTGCTACATTTGCCAAACAGTTCAAATGTAATCTATCAGTTTTTTAGCAACTAAAAAGCTAATAGTTCATTTCCTTTTATCTGGCTCAGACTTTTAATTATTTCATAGTATACTACATTGATCCAGCATTTTAACCTTGACACACACACACACATATCCCATATCTGGCCTAAGTTTCAAATGCACAGAGTAAAATACAATATGAATGTATTCGGGAAGCCTAGTACAATTTTGTATGATTCTTGGTGTGTGTATATCTACATAAATGTGCACATAAGTTGTATTCCATGTCTTCCTCAATCATATTCCATTTTATTTTGGGGGACAGCATTTCTCTGAACTTAAACTCTGCTAGACTGACTGGAAATCAAGTCGTTTTGTCTCTACCTACACAAGAATCTCAACAGTTTTAATCTGAACTAGAACAATCTTACCCTCAGAATCTCCTGTTTAAAGATAATAATATCACATGCAGTAAACAGACCATGTTCCACTTCATGTGTGAAAATAAACGAAAAAAATAAGGAAATCATATTTAATATGCATTTAATATTGTACCATATAAGCTGTGCAAGACCCTAGAAACCTGCTAACATAGGACTTTGGGTACTGAAATTTGAAAAACAACGAGTCTTACAACTGTCACATGGTACAGCCACCTCCAAGATCTTCCAAAATGACTCACAGAAGAAGGAACCTAAAGGCTGGCAGACTCCCTGGCAGAATCTCCACGCCAGAGGACAAAATGAAAACAAGAAGATAATTGCTATTTTCAGGAAAGAATGAAATGGCGAAAAAGCTGTATACTGGTCAAAGGAGGTCATCAAATGAACTCCTGCAAATATTGGAATAGGGAAGGAAGAGGCCTAATATATAAAAGGTGACAAGTACATAAGCATAAAACATTCCAACAGCATAAATCATTCCAAAAATAAAACCAAACTACAATGAAGTAAAGCAATTCATGGCCAAAAAATGTCAGAAAACTATACACCGAGAATAACTACAAGTGTTTATAAGAATATGAAAATACAGCCTAAAAACATTGCTGGTGGGAATGAAAATGGTATAGGTATATACCAAAACGAAATGGAAAAAGATGCTCAAGTGTATTTTGTGTTTGCATGTGTATGTGCTAAGTAGCATTATTTTTAAAAAGCCAGGTGGGAACAATCTGAATATCCATAATGGATGGAGAAATAAATCATGTGCTATCGACATAATGGAATGTTTGGCAACAAAAAGGAATAAATACTGATATATAGTACAACATGAATAAAGTTTGAAAAACGTCACGTTAAATGAAAGAAACCAGATGTAGAATGTCCAGGATAGAAAAAATCATCCTGAGTGAGGTATCCCAGAAGCAGAAAGACACACACGGCGTATACACACTTATACAAAAGTGCATATTAGACATATAATATAGGATAAACATACTAAAATCTGTACCCTGAAGAAGCTAAGCAAGAAGGAGGACCCTGGGTAAGATGATCAACCCTCACTCAGAAAGAAAACTGAGGTAGACATTGGAAGGAGAAAACAGGAAACAGGACAGGAGCCTAACACAAAGGGCTTCTGAAAGACTCTACCCAGCAAAGCATCAAAGCAGATGCTGAGACTCATAACTAAACTTTGGACAGAATGCAGGGAATCTTATGAAAGAAGTGGGAAATAGTAAGAGCTGGAGAGGACTGGAACTCCACAAGAACAACAGAACCAAAAAATCTGGGCACAGGTATCTTTTTTGAGACTGATACTCCAATCAAGGATCATTCATGAAGGTAACCTAGAACCCCTGCTCAGATATAGCCCATGGCAATTCAGTGTCCAAATGGGTTCTCTAGTAAGGGGAACAGGGACTGTCTCTGATATGAACTCAGTAGCTGGCTCTTTGATCACCTCCCCCTGAGGGGGAAGCAGCCTTATCAAGCCACAGAGGAAGATAATGCAGCCAGTCCTGAAGGAAGGGGAGGAGGAGGACCTCCCATATCACTGGACCTGGAGAGGAGCATGGGAAGAGATGAGAGAGGGAGGGTGGGATTGGGAGGGAATAAAGGAGAGGGTTACAACTGGGATACAAAGTAACAAACTGTAATTAATATAAAAAATAAAAAGAGAAAAAAGGAAAACCAAAGAAATGGAAGAGATTGCTGGCTTTTAGAAACTGGGGAAATGAGAAACAACTACTTAAAATATCAAATTCATTTTACAGATTAAAATAATAATGACAATGCTGTTTTGGAACTGAAATAGTCTGACAAACTAAATAAAATTTTGTACAAAACTATATAAAATGCCACTGAATTGTTTAACTTTAAATAGCTAATTTTATATTACAGTCACACACTTGCATTAAAACCTAACACATCAAAAACTCATACCATTTTGGTAAATAAGGGATCACACATGTAATGCCAGCCCCTAGATTATAAAGGAACTCATAAATTCATTTTGCCTAGTGACTGTAGCCTTCAAAATGTCCTAGGGCCTGAAATAGATTCAGAGACCCACAGCCAAACACTGGGTGGACCTTGGAGAATCCCACCAAAACTGGGAAAGAAGGAATTATAGGAGTCAGTGAAGTGAATGACACCACAAGAAAAACCAGAGAATCAAATAGCCTGGGTTCATAGGGGCTCAGAAAGAATAAACCTCCAAGAAAGGTGCCTGCATAAGACAGACTTACGCCATCTACACATATATGTTACAATTGTGCAGCTTGGTCTCTTTGTAGGACTCCTAAGAGTGGGATCAGGAGCTGTCTCTGATTTTATTGCCTGATTGAGACCTTTTCCCTTTACTGGGTTGCTTTGTCTAGCTTCAATAGAAGAGGAGGTACCTAGACTAACCACAACTTGATATGACATGGCTAGTTGATATCCATCTGATGCCTGCCCTGTTTTGAACAGAAATGGAGTAAGAATGGACAGGGGTGAAAGGGAAAAGAAAAGAAGGGGAGGGACTGGAAAGAGACAAGGAAGGGAAACCTGTGGAAGGGATGTAAAATAAATTAAAAAAAAATTAAAGGTCCGAGTACAATAACTTCTTAACATGTTTATGACATTGTTTGAGTAGAAGCAACTGAAATTCCAGTCAGATAAAAGCACAAACAATACAATTAGGTAAAGTACATAATGAGGATTTTTAGCACCCCAGTATGCTCTAAGGTCCATCTTCAGGATGCGCTCCATTTCCTTGGCTACATCTCCACTTGCATTCTCAGAGATAGGCAACCACCAGGGAATAGCAAGTGAGAACCCTCCCCACAACTCCTGACCTGCTAGAGCCCAGCTACAGAGTTGCAGTCTGTACTTCCCACCCCGCCCGATCTGATCTGTGCCTAATCCCACCACTGTCCTCCAAGCTCCATCTTCAGGGCTGCTCCTGTAATTTACCGAGGCTTCATCTCCACCTGCAATCCCAGAGAACAGCAGCCATTAGCGGCTACGAGTTCTGCCTCTTACTCTAGAGGCCAGCTACCACCCAAAACACCCATTGGACTGCTATCATCCAGAACCACTAGCTATGCTTAAATTCCTAGATGTCAACGACCAGCAGGTATCACCAGGTTTGCTATACCAAAAATAACAAAATGGCTGAAAATCAAAATAAGAATACAAGCAAGAATGCATGGGGTCATATAGAACCACCAGAACCCAGCTATCCTACTTTAGCAAGCCCTTGATAACCTAACACAGTTGAAGAAAAATAAATCTAAAATTTAATGTTTTGAAAGTGATAAAGGCTTTGAAAAAAGAAAATAAGAATAAATCCCTCAAAGAGATAGGGGAAAACACAATCAAACAGGTAAAAGAATTGAAAAAATCCCATAAAGAAATACAGGAAAATACAATAAAATGGGAGGAAAGGAATAAAACTGTTCAAGACCTTAAAACAGAAAGAGAAGCAATGAAGTAAACATAATCTGAGGTAATGCTGGAGATGGAAAACCTAGGGAAGAGCACAGAAACTACAGAAATGAGCATCACCAACATAATACAAGAGATGGAAGAGAGACTCTCAGGAACAGAATGTATGATTGAAGAAATTGATACATCAGTCAAAGAAAATGTTAAATCCAAAAAGTTCCTGACACAAAACACTCAAGAAATCTGGGACCCTATGAAAAAAACCAAACCTAAGATTAATAGGAATATAATAATAATAATAAGACTCCTAGCTTTAAGGCCCAGAAAATATTTTCAACAAAATCATAGAAGAAAACTTCAACAACCCAAAGAAAAGAATGCCTATAAACATTCAACAAGCTTACAGAACATCAAATAGATTGGACTAGAAAATAAAACACTCATGCCACATAATAAAACACTAAATATACAGAACAAAGAAAGAATATTTAAAGCTACAAGAGAAAAAACAAAAACAAAAACCAAGTAACATATAAAGGCGAACTTATCAGAATCATACCTGACTTCTCAACAGACACTCTGAAAGCCAGAAAGGCCTGGATGGATGTCTTACAGACTCTAAGACACCACAGTTTTCAGCCCAGAGTACTATACCCAGCAAAACTTTCAATCACCACAGATGGAGAAAAGATAACAAAAGCAAATTTAAACAATACAAATCTATTCCTATGGAAAATACTAGAAGGAAAACTCCAACTCAAGGAGTTTAACTACACCCCAAAAACCACAGGAAATAACTCCACTGAAGCAAAACCAAAAGAAAAGAGGCATATACACAGACACACACAGACACAGACAGACAGACAGACAGACACACACACACACTCTCTCCCACCACCACCATCAAAATAACAGGGATCAACGATAATCAGTCATTGTTAAATATTAACAGTGGGAAACTTAAACAATCCACTATCATCAATGGACAGGTCATCAACACAGAAAATGAGCAAAGAAATTATGAAAATAATAATCAAATGGAACCAACACTTATCTAATGAACATTTCAGAAGTGAAAATTGTGACATTACAACAGACACTGAGGAAATCCAAAGAATCATTAAGTCTTACATCAAGAGCATGTACTCCAAAATATTAAATCTAAATGAAATGGACAATTTTTTGACAGATTCCAATTACCAAAATTGAATCAAGATAAGAAAAATAATTTAAATGGTCCTATAACCCGTAAAGAAATAAAAACATTCATTAAAAGCCTCCCAACCAAAAAAAGCCAAGGGAGAATTCTACCAGATGTTCAAAGAAGAATTAACACCAATACTCTTCAAATTATCCCACAAAATAAAAGGAGAAGGAACATTGCTAAACTCATTTTTTGAGGCCACAGTCACCTTGATACCTAAACCACACAAACACCCAACAAAGAAAGTGAATTTCAGACCAATTTTGCTCATGAACATTGGCACAAAATATTCAATAAAATACTTGCAAACCAAATCCAAGAACAAAACAAAAACATCATCCACCATGATCAAGTAGGCTTCATCCCAGACAGTAGGCTTCAACATACAGATATCCATCCATGTAAGCCAGGATATATACAACTGAAGGAGAAAAACCACATGATCACCTCCTCAGATGTCAGAAAAGCATTTTAAGTAATTTATTTATTTTTATATTAATCACAGGTTATGTACTTTATATCCCAGCCGTAGCCCCTTCCCTCATTCCCTCCCACTCTCCCCATCCCGCCCTCCCTCATATCCTCCCTGCCCCTCTCCAAGTCTGTACCCATCAGGGTATTGAAGGATATACTGAGACTCATAGCCAAACTTTGGGCAGAGTGCCAGAAACCTTATGGAAGAAGAGGGAGAGAGAAAGACATGGAGGGGGCAGGAATTCTACGAGGAGAACAACTGAGACAAAAAAAAAACCTGGACCCAGTGGGCCCTGCAGAGACTGATACTCTAACCAAGGTCTATGCATGTAGAATACCTAGAATTCCTGGTTCAGAGGAAGCACATAGGCTGCTCAGTTTCCAAGTGAGTTCCCTATTAAAGGGAACAGGGACTGTCTCTGACATGAACTCAGTGACCAACTCTTTGATCACCTGCCCCTGGTGGGTGCAGCCTTACCAGGCCACTGAGGAAGATGATGCAGCCAGCCCTAATAAGACCTGAGAAGCTAGAAGAGGAGAAGGTCCTCCCCTATTAGGGGACTAGGGAAAGAGCATAGGGAGAGAAGAGGGAAGGTGGGTGGGACTGGGAGGAGAGGAGGGTGGGGGCTACGGAGGGGATACAAAGTGAATAAACTGTACTAAATAAATTCCTCCTCAACATAAAACCAGATATATTAATCTAATAGATTAAAAAGTAGGGAAGAGCCTTGAATTCACTGGCACAGGAGACAATTTCCAGAGCAGAACACCAACAGCACAGGCTCTAAGATCAACAATTAATAAATGGGACCTCCTAAAACTGTAAAACTTCTGTAAGGCAAAGGACACTGTCAAGAGAACAAAACAGCAGTGTACAGATTCAGAAAAAATTCTTCACCGACCCTACATCCACCAGAGAGCCAATATCCAAAATAAATAAAGATCTCAATTAGATACCAGCAAACAAAATAACAATAAAAAAAATGGGTTACAGAGCTAAATAGAGAATTCTTTTTTTATGGTTTATAACATTTATTGATTTTTTTTACTTTTATTTTATATTAATCACAGGTTATGTACTTTGTATCCCAGCCGTAACCCCCTCCCACATTCCCTCCCTATCCCCCCTTTTCCCTCCCTCATCTCCTCCCTGCACCTTTCCAAGTCCACTGATAGGGGAGGCCCTCCTCCCCTTCCATCAAACTCTAGCTTATCAGTTCTCTTCGGGAATGGCTACAATGTCCTCTTCTGTGGCCTAGCAAGGCTACTCATCCCTCAGGGAGGTCGAAGAGCTAGCCATTGAGTTCATGTCCAAAATATAAACAGAATTCTTAACAGAGGAATCTCAAATGGCTGAGAAGCACTTACAAAAAAATGTTTAATGCCCTTAGTCATCAGTGAAATGCAAATCAAAATGATCCTGAGAATCCATTTTACAGAAAGGATGGCTATGATCAAAAATTGAGACCTGATAAGCTAGGGTCAGATGGAAGGGGAGGAGGTCCTCCACTATCAGTGGACTTGGAGAGGGGCAGGGAGGAGATGAGAGAGGGAAGGTGGGATTGGGAGGAAATGAGGGAGGGGGCTACAACTGGGATACAAAGTGAATAAACTGTAACTAATATAAAAAAATTAAAATTTAATTTAAAAAAACCCTGACAAAATAGATCACCATAATTAGAAACTTAAAAAAAATGGAAGCAACAACACATGCTTGTGAGTTTTGTAGAAAGGAGAATACTCCTCCTCCAGTGCTGGTGGGAGTCCAAACTTCTATAACAATTGTAAAAATCAATCTGGTACTTTCTCAGGAAATTAGTAACACAAGACCCAGTTATACCACTCCTGAGCATTTACTCAAAAGATGCTTCACTAAACCACAAAGAAATCTGCTCAACTATGTTCACAGAAGCTTTAATTCTAATAGCCAGAAACTAGAAATAACCTAGATTTCCCTCAACCAAAGAATAAAGAAAATGTGGTACATTTACACAATGGAATATTACTAAGCTATTAAAAACAAGGTCATCTTGAAATTTGCAGGAAAAAGAATAGAGCTAGAAAAAAATCATCCCGAGTGAGGTAACCTAGACCCAAAAAGACATGAATGGTATGCACTCACTTAAACACAGATACTATTCATATAGTACAGGATAATCATGCTACAATTCACAAAACCAAAGAAGCTAAGTTACAAGGAAGGCTATTGGTATAATGTTCTTTTGGAATTTACAAAACAAACAATTTACCTTGTTCAGTCAAATGCTGATTTCTCTCCCTCACTATCTGGTTTCAATCCAGACATTGTATTGTCCTGTTTATTCTAAGCATCACCTGTCTCAGGTTTGTATAAACATGACACCATTTGTTCTCTAAATTGTCAATTAAAACAACCAGCCACAATGCTGAGCAATGGAGAGGATAGGGTGGGACCTCCTGTTCTGGAGTGGAAGGGGGAGAAAGGAAGCAGGGAGAGGAGGAGGAGAATCTGCAGGAGGTCTTGGAACCACATGGAAAAATGAACTGGACCTAAGATATCACTAAAAGCAAGTGTAATGGGTGAATCTGAATGGTAGGAAACTATCCAGGCTTGGAGTGCCCAGCATTGTGCTCTAGGTTCATTAAATAAATCCTAGTCTCTGTGTGGTGATTTGGTTATACAGCTGTTTAGGAATAACTGCTGCTTAACTAAAAGATATAACAGTAGTAAATATTAGTATAATACAACAGGGGGCCTCAAGGAGGATGCTTGAATCTCACTCAGAAAGGGAACATAAAATAGGTATTGGTGGTGGATGGAGGGAGGGAACTGGGTAGGAGAGGGGATGGAGAGAGGAGTAGGGGTAGATATTAGGAGTAGGGAGAGCATGGGAGAAAGGGCCACCAGAGAGAACAGAAATCTGAAATGGGGCATCTCTGGGATTTGCCAGAAACCTGAAATAGGGGAAGCCCCAGGAAAAAAATGGGGATCACTCAGTTGAGACTACTAGCAATGGCTCCTTCCTATAGTCAGTCAAGACTGCCAGTGGAGAAATAAAGACACCAACCCACCCACAAAACCTTTGTTCCAAAATCTGTCTTGCCTACAAGTTGTGCAGGGACAAAGATGGTGCAAAGATTGAGGGAAAAGACAACCAAAGACTGGCTCTACTTGAAACCTATCCCATATGAGAGGACCAATCCCTGTTACTATTAATTACTCTGCTATGCTTCTAGACAGGCAGCCTAACATAACTACTCTACGCCAGCAGCTGATGGAAACAGATGCAGAGACCCACAGCCAAACATTAGAGAGAGCTTTGGGAGTCCTATGAAGAGTTTGGGGATCGATTGAGGACACCAAGAGGGGTCAAGCAGTCCACAAGAAGACATATAGGGTCAAATAACCAGGGCCCATGGAGGTCACAGAGACTGAAACACTAACCAAAGAGTATTCATGAACTCGTCCTAAGTGTCCTGCACATGTGTAGGAGCTGTGCAGCTTAGTCTTCATGACTCTGATGCTTCCCTTTGCATCCCACTAACCAGGCTGCCATGTCTGGCCTCAGTGGAAGAGATTGTGCCAAGTTCCACAGGCTTATTATGCTGGTGCAGACTGGTACCCTTGGAGGACCTTCCCATTTTCTGAAGAGAAGGAGAGGGGAGAAAGGAGAGGCGGAGTGGGGGAGGGGATGGGGTGAGGTAGGGATTTGAGGAGAGGAGACTGCAATCAGGATGTAAAGTGAATAAAGAAGTTTTTAAAAAGAATATAACACACAAAAAACAGTTCAAAATATGATCACAAGAAAGTAGTATAATACAACTAAACAATGAGAAATCTGACGAGCCATGCAGGACACGAAAGCGATAACTATAAAATACTGCCGAGGCAGATGCAGTGTCAAATTTGTAAATCAACATAGTATTTTTTATTAAACTATAAAAAAAATATCAAGTAGGGATGGGAATAGGAGCAGTTAAGGAGGAGAAGAAATGAGATAGTAAGAGGTGGATATGTGAAGACAACTGTATACAATATACACCCTCCCTTCCTTATCTGCATCCGAAACACCAGCCCCTATTCTTGAACTACTGGACCTCTCTCATCTTCTGGAAGAGGTGGATATGATCAAATTATATTCTGAAAGAATAAAGTACTAAACAGAAGTAAGCCTAGAGAAAAAATTTACAAGAGTTGAAATTATCATTAAGATTTCTCAATAACTTTAAAATAATAATGAGCATTGCGTTTGCTACAGATTGGAGTCTTTCTTTGTCATATGGTGGTGTATCTTTTAGGTACATGCCCAGGGTTCATATAGCTGGATCTTGAGGTACAACTATTTCCAATTTTCTGAGAAAAGGCCAGATTGATTTCCAAAGTACAACGTTCTTAAGTGTATTGGAATTAATGAATAATAGTATAGATGAAGTAAAATAGTACTTATGCACATAAAATAAATTGTATATAATACTTGCATAGTAACACCAATAACCCAATTAAATGTGAATTTACATTTACCTTCACACAACTGAGATTCTTAAGCTACGTATCATCTACTGCATTCTTCTTGTACAGCAATAAGTTTTGAGAGTAGAGATTCTTCTCAAGCATGAAATAAGTCTAGACTTCCGTGGAATGTTTACACTTAAATTCTTTATTCTGTGCTCACTGACTGAATTCTACATTTCCTTTTCTTATACAACAATAATGGCAATAGCTGCTGGAGAGGGAGCACTGAAACCCATCTTTATGAGTTTGGCTAGAGGGCAACACTGAGGGACCATGTTTCTATCATTCTCAAATGAAACATTAGACTAACCAGTTGTGAATTCTTCATGTGTACAATTACTTACATTTTTGTGCATAACTGTGGCGTATAGAAATGAAAGGGAAACTGAAGAACCAAAACAGGAAGATAAACCCTGTCAAACAATGCCAAGAGGTGAGGACCCTCAGGATATTCCTTAGTGTGGTAAGAACAGCATGACCTCCTCAGAGACTGCCAAAGGCCTTGTGCAGTGCCACTCATGCTGCAAGTAGTATAATGATGATATGAAGTCTGAACCTATTTTCTTTTTTTTAATGTATAAAGATTTATTTATTATTTAATTATTTTTGTTTTTATTAATTGCAGTTTATTCACTTTGTAGCCCTCCGTATCTACCTCCCTTCTCCCCTCCCAATTCTCCCCTCCCTCTCCCAGTCCACTGATAAGGGAGGTCCTCCTCCCCTTCCCTCTGATCCTAGTATATCAGGTCTCATCAGGAGTGGCTGTATTGTCTTCTTCTGTGGCCTAGTAAGGCTGCCCCCCCCCTGTTAGGGGAAGGTGATCAAAGAGCAGGCCAATCAGTTCCTGTCAGAGACAGTCCCTGTCCCCATTACTATGGAACCCACTTGGACAGTGAACTGCTGTGGGCCACATCTGTACAGGGGTTCCTCCTCCATTGCTGGTGGGAATGTAAACTTATACAACAACTTTAGAAATCAATCTGGCGCTTTCTCAGACAATTACGAATAGCGCTTCCTCAAGATCCAGCTATACCCACTCTTAGGCATATATCCAAAAGACACTCAAGTATACAACAAGGACATCTGCTCAACCATGTTTGTAGCAGCTTTATTTGTAATAGCCGGAAGTTGGAAACAACCCAGATGTCCCTCAGCTGAGGAATGGATACAGAAATTGTGGTAAATCTACACAAAGGAATATTACTCAGCAATAAAAAGACAAGGAAATCATGAAATTTTCAGGTAAATGGTGGGAACTGGAAAAGATTATCCTGAGTGAGGTATCCCAGAAGCAGAAAGACAGAGTATATACTCACCCATTAGTGGATATTAGACATATAATATAGGATAAACATACTAAAATCTCTACACCTAAGGAAGCTAATCAGGAAGGACTTTGGCTAAATACTCAATCCCCATTCAGAAAGGCAAAGAGGATGGACATCGGAGAGGGAGAAACAGGGAACAGGATAGGAGCCTACCACAGAGGGCCTCTGAAAGGCTCTACCCTGCAGGACTCATAGCCAAACTTTGGGCAGAGTGCAGGGAATTTTATGAAAGAAGTGAGAGATAGTAAGACCTGGGGAGGACAGGAGCCCCACAAAGACAGCAACAGATGCAAAAAGTCTTGGCACATGGGTCTTTTCTGAAACTAATACTCCAGCCAAGTATTTTCTTGTATACTAGCAGAAAAATTTATAAAACTTGGTAATTCATGTTACAGAGAGATCTGGCACATTCATCTTCAGTTTCAGAAACTGAAATGATCATGGAAAGATTGTCTAAAATCACAGATGCTGAGGTGGAGCTACTGAAAGAGGTAGGTGGGGTGGTGAACATAAAATCAAAGCGGCTCAGTTTACAAGTGATCAACTTGAACTTCGCTACTTTGTTGCTGTCTGTAAAGTTTCATATCTTAGGAAATTAATACTATTTCTAAAAACCGGAAAAAAAACTTAATGAAAGAGAAAGCTCCTGGTAAAATTAATGGGAAGCAGTGATGATAACATCATTTGTGAAAGATTAGTGTTATACTGTATGTCCAAGCAGAAAATCGAAAAGATTTCTCATAGATATCATGTTCAAAATATGTATGGAACAACAATTTATGAAAAAAGAGGCCATGAATTTGAAAGGAGAAAAAAAAGGTTATATGGGATGATTTGAAGAAAAGACAAGAGGGAAATGATGTAATTATAATCCCCTCATAATAACTCAAAATAACTAAAATAAAATATAACATAAAATAGTCTCCTCTTAGTAATCAATCATGGCTTCATGAATTTATCAATGAGCAAATGTATGTGCCGCCTTTGATTTGTATATATTAAGCACACAGCAATCATCTATCAGGGTTAGTAACAAAATATAACTGGAATGTAATAAATGTAACTTGTAATGCACACGAAATGATAAGGATAGAACAAGAAACTGAATAGCACCGTGAGGGTAAAACTAAAGAAAGTCTGAAGTAATGTCACCTTAATAGAAGCCTCAGAGGAATATGGAAAAAGGAAAGGTCCAAAATACAAGAGGCTTAAGAGAGTCTTGATCCCTCAAGCGGGTTTTGATCTAAACTAACAGGGTTATAAGTAACGTGATAGGGTTTAATACAGATTTGACTATTGTGTCACTTGATGACTTCAAGAAACCTCTGTTAATTGTATTAAGTGAGTTAAGAGCATGCTGTTTTTTAAATCTAAAAGAGAATTACATCTGTAAATAAATAATTTAATAGTGAGACATTTAGACTTGATACATCATGATTTTTTCCTAAAACATACAAGTAAAATAAATTAGCAAAGCACAAAAGCATTGATCCACATTAAAAGTATCCAAAATACAAATGGCTATTTTATGTTTAATATTTTCTCAGTAAAAACTTTTTAAAAAGTAAAAAAAAAACCTTTTAAAAATGTATAAAATCCATTCATGAGTACATTCAATATGAAATGTTTACATTTCCCAAGTGTATCTAAGAGCACTTAGATGTGAAGCAAGTCCCTATCTAATGTGGTATGCTCTGATGTGGTTAAAATGATCTGTACTACAAGTGTGACTCCTTTGTAAATATATAATTTAAATTTCTCTGCCTGGGCAAAGACAAAAGAATTGCACTTTATAAAATGAGCGTTGAAATGAGTGCTCCTCAATGAAACATTTTTAGATGAAACACAGTTTATTTGGATTTTGACATGGAAATATAACAATCTACATATGGCAATGGTCTCCATCTGTTGCAAAAAAAGGCTTTGTTGATAAGGGGTGAGGCCTATACTTATTTGTAGGAATGAGGGCAAATGTTTGGATTGTTGTTAGGAATTGTACTATTTTAGTGACTGTAGGTTCTTCTACAAGATCAATACTTTGCAGCACTAAGTATTTGGCTAGGTTTCCAGTAGTAAACTGAGCCAGTCTTAAGTACAATTAAAGAGCTCACATCCTGGTCAATAAGCAGGAGGCAGAGAAAGGCACCTTTAGAATAATATGAGTCTTTTGAAACTTCAAAGTTTTCCAAATAATGGGGAAAGAATGCTCAAATGAGAACAAGGGGGAAGTAGTATCCAAGCTACCGCAGCGGAGTGGGGAGAAGGAGTGGATTAGAGTAGTTATGGACAGAGTTGGCGGTGAATGTGAACAATTTCAGTGTCTGAAATTCATAAGAATTAAGAGAAATAAGTGCTCAAGACAGATAAATATAAGAAGAGTAGACATATAAATGATATTTAGAACCAGGAAATGAAATGATGGCACCAGGAGTGTCAGTGAAGACCAGGAAGCAAAAGGTCTCAAGCACTCAGCACTGAGCTCCTCTAACATTAACAGGTTTAGCAATTGTAAGGAAACAGACACAGACCCAGAGAGGAAGGGAAAAAAGGGCAGACACAAATGAAAGAAAGGGTTCCACATGAGAAAACTGACAACATTGTCAAATACTGCCACCACTTCAATAAAATGAGGACTGAGACCTCCCAAGTGAATACATTTGGGACCCTCATAACTTGGACAATAGCAGCTTCAATGGAATAGGAGGGTTGGGTTGCAAAAGAGCACTTAGAATAATTCAGAAACAAAAGAAGACACGGACATAGAGGAGATAGACTCTGCTGTGACGTTTTTACATGAGCAAAGTAATGAGATATGGTGGGTGATAAAGAGAAAATGAAATCCAGGGCACTGTGGGTTCTAAAGATGGCGGAGGACGCAGCAGAGCGGAGCGGCTGAGGATGGTCCAGCAGAGAGAGGAGCATAGACGCTCCTGAGGAACATAGAGATTCACTGTGGGAGTTCCCTTTAAGAAGGTAGAAGAGACGGGAAGGGTGGACCAGCTTTAGAGGACCACAGCTATTGCATCTAAAGATGGAGAAATAAAGAATGAAGTACTTCGCTGAAGTACTTAGAGTTGTGTGGGTGGGCAAGGGTCCTTAATAATTGCTTCACTCTTTAGAGGCAATGTCATCATCAGAAAAATGGGTTTGAAAGTTAAAGGACATGGGAGGATCTGAAGAAAATCAAACGAAAAAAAGTGATTACTAAAATTACTTCAGGAAAATTACTCAGGAAACCTCACTAAAAATTGGATTGTGATTGTGTGGTCTTAGACATTTCTAGCAATATCCTAAGAGATTTCACTCAATGGTGACTATAGTTTGAGTAGTGTGGGAAAGGAGATAGTCAATTTTAAGGAACAAGTGAAGAGTGACATTCTGAGTCACTGTATATTGTTTGACATGAGCTGGACATGTAAAGGATGAAGAACAGGACTCATGGAAAACTGCCAAAGCCCTTCCTGAGGGTCAGATTTGGAAAGGTAAAGCCTCCCCTGTTCAAGTATGAGTGTTCACCAATGAATGGCCAGTGTGTGCAAAAGCCAGCCATTACAGCTTCCTCCTCCAAGACGACTGCAGCCTACTAGATTTCTAACTCCTCCTTCTCTGTGCTTTACCTAATAAACTGAGCTGTGATTTGGGTAGTTGTAATTGGTGCAACTCCATCAGAGTGTGCACATCCCACCTGACTCCAGCTTTGCTGTACTTGAGTCTTTTGTCTATCTTTCTTTTATTCCCTTGCTATCCCAATCAAGTTTCTACACCCAAGCTGGTTGGTTACTAAAGTCAATGAACTTGCAAGATATGGGACATTTAGCAAGAAGCAGCTGTTTCCACTTTTAGGGTAAGCTAAAGTGACCATATATTTTTCTGACCTCGAAGACACTGTTTTGTACACAATATATTCTCCTTGGATGGCTGTTCTCATTATTAAATTTAAATGCAAAAAGAAAAGGTGGTAACTGAACTGTGGTCCTTATGATCTTCCTCCAGGACATAAAATATAATACTAACACACATAAAACATTAGTTCCTACTCTAAACACGCCACAGGCTTTACTGTACTCTTCCTAACAAATCTAAAGTAGGTGATACATGTGAAAATTAAACCTTAGAAAAATGTAGTAGCATATATAAAATCGTGAAATTTCCTAGGCCATGAAAAGAGGATGTAAAAGCAGGTCATTTGATTATAAAAATCTGTACTTGCAGCTTTTGTTCAAAAAAAAATTCTCTTTTAGTATTTGATACTACTGTCTACAAACTATTCATTTTAAGCAAATTGCCTTTTCTCCCCATCTTGTAAGCCCAAGTCACACTGTTTCTCCCATGCTTTCTTTGGCCTCCCACCTCCATCACTTACCAGCTTTACCTTGCTCAAAAATATTTTCCAACCTCAAATTCATGCATCAGACCATAAACATATGTTTCCTATAAGAATTTCAAAGGACGGGTAGTACTTTTTATATTTTTGAATCATAATAAAATACATGACAATGTCTATTATTTTACACTAAAAGATAAATTTAAATGATCTGTTATATTACAATTCATATATGCTTATAGCAAATTAGCTCAATTGTGATTGGTACATAAGGCAATGTGGTCAGTTACTATACATGACCAAATCATAATGCTGTGTTCTATTAGACTAAAAAAAGCCTTCTCCAACATACACCAAAGCTATCAACTTTCTCATAATCAAACAGAAATCTTTTGTAGTGTATTTCATATGGAAAATGTTGGGGTTTTTCCCCCTTGTAGAAATACTTTCCTTTTACAGAAGTAATAACTAGGTCAGGAACTTCAAGAGTCACTGCTCTATCAATCACTAACCTAGGTAAAAAAGAAGAGTAAAGAAAAGAATACAGAAGACTAAGATGCTAAAACATTGACTCAATGCCTCAAAAGGCACAGTGGGTGAGAAGGAGTTCACATTGGCTCATCTTTTAAAATCTGGTGAAACATCCTTTCAAAACATGTGTCCTCAGGGACCTGCACCTGAAATTAAATAGCTCTAGAGCTATTCTGCCAGCTGTGCTGGTTACAACTATAAGCTGTGGTAGTTACATTCATCCATGCTATTATTTTTTTTATAGCTATGTACCCTGGCTAGCTTAGAAATTACTATGCAGATCAGGCTAGCCTCAAGTTCAGAAGAATTCTACCTGCCTCTGCCTCTTAAGTGCGGAGACTAATTGTTATTTTTTTTTCTAATTATTGCTTTTGTTAGCACTCTAGCTATAAATTTCTTCATGATTTTAATAATTGCTTCTAATTCTATTTCCTATCAGCCCTATTAATATGAAATTCCATAAAGACTTAAGAGTTCCCTCCTCAAATAGAACTGCAATGAATCAGAAACAGAAGTTTGTATAATTATCCAACTAGGTAACAAGTCTTGTGAAACAATCTTTCAAAAGAAAGACACAAAGATCTAGCATTCTGTGAGGAAAGGTGGTGCCCTTGTAAGTGCATTCAGGCAATGAAAACATTGTAAAGTTCAAATGATAGGGACAAGCAGAGCACAAGTTAATGGAGACCTCTTCAGGAGGTACTTGAGGACTCACATATGCCTCAAACAACCATTCCATAGAGTACCTTTTTCCCATTTACTTTTCTTCATGATGACTGATACAGAGTTATTCTATAGCAACAGCCAGTATCTGAATAAAATAATTCTACTCATTAATTACCAGTTTGCAGGGAGAGGTGTGTGCTAATTACCTAAGAGGCCATGAGAACACTCTATACACATCCTGTAAATGTTAGCAAAGTGCTCTCCACACAGTTATGAAGACCTGAGCTTGATTCCGGCACCTACATGAAAAAGCTGGGCAAGGTGGCATGCTGTGTTCCAGCGCTGGGTAGGCAGAGGACGACCTTGGGAACTCTCTGACCAGCTGGCTGAGCCTATGTGTTGAGGCCTAGAGGTTCCACTGAGAGAATATGTTTCGAAACTCAAGGTAGGTAGCTACTAAAGAATAACATCCAAGGGAGACTTCAGGCCTATCATAAAGTGTATCACTACCACCCCTCCCCCCACCACACAAGTCCTTTACATTTGCAATAGAAATATAATTCTAATTGGTTCATTCTCTGGTGCTCTATGGTAGTGTCTGTGACCCTGCTTTGATAAGTATTTAAGAAAGGAATCAGCAAACTGTATTCCATAAGCCAAAATCTGCTTTCACAGAGACTGAAAACTGAGAAGGGTATAGCTTTAAAACATTCCATGACTTAAGAAATCATATAAAATTAAAACCAATTTCCATAAATAAAATGTTATTGGAATACATTCTATTGGTTTGCTTACATGTTGTTCTTGGGTGCTTTCCAACTACAGCAGCAGCATGGATTGGACATAACTCAGAACAGAAAAACTTAAAATATTCATTATCTAGCCATTCATAAAAACCTCTGCCAAGCACCAATATAAAAATTGCATAGACTTTCAGACTTATTACTGTGAAATATAGAACCTGCCTCAGTTCCCAATAACACAGCTGAAGATCTAATGGAGTTTGGTAGAGATCACTCTAAGGGCCCTTCTGGTGATGCCACAATGACTTCTAGGGCATTTATTCTATATAGGAAGCAACATCTTGGTTTTTACAGATGAGGAAACTGTAGGGGGTTACAAAAGCCACACTTTGTTGTGTTTTTCAGCTCACATGAGTTCTCTTGTTTAGGACTTCTCGTGCTAGCATATAGTCACCATACTGTCTCCTGCAAAGCCTGTGAGAAACACCACTGCCTGCTATAAGAAAATACAAAAAACAGACTTAGGAGAGTGATTATTTCCCTCCAAGGAAATGAGATTTCTTCAATGGCACAGATAATCATGTACAAACTCCAACCATAGAACTTAAAACCAAAGTTCAGAATAAAGAAAATCTTTTCAAAATGGCTAAGAACTTGAGTATCAAAAATTGGCCTCACTGTTAATTCCTTTGTCCTGGCACTGAAATCTCTAATCTCAGTTTTCTGAATTACATTAACAGACTATCTATACCACACCTTATTACTGCTAGTGGGTTAGACTAGAAGGACCATAGATATGTTTAAATATAAATAAAAAACATAAAATCACATAATTTAAAAAACAACATTTTCTTAGTTATAAAATCTTCAATTTACAATTAAATGTTTTTGAAATTGTGCTAGGAAAAAACACAAAAATAGTAATTGTTTGTAGTTAAGTAATTCGTAGTTCATGTACGCTGGCCATATTTTTCTGAACTAGGACTGTGTGTGTGGTGGGGCAGGGGGAAATGAGAGGAAGATTGGGAGAGGTAGAGAAAGAGAACACATGTTCCCGTGAGTGCTGTGTATCAATATGGGTGTCATTTTCTCTTGCTCTCTACCTGTTTGTACAGGACCTCTCACTAAACCTGAAGTTTACAGGGTGATTGGCTAGACTAGCTTGCCAGCGAGCCTCGAGCAACCTGTATCCATCCCAGTGTTGGGATTATAGGCATACACTCACACATTAAATTTTTTCTTGTTTTTATGTGTATGCGTGTAATGTGCACGAGTATATATGCATGTTCATATATAACAACACAGGTGTGTATATGTTTTACAACAAGTAAATACATACAGAGGTCCAAGGTTGATGTAGGGAATATTCTCCACACTGTTTTCCACCTTATTCTTCAAAGGGGGCCCTCAGATCAATCCCAGAGCTCAACTATAGCCTCTCTAGCCTAGTCTCTCCCTTGTATCCCCAACTTGAAAACTTAGAGGTGTCACCTCTCCCTTCCAAGGCTGAAAATAAGTCTTCATGTTCACTGGGTACTACATGGATTCCGGTCATCCTCCTCAGGTCCTTATGTTTGCACTCAAGCGCGTTACCCCATGCAGCATCTTTCCAGTCTTACTCTTCAGTTAGAACAGGGCACTACCCAGAGCCCTGAGATATACTTTACCCATCTGCTGAATTAGATAGGGAATTCTGTTTCACTCCACATTTAAATTGCTCCTTATTACAATCAAGGGTGATAACATACAGCTATTGCCTACAAAACCATAGACAATAAAAAGTCTTCTTTTAGAGACAATTGTACATTTTTAATTACATAGAGTACACACACATAGTGCGTTTTTATATGCAATATCTTCTAAAATATCAAGTTTACATTCAACCATCTCCATAACTCTTTAAAAGAAATAATATGACCTAAAGATCACAGTAAAATTTTCATACTTTTCATTCAAGTCAAAAGTTTTAAAGTCAGGCCCGATGCCTCCCATTTGTAATAGCAGTATTCAAGAGGCTGAGGCATCTTTACCATGAAAACTGGACCTTTCTGAACCAATATAGTCTGTTCCAACATAGCCTAGAACCCCCCCCCCAAAGACCCTGTCTCAAAAAACAAAAATCTAAAAGTAATCTAAGGAAGAATAATATTAAGGAAAAAATTTGTTCAAAAATTTAAGAATATACCATGACACTTTGGAACAATATCAATATTCTGACATTCATAAAAATGCCACATTTCGATGTTATTTTATGATTATATAAGAAAAATTTAATTTTTAGCAAAGAATTATATCTTCTAAAAATCAATTCATGTATTATGTTACAGTAGTAGTAAAGACAAAAGTTCGATTCTGCCAAGCATGATGGTGTGGGCCTTTAATTCCAACACTTAGAAGGCTGAAGCAGGAGATCTCTGTGAGTTAGAGGCCAGCCTGGTCTACATAGTGAGTTTGAGAACAGCTAGACCTGCACATAAAGAGAGATCCTGTCTCAAAATTTTAAGAGTTCAATAATAACTAGCTGAATGAAATTGGCCCTTTAGGCTCATACACTTGTATGCTCAGTCCCCAACTGATGAGCTATCAGAAAAGGATTAGGAGGTGTGGTATTGTTGGAGGAGGTGTGCAATTATAAGTAGGCTTTGATATCTTAAAACCCCACATCAGGCCCAGGCCCTCCCCCTTTCTCTCTTTCTCTCTTCTGTCTCCTCCCTGTAAATCAGAATGTAGCTTTCAGATACTTCTCCAGCACCATGCCTGTCTGCCTACTGCCATGTTCCCTACCCCAATGATTATGGACTAAACCTCTGAAAGTGTGAGCAGGCACCCAAATAAATGCTGCTTTTTATTTTTAAATAAGAGTTGCCTTGGTCATGATTTCTCTTCACAGCAATACAACAGTGACTAGGACACTAACTGATGTTAAAATATAACTTGTAAAAAACAAACAAAAAAACCCTTTCAATTAAAAAGTCTCAAAATAATACTATATTACTTAGAATAGCAACAAAAATAACAAGAACAGCTATTAGAGTAATTATGCACCATAAAATATTCCTATGCTGTAGAAGCTATAGAAATTTGAAGTGTTTAAATCACTGCTATGAAAGGACTTTAAGTTTAAATATTATAGAAATAGGAAATGGTAAATAATATGAAGTTTCAAGTGATCAAAAGTGTATATGCTTTCAAGAGTGATATTTACACTGGGGTCCTTTTTACGTCTATCTTGATAGAAATAAAGAAAAAGAAAAGCTAGAAGAGAAGAGAAGGGAAGGGAAGGGAAGGGAAGGAAAGGAAAGGTTAAGGAAAGGAAAGGTAAAGGAAAGGTAAAGGAAAGGAAAGGAAAGG
>CM053755.1:54731620-54773395 GCA_028658305.1 Pachyuromys duprasi | reverse complement strand
CAATACTTGTGGGATACTGTTATTAATTGTTAACAAAAAAACCCTGAATTTATAATCTGAAAGTGTTAATATTTGGTTTACATTACCAATCTTTGAAAAGAAAGAGGAAGAAAAGGGAGGGAACAAATCAAAAGCCTTGCTCTAGGAGAAAACCAGCAATTCATGAGAAAATGAGTTTCTACAGAGGGGGGAAGAATCTCATCTTACCAAAACAGAACCTAGATGTTAGAGAAGAACAACAACATGACAACATGGGATCACAAAACCGAACATGGGAAATGTGGCAACAGTAAAGGATTTCTAAATGCACAAAGACCTGAGGTAATTCAAAATCAAATATACAGTGAATCCAAGGGCAGAGTATTTGGAGGTTGAATTTTGTTTCATTTAAAAATAAAAATACACCAGGCATAGTAATGCATGCCTTTAATCCCAACACTCTTAAGTCTGAGGCAGCCAGATCTCTGTGAGTTAAAAAAAAAGCGTGGTCTACAAAGCATGTTCCAAAACGGCCAGGGCTACACGTGGAAATTCTGTCTCAAAAAAACCACCACCACCACCACCACCACCAGCACCAGCACCAGCACCAAACTTAATTTTGCTCAGGCATTAAGATGAAAGTTCTAACAATTTCAGAAACTGTTAAATACTCTAAATATACTTCTGACATTTATGCGAAGTGGTGATCTCAACAAGAATAATTTAAAAATCAAATATCAATCCTATGCCCTGGGCTCTACTTTGAAACCCAAAACTCTGCTTACTTTCCCAGACTGCAACCAATAAAAAAGACACCAGGTTAGACCAAATTCTATGCCCTATGCACAACTTCCCTTAAAACACAACCAACAGCCACGAACTACATCCCATCCCTAAACTCCATGTGCTTTCCTGGAGGCTATGCCTTCATGAGGGTCTCTAGAATAACACCCTGCTCTATGCCCTCTATATGCAAACCTGTTAAAACACACCCAATAGCCATAAACTGTATCCCATCCCCTGGGATCCATATCCTGGCCCCAAAATTTTGGCAGAAGACCTCTGCTTTGCTGGAGACAGTTCTAGGAACCTGCAATGCAACTTTGGCATCCAACTTTGGCATGTGAAGCCCCAGAGGTCACTCAGGCCATAAAAACCCCAGGGTAGACACCCTATTTGGTCCAGAATTCCAGGCCACTCAGACTAAGAGGAAACAAAAACCGAGGGGGAAAAACATCCATAAAAGCGCCCATTTAACAAAGATAAAGTTAGAAATGAGCACCTAAACCTATAAATAACCCCCAAACCAAGATGGTTAGGGGCCAGCATAACAAAACAATAAGGTCCAGGGCAATGTGGTACCACTAGAGTATAGCTATTCTACTACAGGAAGCCCTTGGATATCATAACTCAGCCAAAGCACAAGATGACCTTACATAAAATCTTATGGGGATGGAAAGGGCCTTTAAAGAAGAAATGAAAAAAATCCCTTGAAGAAATAAAGGAAAATACTATCAGACAGGTAAAGAAAATGAATAAAACTGTTCAAGACCTCAAAATGGAAATAGAAGCAGTAGAGAAAACACAAACTAAGGGAATGCTGAAGATGGAAAAGTTAGGTAAATGAACAGAAACTACAGACACAAGCATCATTAAAAGAATACAAGAAATAGAAGACAGACTCTCAGGCATAGAAAATACCATACAAGAAATTGATACATCACATCAGTCAAAACAAATGTTAAATCTAAAATATTCCTGACTCAAAACATCTAGGAAATCAAGAACACTATGAAATGACCAAACCTAAGAAGTAATAGGACTAGAAGAAAAATATTCCCAGCTTAAAAGTCCAAAAAACATTTTCAACAAAATTAAAGAAGAAAATTTCACAAAACTAAAGAGACTTCAACACCCTACTCTTGCCAATGGGCAGGTCATCTAAACAGAAATAATGGAACTAACAGACTTTATGACTCAAATAGACCTAACAGATATCTATAGAATATTTCACCCATTCACCTCAACCACTCACAGAATCTTCTCCAAAACTAACCATATACTTGGTCACAAAGTAAGTCTCAACAAATTAAAAAAAATTTTTTTTTTGAAATAACCCCAAATATCTTGTCAGACCACTTCAACAACAAAAGAAAGCCTACAAACTCATGGAAACTGAACAACTATCTACTCAATGACTATTGGGTCAGTAGAAAAATAAATAAATTAAAGACTCTATAACTGAATGAAAATAAATTCACAAAATACCTAAATTTATGAGACACGATAAAAGCAGTACTAAGAGGAAAGTTCACAGCACTAAGTGCTTTCATAAAGAAATTACTGAGATCTCATACTAGAACTTAACTGCACACCTGAAAGCTCTAGAACAAAAAGAAGCAGACACACTCAAACGGAGGAGAGAGCAGGAAATAAACTCAGGGCTGAAATCAATGCATTAGAAACAAAGAGAACAATACAGAGAAGGAACAAAACAGGTAATTTTTTGGAGGAAAAAATCAACAAGATATACAAACCCTTGAGCAAACTAGCTAAAAGGTACAGAGAAAATATCTAAATTGAAAAATGGAACAACAACACACAGTAAGAAAGTCCAAAGAATTATTAGGTTTTACTTCAAAACCCTGTACTCTACATAATTGGAAAATCTAAAAGAAATGGACAATTTTCTTGATAGATACCACGTAACAAAGTTAAATCCAAATTAGATAAACAATCTAAATAGACGTAAAACCCCTAAGGAAAAAGAAACAGTCATTAAAAGTCTCCCAACAGGGAGGAAAAAAAAAAAAAAAGCAAGCCCAGGGCCAGATGGTTTTAGTGCAGAATTCTACAAGACTTTCAAAGAACTAATACTAATACTCTTAAAATCACTCCAAAAATATAAATACAAGGAACAATATCAAATTTATTTTATGAGACCTAAACCATACAAAGGCTCTGAGAACTTTAGAGCAAACTCTTTCATCAATACTCAGCATAATACCTGCAAACTGAATCCAAGAACAGATCAAAAAGATTACCTGCCATGATCAAGTAGACTACATCAGGAAGATGCCGGGATGTTTCAACATATGAAAATCTGTCAATGTAATTCACCATATAAATGAACTGAATGAAAAAAAAACCATGTAATCATCTCATTAGATGCAGAAAAAGCCTTTGACAAAACCCAACACATCTTCATGATAAAAGTCTTGGAGAGATCAGGGGATACAAGGCATACCTAACATAATAAAGACAATATACATCAAGCCTATAGCCGACATCAAACTAAAGCAATTCCAATGAAATTAGGAACAAAAAAGGCTGTCTATTTGCTCCGTATCAGTTCAATAGAGTACTTGAAGTTTTTGCTAGAACAATAAGACAACCAAAGGAGATCAAGGGGACAAAAGTTGTAAAAGAAGTCAAAGTATTGCTATTCACAGATATCATAGCATACATAAGTGACACATAAAATTCTACCAGGAAAATACAGATAAATACTTTCAGCAAAGTAGCTGGATACAAAATTAACTTTAAAAAGATCTGTAACCCTTCTATATACAAACAATAAATGGACTACAAAAAAATTAGAGAAGCAATTACCATTTACAATTGCCACAAATAACATAAAATATCTTGTATAACTCTAACCAAGCAAATGAAATATCTGTATGAAAAAAAAACTTCAAGTCTAGGAAGAAGGAAAATGAAGAAGATATCAGAAGATAGAAAGATCTCCAATGCTCATGGATTAGTAGGATCGACATAGTAAAAATGGCCATTTCACCAAAAGCAATCTACATATTCAAAGCAATTCCCATCAAAATACCAACACAATTCTTTACAGACCTTCAAAAAGGAATCCTCAAATTCATACGGAAAAATGAAAAAAAAATGGGATAGCTAAAACAACCCTGTACAATAATAGGACTTCTGGAGGTATCACCATCCCTGATTGCAAGCCGTACTACAGAGCAACAGTAATTAAAATAAACAAAAACCAAAAACACATGGTATTGCATAAAAACAGACAGATTGTTCAATCAATCGAACTGAAGGCCCAAAAATAAGCCCACACACCTATGGAAACTTGTTTGTTTGTTTGTTTGTTTTTTATAAAGAAGCCAAAATTATACAATTATACAATCAACAAATGTGCTGGTGTAACTGGATGTCTGTTTGTAGAAGAATACAAATAAATCAATATTAATCACACTTCACAAAACTCAATTCCAAGTAGATCAAAGACCTCAACATAAAACCAAATACACTAAACCTGATAGAAGAGAATGAGGGTAAAAAAGACAATTTCCTCAACAGAACACCAGTAGCACTGGCAAAAAGATCAACAATTAATAAATGGGATCTCACGAAACTTTCTATAAGTCCAAGAATGCTGCCAAAAATGCAAAATGAAGCATACAGAATGGAAAAAGATCTTCAGCAACCCCACATCCGAGAGAGGGCTGTTACTCAAAATATATAAAGAACTCAGAAACTAAACATCAAAAAACCAAATAACCCAACTAAAAACGGGGTATAGATCTAAACAGAAAGTACTCAACAGAAGAATATCTATTGGCTGAGAAGCACTTGAACTAAATGTTCAATATCCTTTTAGCCATCAGTGAAATGCAAATCAAAACAACTCTGAGATTCTATCTTATACTCTTCAAAATGGCTAACATCAAAAACTCAAACAATAGTTCATGCTGGCAAGGATGTGGAGCAAGAGGAATACTTATCCATTGCTGATGGGAAGGCCAATTTGTACAGCCTCTTTGGAAATCAAATTAGTGGTTTCTCAGCTATACCACTCCTGGGCATATACCCAAGATGCTCCAGCATAAACAAGGACACATGCTCAACTGTGTTCATGGCACCTATGTTTGTATAGCCAGGAACTGGAAACAAGCTAGATGAGAACTGAAGACTGGATAAAAAACATGTAGTACATTTATACAACGGAACACACTCAGGTATTAAAAACAGTGACATCAAGAAATTTGCAGGGAGAGGAGCAGGGGCTTTCTCTGGCATGAACGCAGTGGCAGGCTCTCTGATCACCTCCCCCTGGTGGGTGCAGCCTTGCCAGGCCATAAAGAAAGACAATGCAGCCAGTCCTGATGTGACCTGATAGACTATGGTCAGAAAGAAGGGGAGGAGGCCCTCCCCTATCAGTAGATTAGGTGAGGGGCACAGGGGGAGAAGAAGGAGGGGGAGAAGGTGGGGTTGGGAGGAGATGAGGGAGGGGCAACAGAAATTGAATAAATTATGATAAATAATAATAATTTAAAAAGAAAAAAATTGCAGGCAAATAGATACAAGTAGAAAAGATCATCCTCAGTGAGGTTACTGAGAGTCAGAAAGACTAAGATGGTATTTATTCCCTTGGATATTAATTGTAAAATAAAGAATAATTATGCTACAATCCACCCAAAGATGCTAATTAACAAGGAGGGTATAATATTTCTGAGGCCCTCTGGGGTAGGCTCTTGTCCTGTTAGTTGTTTTCTCCAACATCCAATGTCCATCCCATTGGTCTTTCTAAGTGAGGACTGATCATCTTACCCCAGGTCCTCTTTCTTGTTTATCTTCTTTAGGTGTATAGATTTCAGTATGTTTATCCTATCTTATAGGTCTATACAAGTGAGTATATACCATGTGCGTCTTTCTGCTTTTGGGATACCTCACGCAGGATGATTGTTTCTAGGTCCCACCATTTGCCTGCAAATTTCACGATTTCCTCCTTTTAAATTGCTGAGTAGTATTCCATTGTGTAAAAGTACCACAATTTCTGTATCCCTCAACTGAGGGACATCTGGGTTGTTTCCAGGTTCTGGCTATTACGAATAAAGCTGCTACGAACATAGTTGAACAAATGTCCTTGTTGTGTACTTGAGCATCTTTTGGATACATGTCTAGGAGTGCTGGATCTTGAGGAAACACTATTCCTAATTGTCTCAGAAAGGGCCAAATTGATTTCCAGAGTGGTTGTACAAGTTTGCATTCCCACCAGCAATGGAGGAGGGTTCCTCTTTCTCCACATCCTCTCCAGCATGTGTTGTCACTTGAGTTTTTGATCTTAGCCATTCTGACACATGTAAAGTGAAATCTCAGGGTCGTTTTCATTTATTTGCATCTCCCTGACAACAGAGGGCCACTACTTAGCAGTGTATCAAAGCAAATATTAAGACACATAACCAAACCTTTGGCAGAGTGCAGGGCATCATATTAAAGAAGGGGGAGTTAGTAAGACCTGGAGAGGACAGGATCAAATACACCAGGGCACAGGGGTCCTTTATGAGACTGTTTCTCCAAGCAAGGACCAAGTATAGATATAACCTAGAACCCCTGCTCAGATATAGCCCATGGTAGCTCAGTATCCAACTGGGTACCCTAATAAGGGGAACAGGGAAAATTTCTGACATGAACTCAATGGCTGGCTCTTCGCCCCCCCCCCCCAAGGGAGGAGCAGCCTTGTTAGGTCACAGAAGACAACACTGCAGCCCAGAGAAATGGATCTACGTATGTTATAACACATACATGAGAAATACGTATTTTCCTGACAACCACCAGTACAAATTACAATAACAATTGCTCGTTGAAAACTATGCATGTGTTAATTTTTTTATTTTTTAATTACAGTTTATTCATTTTGTATCCCCCCTGTACCTCCCTCCCTTTGCCCCTCCCAATCCCACCATCCCTCTTCCCCACCCATGTCCCTCTCACAATCCACTGAAAAGGGAGGTCCTCTTCCCCTTCCCTCTGATCCTAGTCAATCAGGTCTCCTCAGGAGTGGCTGCATTGTCTTCTTCTGTGGCCTGGTATGGCTGCTGTCCCCTCAGGGCAAGGTGATCAAAGAGCAGGCCAATCAGTTCCTGTCAGAGACAGTCCCTGTCCCCATTACTATGGAACCCACTTGGATACTGAACTGCCATAGGCTACCTCTGTGCAGGGGTTCCAGGCCATCTCCATGAGTGGTCCTTGGCTGGAGTGTCAGTCTCAGAAAAGACCCCTCTGCCCAGACTTTTAGGATCTGTTGCTCTCCTTGTGGAGCTCCTGTCCTCTCCAGGTCTTACTATCTCCCACTTCTTTCATAAGATTCCCTGCACTCTGCCCAAAATTTGGCTACGAGTCTCACCATCTGCCTTGATATACTCTTGGGCAGAGCCTTTCAAAGACCATCTGTAGTAGGCTCCTGTCCTGTTCCCTGTTTTCTTTCTCCTCCAATGTCTATCCTCCTTGCCTTTCTGTATGGGGATTGAGCATCTTAGCCAGAGTACTCCTTCCTGTTCGGGTTCCTTAGGTGTGCATATTTTAGTATTTTTATTCTATATTACATGTCTAGTATCCACTTATGAGTGACTATATACTGTGTGTCTTTCTGCTTCTGGGATTCATCACTCAAGATGATCTTTTCCAGTTCCCACCATTTATAAATTTTTTATAATTGCCTTTTATTTTGAAACACAATGTCGTAACCTATGGAGAATGCCATGTGAGCTGTGGAAGCTGTCAAAGCAAGCAGTCATCATTCACTAAGTGCAGGAAAGTGGTATGAGATTAATGGGTATGATCTCAGGCTAGACCATGTGTGGTCCTTAAGATAGCAGACATCTTCATCATGAAAGGGGACCTGGGCATTTTTGTAGAGAAACTTTAGACCTAGTGCAGATGGCATCTCTTACATTAGCACAATGACTATCAGTAATAAAGGTGTAGAAATTGGAGTCCTTAAAGTTCTCTTACATTCAGAGAATGAAAAAATGTCTAAAAAAACATAAAAACAACAGCAACAAAACAAACAAACAAAACAAAACAAAAACCAATGACATCCCAGTAAAATAAGGTCAAGGCTCATTTTACTCTGGTTGCAAATAAACTAAAAGCAACCAAAATGTTAGCAAGAGATGGAGAAAAGTAATCTTTCCGGCCTGTGAGTAGGAAAGTAAACTAGTATTGCCCTTTCAGAATCAGGATGTTTTCCTTTGTCATTAAGGAGAATAAGCAGGACTAGTATATTTGACTGTCTTGTTTCTAGAAACACACAGACTTTTCTCTCATGTCATATAAGGATGGTGCAAACCCAGGAGGTATTTTAAGATAAATAGTCAAAATTTAAAGGTAATAGATGCCTCATATTTAAAAGTTTGCAGATCATAAACTATGGAGAAGAAATGTTAAGGCAGCAATACTTGTAAAAACTGTAAAAAATCTCAATCTTTCACCTGGCTTCTAGTAATGTTACACTTAAGGAAACTGTGAAGGAACATATAGCAATGTATATATAGCCTTGATTTCACGGAAGGATAGAGGATATGTACATCCCTGAGTTGTACCATCCCTTAGTATGGTCCTTTCCATACTAAGCCTCTTGAGATTCTCAATTTACAGATGAATTCCTCAGAATGTATCAAAGCACATTTGACATAAACATCTGAAATGACTGAACATAGAAACTGAGTTTTCTTATGTAAAATGGTCATCCCAATTAAGGAAAAGACAAATGTGGTAAGCTTCGATCTCCACTGATTTCTATATTATTCTCCATGCTTCCATTTCCTGGAGATCTGTTCTAAAATACTCTTTTAAACTAATGGTCCCAGATTGTAAAGTGGACCATTTCCTCTGTGAACCACAGACATACCTAGGGTGACGGGCTAAGTACAGGCGATTATTTAAGTAATAAAATGAGTCTTCATGCAGAGTTTAACACATGAGAACACAAGATACATCATAAGTTTATCAATACCATACATACTCCATAAAATTCAGAATTTTCCACAAAACACAATAAACTAAGCTCTAACATGCACTTTTAGAGGCAATACTGTGGCAGAAAATGGTCAGATATTCTTCTAGAAATTTGACTTAGAAACATTTCAAATTTGAAATGTAAGATATGCATACAGTTAGGAATTCCTTTCCCTTAGACTACTAACTTGTATCTCCATAGTTACAAGCACACACTATGTAAACTGATGTCAGCCACCTACAAAATGTTTTGAGTAACACAAGTTACTCTTCTGTTTCTTGGATGCATCTATTACTTATCAAATAAAACATCATTATTCCTGCATCAGTTTTCAGATTTCATGTCCCCCTTAAATTTACAACTTAACCTACCAAACAAACAATACCAAGTCAAAATGCAATAAGAACTTCACTGTGTTTATTTGTCTAAAATTGTAGAAATACAACAAATGTATTTATATGCTGATGATGTAACCATTTATCTCTTACATATTATCTTTCAATTTACTTCCTAATTCAGTGTTAAGTATCACTTAAACAATTTGAAACTTTAAAATTTGTATTCCAAAACAATTACTAATCTAACTTAACAGGAATTCAACATAAGTCAATTAAAACAAACCAGTTCATTTTAAAAGAAAAATAACTGTACTATATCTGTAATTGGAAAGTTTGGAAAGAACATAATCAGAAATATATTCTGTAATTCAGAACATAAACAGTTTTACATAGTTTAGCTGTTCTGCAGGAATTTAGTAGTCATTGTCATAGCTACTGCAGTAACTATTTCCTTGCAACACAATGATAAAAAATGCTACTTAAAACCAGGCCTACTGTTGTAAATTTTTATTCTCAACACTCAGGAGGCAGAAGCAGGAACAGAGGCAGAGGCAAAGAAATCTCCGAGTGTGAGACGCCAGTCTAGTCAACAAAGCAAGTTCTAAGTAGCCAGATATAAAGTAGGACTGTCTCAAGGAAAAAGAAGCAAGCAAACAGCTGTTTCTTCAAGTAAGCTTCAAGTAAGCACTTTATAGTGTCAGTCCATCATGAAACAACAACAAAAAGTTAAGAACTGCTAAATGTCATCATTTAACAGTAAAAAATTCGAGGTCATTCTTTTATAACCACCCTCCCCAAATCCAAAACCATATTTTAAAATAGGTGTACTTGTGACTTAAATAGTAATGGAACCTGAGACTCTCAAACTTTCTTAGTAGAAGAATCCGACTCTTTTTATTTTCTCCCACACACAAAATCTTATTAGGAATTGGGGAAAAACTTGCAGAGAAAAACACAAAAGTACTTTGATAGATTCTGAAAATAGGCTCAGAGCCCTACATGTAAAGCATTTCTAAACTGTTATTTGTAAATTTTTCAAATAAAATTAAATGAAAGGGGAAACATATTTCTTTGACTCGGTGAAATAAAATCAACACAAGTAATACTAAAATCAAATTGAACTTCTCATGTCATTAAACCAACTGAGATATTCAAGCAGAAGCGATGTACAGTCATTGAAAGTCGAGCTGTAGAATAGAAAGGGTTCTGCTGGCCTGGAACTGAGTAATTGAAATTACTCAGTTAAAGGGTAAAAATAATTGTAGAGATCTACTAGCTTCATATGAACTACCTTCCCATTCACACAACATTGTTTGGTATCTTAACAAAGCTTCAGAACTTGATCAAGTGCTGGATTACAAAGATCACCTACTGCTTTTATCTTTCGAAAGGCTACTGTCTACAGAGATTTCCCCCAAGGATTATGGAATATGAACTTTAGGACTGCTCATGTTTGGTTGTTTCTACCCGAGCCTGCACTCATTACTTCACCCCATTAACATTCCACACTGGGAGTCCTTTACCAGTTTTATGAGGCGAAACCACAAAATGTCAGGTTAACAAAATCCTCACACAGCAATTTCACCATAAAATACTGCCTGTCAGGGTTGTGGTTCTAAGATATTCAATAAATCACTAGCTCTATAAAACATGTTACAAGTCAAGTAAATTAAAATTTTTCATCAGAACACAATCAAGATTAATCAAATAGAAGCAGATTATTGAAAGTTACACATTTCATGGTGAGGCAGTGCTACACTAAGATCTCTGGTGTCCCTGGAGCTTGGGCCAGCTTTCACTGTACTCATAGTTCCAACTCTCACTCATTCTGCCTCCCATAACATGTGCCACAGACCACTGGGTGTATACCTACTGCTTCAATTCCTGCTTCTCCCACCTATGGCTGGTGGAATATTTGAGACAGTTAATATAGCCTCTTGAAACATGCAAGTCTAAGCCTGTTTTTTTCAGTTTAAAATTGAAGAAACTGTCTTCATTGCTTAAAAGATGAATGATGAAAGTGCTATGTATAGGGTCCAATAATCTTTACCTTTCTTCATTAGGTCCCTTGTTGAGATAACACATTGTAAATCTGAGTAAATGGTATTGTTCTAACTCCTACAAGGTTCCTTAAGAAAGAAATGATCTCTGTTCCTGCACCTGTGTGAGTAACAAAGTGAGAATGAAAATAAAGGGAAAGTGAGAAGCGACAGTATTCACATGTGCCAGAGTGTCAAAAGCTTCTACCTTCACTTTTTTCTTCTGCTGTAAGACCAAAGAAAATGAATGGTTCAACCCTGCGTATCTCATTCACCATGGTTATTAGCATAGTTGCCTGTCAGTGTGGCAATTACTAATCCACACTAGATAATTATACTCTAAACAAGTAACCATGGGGAGTGTGTTAGATTGCTTTATGTCAACTTGATACAAGCTAACATCATTTTAGAAGTGGGAACCTCAATTGAGAAAATGCTCCCACTAGAATGGCCTGTGGGCAAGCCTGTAGTATGTTTTGTTGACTGATGATTTATTTGGGATAGCACATACCACTGTGGTCCTAGGTGCTCTCATGTGTACTGAGTAATCCATGAAAGCAAGCCAGCAAGTAGCACTCCTCCATAGGAATGGAATCAGCTCAAACCTGACTTCCTGGATAATAGACTATTAGATGCTTCTGGTCCTGGTGTTTATCACAGCGATGGAGACCCCAGGAAGAGCTTCTGCCTGCTGCCCTGTCAACCACACAACAGGGCTGCTGAAAAAAAAACCAGTGCAGACTTCAACTATTCCAGGGCTGTCACAACGCACAGAGCCTAATCCTGGCAAATCTTTAATCAAACACTCTACTGAGGAAGGTGGAGTTAGTTGCCCAACAGGGGTTTCACTAAATAAGTCAGTAATTACTAGGTAACAAAAGTCAGGAGTGATGGTTTACTACTAACTGTAATGAAGACCTTGAAAGAAACAACCCATTTTCAGACCTGAGATTGTCTCTGTTGGGAAAAAAAAAAAGTAGCAAAAGTAAGAGCTCCAAGCCAAACAATTACAAACTACTGGAAAACTAAGGCAACAATTCAAAAGAACATAAACTTTCAAAGTTTAAATTCCAAAAAAAATAGAATGTGAGGGAAAAAACATATAATGATGTCCTTATTACAAGCAGTCATTCCCTTACGTATATTCAATTATGTAGCACATAGTGATATAGTATGTGATTTAACAGAAGATAAATACTGATGATAATGAGCAAGCACTGACATGTTATATATCTAAAATGCATTATATATATATATATATATATAATATACATATATATATAAGATTCTATCTTCCCAATTTTACAGAAAGATGCTGAGACTATGAGCAGTTAACTAAAATCTCAACATCGAAAACTGGTAACAAGTCAATAAGTAGACCTGAAAACCAAATATAAGGAGAGTGGAGAGATGAGTCCAAGATAGAGTGGGCTTGCTGCTCTTACAGAGGACAGGATACTGTGTCCAGGAGATCTGATGCTTTTTTTCTAGCCTCTGAACGCACCCATATGCATGTGCATACACACAAATACACATGATTTTTGATAATCAAATTAATGACTGTAAGTCTTCCCTAAAATGACTGGTCTTCATTCCATATCCAAAGGATGCTATATTAGGGGTGTACTAATTTCTAGCAAAATTTTTAGTAAAAAGGTCATTTTTATAACACTAATTTTACCAATCCACAAGCATGTGATATCTTTCCATTTACTAGTCCTTTCTCTATTTCTTTATACAAAGTTTTCATTGTAAGAGTCCATTGATTCTTTGATTGGGTTTATCCCCAGATATTTTCTTTTCTTTAAGGCTATTGTGATTGGGAGCATATCCGTGATCTTCTTTCTCTGCACATTTGCTGGTGATTCTGTACCTTTCACATCAGTGAATTGTTTATCATTTACAACAGTTTTCTGGTAGACCTTTGGAGCTCTCTACTGTTCAGCATCATGTCATCTGTGAGTAGGGATAGTCTGACTTTTTTTTTTTTCCTATTTCTGCCCCTTTTATTTCCTTCTCTTCTCTTTCTGTTCCAGCTAGGGATAAGCAGAATATTAAATAGGAGTGGGAACAGTGGACAACTCTGTCTTCAGAAGAATTGCTTCAAGTTTTTCTCCATCTAGGATGATGTTGGCTATGTGCTTCTCATATACAACTTTTATGTATTTTATTTTATATATTTAGGTATATTCCTTCTAATCCTACGTTACCTAAGTCTTTTATAATAAAGTTATGTTGGACTCTATCAAAGGCTTTTTCTGTATCTTTTGAAATGATCATGTAATTTTTGTCTTTAAGTCCATATATATGGTAGGTTTCCAGATGTTGCTGTGAATATGCAATTCTAAGAATATGAGTAAATGTAGTAGAGGTATATACTCTCAGACAGGTAAACAAATAAAATTTTCTTTATAATTACTTCAATATCTGTACTTTAGCTACTTTTATATCTATACAAACATAAATTAAGCCAAATCGGTCTTAGTCAGAATCTCTACTGTTGCAAGGAAACATGATGACCAAAAAGAAAGTTGAGGAGGTAAGATTTATTTGGCTTCTTTTCCATATTGATGTTCATCATTACAGGAAGTCTGGACAGGAACTCGAAGAGGGAAGAACCTGGAGGCAGGAGCTAATGCAGAAGCCATGGAAGGATGCTGCTTACTGCCTTGTTCTCCATGGTTTGCAGAGCCTGCTTTCTTATGGAACCCAGGACTAGCAGCCCAGGGATGAAATGTTCTATACTGGGTGGAACCTCTCTGAATAATCACAAATTTAAAAATTCCTCACAACCAGATCTTATGAAGGCATTTTCCCAATTGAAGTTTCCTCTCTAGTTTGTGTCAAGTCAACATAAAACTAGTCAGTACACATTCGTAATAAATTCTGAAACTTTGAGAATTTTACCCAGCAGAATTTGAAAACAATATATTCATCAACTCATATATACTTCATTTCTGAATTCATATTACCAGTATATGACGCATATAGACATGCAAAACATATAACCATCTTAATAAATACACAACGGCAAAGTGAATGTATGACCTGATGACTTCCTTGTATAATCTTCTATCCAAACACAAATATTAACTTGAAATATTGACTGTCCCCATCACCTCAGAATGGCTACTAATTAGAAATTATATTTCAAAATAGAAATGGGCTGCCAAGAATAAGTTACAGAAAAGGCCACTCAAAACCGTTACGACTGAGACCTGCTATACATCTCTGTATCGCTGTGACAGTAAGTGAGCTATTCAGATGCATGGAAACCACTTCAATTGGATTAACTAGTCTCAAGAAGATTCTCACATTAGTTATTCTCAGTATCAGGATATTTCCTTAGGCTGCACTCACTAAGAATAAACTCAAAATGCAGTGTGGATCAGTCAGCTTCTGTGAGGAGAGTCTCAAGCTGTGATGCCACATCGATGAACAATTTTAGCTGTTACCTTGACATGATACAGAGTTGCCTACAGCCATGTCTCTGAGGGACTGTCCAGGTTGCCTTAATTGATGTGGTAAGCTTTATCCTGAATGTAAGCTGTACTTTTGAAAGGTGGCCCAGATAAAGGAAATGTGAGAAAGATATGGTGGTTTTGTTCTCTTGGCTTTCAACTTGAGCTAACATGTTCATCTACCCTGCTGCTGTTGATATTAATGATACTAATGCCAACTTCTTCAGGCTTCCAATATCAATTGAAAACCTAGATGATTCCTTGTGGATACTACCTTATTAATCTTGCAAAATGGACTAAAGATCAGGGGTTCTCTGGGAATCTTATAGGATTTTAGCAGCAGACACGACTGCTAAGGTAGAGTCTTTCCGAGGCCCTCTGTGGTAGGCTCCTGTCCTGCTACTTGCTTTCTCCTACACCCAATGTCCATCCCATTTGTCTTTCTAAGTGAGGACTGATCATCTTACCCCGGCTCCTCTCTCGTTTATCTTCTTTACATGTATAGATTTCAGTATGTTTGTCCTATCTTATAGGTCTATATAAGTGAGCATATACCATGTGTGTCCTTCTGATTTTAGGATCAAAGCAAATATTAAAGACTCATAAACAAACCTTCGGCAGAGTGCAGGGAATCATATTAAAGAAGGGGGAGTTAGTAAGACCTGGAGAGGACAGGAGCTCCACAAGGACCAAATACACCAGGACACAGGGGTCTTTTATGAGACTGTTCTCCAAGCAAGGACCATGTATAGATATATCCTAGAACCCCTGCTTAGGTATAGCCCATGGTAGCTCAGTATCCAAGTGGGTACCCTAGTAAGGGGAACAGGGACTCTCCCTTACCCTCCAAGGGAGGAGCAGCCTTGTTAGGCCACAGAAAGCAACACTGCAGCCAGTCCTGAAGAGACCTGATAAGCTAGAGTCAGATGGAAGGGGAGGAGGTCCTTTCCTATCAGTGGACTTGGAAAGGGGCAGGGAGGAGATGAGGGAGGGATGGGGGGACTGGGAGGGAATGAGGGAGGGGGATACAGCTGGGATACAAAGTACATAACCTGTGATTAATATAAAAAATAAAGAAAGAAAGAAAGAAAAAAGACTGCTATGGTAACTAACTTAATGCACTGATAAAGTACTGGGCTTTAGTAAGAAAGCCATTGAGTATTCCAATCATATCATATCATGTAAGCCAATCTAATAATCTCCTTTTAATGTGTGTTCAATCTATCACTTCTGTTTCTCTGGAAAATCCTGACTAAGACAACTATTGAATAACTAAGAGGAGCAAATGAAAGAAAAGTGAAACATTTCAAAATCCTTTGCTTTTATGTACATGTTGGTAAAAGTACATGCATGTACAAGCTGTTAAGCCTGGAGATAGTAATTTCTAAAAATTTTTCACTTGGCCAAACTAAATGAACAGGTAATATCTTAAAATATTTTAAGAGGAGGCTTAAAGCTTACTTATGTCATGCCGTCTGAAGTCAAATAAATATATAATACTTCATATAGGTAGAGCTGTATGCTGAAAATCTCAGAATATACACATTAAACCCTGAGTAGTTATTGGTACACTTTATTAAGAGACTAATGATGACAGGTAAATTTGGAACGGGCTTTAATGTTAACCAGACTCAGAATCACAATTCTGCCAGTACCTCATCCATTAGTATGCTTTTGATAGATCTAAAGAAGTGTACTTTTACTCACGTACTAATTGAATTGAGTTAATTAATTGCAGCCTAACCAGAAAGTTCAAACAGACCTCACACAGCATTCAAAGCATAGCTTCAAATCTAACCTTCCCTCCCTTTTCTTTAAACTGGCCCTAGGGATGAAGTCAATAAATTGCCAATTAATAGCATACTTGCTTTGATGACTCTTCAGTAACTTAGTATCATCCCACTTCATAAATTTTTTTAGTAAAAGTTCTGGGATTTCAAGTAAGATATCACTTCCATGGGAAAACTCTGTTTAAGAGTGCTCTGTGCCAATAAGACAGACTGGCTGGTAATCCTCCCACACCACGCTGTAGAGAGGGAGGCACTCAACCAGTCAAAAGTGTAATCTGTTCCGCCAATGGCACAGAAAACTAATCCACTTCATCACTAAATACATGCGAACATTAGTCTCTCCCATGTGACTGAGACCAAGATTGACCTAGGTTATTCAGAGACAAAAGCATGCAGCCCTTGATGTCAGCAGTAAACACAGCTACATCTAACCCCAGAGCCAAGCACTGCTGGGCCTGGTGTCCATTCTCTCCATTCCAATCTCTTATTACCTACAAGTCAGACACCTGTAAGTTACTGCTATCTTGCCAGCCCATTGGTCAACACACATCCTATCCACATCAGCACCTATTTACTCAGATTCTTAGCCTCTTAGAGAAAATTCTAATATAATAGTCATCTGATGTACATAGTTCCCTGGCTTCTTAGCCTACAAACCATGGATCTCTATCTTCATCTCTTCAATTTGCTCCAAGGATTAGTTCTCCTAACCAGTCCTTAAACTACCTCACTGAATCCACCTCACACTTGTGCAATAACTGTGCAAAAATCCAAAGGGTCAAGTTTTATATTGTTTTTCATCTAACATAACAATATTACAGCATTCTTACAAAAATAAAGAGTGAAAGAGATATTATAAGCATATAAATTACTCTGAGGGAGAAGCAGCTATTGTTTCTCACAGAGTGACTAACACTAACAAGACCACAAACAAGACCGAATACTAATGCGAAAGTAGTAGGCTGATAAAGGAGTTACTGGGTAAAATATTGGTTATCAACCCATTCCATATTTTGGCCTCAAGTTTATTTTCACTATTTATCATGTGACTGTTACTGAAATAAATTATTCAAGACTATAAAACAGATTTTTTTCTGGTATGTGGGGGGAGGGTAGCATAGGGTCTCACTGTGCCAGGAAGGCCTGGAACTTCCTCTGGAGGCTGCACAAAACCAGGTGGCTTAGTTCTATGATTACAGGCATATACCACAATATTTTTAAAGGAAAAGACAAGATGAGATTTTACCTTCCACAAAAAAGGTTTAAAAAAAAGGTCTGACATTTTGTTGACCACAGAGAAAAGATGGGAAATGAGAGAAAGGAAATACTTAGAACAATCACTAAGCATATAACTATAGTGATTGCATTCAAAACGACCACTGTGCATTATACGGGTCAAGGTAAAGACATGAACTAAAATGCTGAAATTAACTTTTAAATGTTGTGCTAAGAGTATCCAACACAACTATTCCATGCATAACCAAATATTCATCTGCAGAGGAGAGAAAATAAAATGCTGAAGATACAAATGTTAGAGGATGACACAAATTGGAAAACTCATTTTTATAAAACTAAAATCATTCAAAGGTGGGTATTTGGCATTAGTTCCTTTTAGTCTTTATATTCAACAATTTTTTTCAATAACATTGGTTTTTCATTCAAAGCAGTCATTTTTGTGCACAGAAAATATGAATATTTTCCAGCCTTTATATTCAAGATTCCACTCACAGGGAATTGCTTTCTGGTTAGTCAACAGTGCATATAGTTTTGTGTTGGGGAGGGGTCATACTAACATTCTGAATTATCAGGATGTTTTACTCATATGAACTTATTTTATCTCCCTGAGAACCTGCTAAGATATCTACTACTAATTCCCCCATTTCACCAATAAAGGTGTAAAACTGATGAGGAGCCAGAAAATTTCCAGGATCACAAAGCATGTTTTACAGAAGCAGTCTAGCGATTAAGGACCCCTTAACATCAGGCTAGTTATTTCTTTTCACTGTGTTTCATCTTTAAAGAAATCCTTTATAAGAAGTATGTGTAATAAACTTTACAGTGGAAAAAATGAGAGTTGAGAATCTTACAAGTCACAAAGTCACAACAAGACTTAACCCAAACAGGTTAATCCTGGAAAGAGCCTTGCAAGACTCCAAAGCTGAAACAATTTCTCAATGATGCTAGGACAAGGAAACTGAAGAAATGGCTTGTGAAGTAATTTTGATAGTAGCTGAAGCATTTCCTCTACTTTGCACGAGACTCTATGCTTTGCCAATGTCAAGCTGTGAGTCTTAGCATTTCCATCCAATGCTAAGTGGAGCATCTCAGAGGACAACTATGCCAAGCTCCCCTCTGCAAGCACAGCAGAGTATCATTAACTAACCCAAAGAGGCATCAGAGACTGAAGCACCAACCAAGGACCATGCATGGACTAGACTTAGGCCCCATACACTGATGTAGCGAATATGCAGCTCCAGATTCATGCGGGTTCCCTAGAAGGTGAGTAGGGGAGGAAAGTGAAGGAAAAACTAGAAGGACCTTGAAGGGGCATGAGCTCACAAGAAGCTCAAGAAAGGTTTTAATGCTTCAGCCTACTATCAAAAGTTACTTTACAAGTGATTTTGACAGAGTCTATAACATCGACTCTGTTGCCCACTTTTTGATCACTTCCATCTGACTGGGCTGCTTCACCAGGCCACAGGGGAAGAAGATGCATTCAGTCCTGATGCAACATGATGTGCTGGGGTGGGTTGATATAAGGGGCTCACCTTTTCTGAGGAGTAGGGAAGATAGGAAGAGAAGGAAGAGGAAGAGAGAAGGCAGGGAGCTATAATTGAGAAGTGAATAAATAAATAAAAACTTTCTAAAGCATGCACACACACAGAAGCTTTCTTGAGGACTATTTATTGCAATTTTCCAAATTAAAATTTAAAAACATTCCGATAAAATATATTAGTTATAACATAGAAAGGGCAGAGTCAATATAATTCTCTGAAAACTTAAACCATTTATGATAAAACCTGTAGTATGTGTTTACATAAAATTACACTGTACTGAACTCCACAAGTAAAACATTAGCTACACTATTTTTAATGCAGCTTTGTGAAAGGCTGCTAAGATACCACAGAAAATGAGACTGAAACACTTATCAGTATTGGCAGATAATGCTGGATATTGAAAAAAAAAAGTGAGGTTAAGAATATGAGACAACTATTGATCAGGATATCGAAGCAGGTGCTGAGACTCACAGCCAAACTTTGGGCAGAGTGCAGGGAATCTTAGGAAAGAAGGGGGAGACAGAAAGACCTGGAGAGGACAGGAGCTCCACAAGGAGAGCAACAGAACCAAAAATTCTGGGACCAGGGGTGCCTGCAGGGACCAGTACTTCAATCAAGGATCATGCATGCAGAGGACCTAGAATCCCTGTGCAGATGTAGCCCATGGCTCAGTCTCCAAGAGTAAGGTGAACAAGGGTTGTCTCTGACATGAACTCAGTGGCCAGTTTTTTTTTTTTTTTATCACCTCCCCCTGGGGAATGCAGCTTTACAAGAACACAGAGAAAGACAAGGCAGCCAGTCCTGATGAGACCTGATAGGCTAGGGTCAGATGTAATGGAACGGGAGAGGACCTCCCCTATTAGTGGACTTGGAGAGGGGCATAGGAGGAGATGGGGGAGGAAGGGTGGGATTAGGAGGGAATGAGAGAGGGGCTACAGTTAGGATAAAAAATGAATAAACTATAAATAAAAAATTTTAAAAATGAGACAAGAGAAAAAGAGCACACTGTGAAATCACTTAGGTATAATTTATTTAAAATTATTAACACTATCTAGTCTCCGGACTGTAGTGTTCCCAAAAGTTACTATTACTTCTTGATGTTTTTCTTTCTAGATGAACTGTAGCATGACCCATTTTTCTTACACTTAAGGAGGAAAGACTGAGTTAAATGTGACTTTCCTTTGCTACTCAACATGAAAGTGGACAAAACCTGTCACATAAGGTCTCAAACCAACCTCCAAAATAATTTACATAAAGCTGTAAGCTTACTATAAATCAATAGCTGGAAAACTTTCCTGGTTGTTCCTCAAAACAAACAAACAAACAAAAAAACATGTCAAACACTAGTATAAGCTATGCATTTTGGCTTACTCAAGAGCACAAAGTCAATTAACTAGGGTAGATCTATGCACAGAAACGAAGCTACCTATAAATACTTCTCAGAGCAACATTTTTCCAATTTGTTTGCAAAAAGATCAAAATAAAAGTCCAAATTAAGTCTCATCACCTTTTTAGATCATACTTTGATTTTAAATTTTGATAACTAAATAGCCCCAAAATTTTCACATTGCTTTAAGATGTAATTCCCATAAGTATAAAAACTTAGTTTGCAAGGATTTCCCCTAGTGTCCACACACAAAAGACAGTACAGCGGCGATATTGTTAGTCACAGTAGTCCCTCTATGCTGCCATAAAACACCTAAACTGGTTAATTTATAAATACAACATTTATTTGTCACAGACCTAAAAGCTGGGAAAACGGAGACTAAAGTACCTACAAGATCTACTCTCTGAGCCAAAGATGACCTCTTAAATAATGTTAGTTTTATGAAGAAGCACTATAAAGATGCTACCTATCACTGCATTTATAAAATTTAATCAATAAGATACTACCACATACATTAAATAATTTAAGCAAGTTAGTTTCATTTACTAGATAAAAAGAAAACGTGGGATATAGACACGATTGAGTGCTATTCTTCCATTTAAAAAAATCACCTGTAACAACATAGACAAATGTGGACAACACAAAATTATATAAGCCAGAAGAAAAGATAAAATACCACATGACCTCATCATTTGTGGATTTCATAAAAGTTGATTTCATAGAATTAGAGACTGCAACTGTAATGGTTACCAATAGTGAGAAAAGATAGGAAGGAGAGAATAGGAAGAATTTGATTAACAGAAACAAATTAAATGAAACAAATTCTAGTGTTCTGTTACACAATAGGGTACTATAACAATAATTCATTGATTATTTGACAATAGGTTTGAGAGGATTATGAACATTATTAATACTAAAATAATAAATGATGACATGATGGGTATGTCAATTTCTCTGACTTTATCATTTTACAATCATACACATATCAGAATGTCACACCATATCTCAAAAATATATACAATTATACCTGTGCAAAAACAAACAAACAAAAAAAGCAACTGCCAATGAGGACACCTTACCTTGCAAATAGCTACAAATATCTTTCGGTTTGGTTTGGTTTGGGAATTTTTTGTTGTTGTTTTCTTGAGGTTTTCTTTTTGTTCCTTTCTTTCTTCTTTTTTTTTTTTCTTTATTATTTTTTTGGCTTTTCTGAGACAGTTTCTCTGTGTATCCACGGCTGTCCTGGGCTCACTCTGTGGACCAGGCTGGCTTTGAACTCACAGAGATCCACCCACCTTCGCCTGCCTGAGGGATGGGATCACAGGTGGATGCCACCATGCCCAGCTAGCAGCAAGCCAATTTAAACAAAAGCAGTGCTGGCCTACCATCCAAGTCAACACCTTAACTTTCATCTATTCAGTATTGTCATAATAAATAAATACTGTGAGACTAGCAACTTAGTGCCATTTTCTGAGAAATAATGTCATAAATAACAGTAATCTGATGAGACCTGATAAGCTAGGGTCAGATGGAAGGGGAGGAGGACCTCCTCTATCAGTGGACTTGGAGAGGGGCATGGGAGGAGATGAGGAAGGGAAGGTAGGATTGGGAGGGAATGAGGGAAGAGCTACAGCGAGAGTAAAAAACAAACTGTTATTAATATAAAAAAATTTTTTAAAGACAGTAATTAATTCCCATGTTTTGGCACATGAATGGTGACCTCTCTAAAAAAATACATTTATACAATGGATGATAAAAATAACAATATTCTGCTGTGGCTACTGAAACTAAGCAACAGACAAAGAAATAACCGAACAGAGAGCAAATAATGTACAGAAAGATGGGGTCAGGGTCAGAATTTAAGAGATTCTTTCATTATATAACATCCTTTCTTAGCTATGAAAAATCAAACCATGATCGTTTCTAAAACTCTGCTTTGGGATGGTCACTATAAATATAATAAAAAGAAAATATGAAAGAGGTAAAAATATTTGTGTTGCCAACTAATATGATTCAAAATAAGCCTCAGTTCTATTTTAAAAAAATCATCTAAGTTTGGTTTTAAAATCATAAAAACTATAAAATTTACCTCAAAGCTGTAGAACTGAGGACATGCTGTTAATTCTTAAAAACAAACACACTTTATATTTCATTCAAAATGAACAAATTAATTTCTCTGATTACAGTTATTCTTGGCTATTTTAGTAATCTCAGTACATTTGATAAGATAGTAAAAACATTTAACTCCATGATAAATTTTTGAAATCTAGACTATACAAATCTAGAATATCTGAACAGTATCTTTTAAACCAAACTTCACAGGCATTAGACACCATAATCATTAAAGGTGACAGTTAAAGTTGGTCAGAAATCAAATTGATCACATCCCTCTGGAGATTACAAACCTAGGCATGACAATGATACAACATGCCCCAGCTGCTGAGGAGTGCAGGCTTCCAGCATGGGGGTATGTGTAAGCATTTATTTTCCTAGGACTGCACAGGCCATGTGCAGGATGCTGTTCAACTATTATAAATGAGAATTTCCAGTATGGCAGGGCTGCTTCTTGTATTATCTTAATAAAGATGGTTCATTCCAAACATATCAACAATTGTGTTACGTCCTTCCCGTAACAGACTAAAACTTTTATGCCGATTTGTAACAATGAACATAATAAAAATAAAAATCTTTATTCTACTGTGAATTAGTTTTTCGAAGACAGAAAATTGTGTTCTACTAAGTAATTAGCTCTAAGCTAACCTATCCCAAAATTGATCTTAATTTAAAAAGTTTGCCTTAAAATAAAAGCAGTAAGTTCCATCAGTTACATTTCTTGTGGCTCTGACAATATACCTGACGAAATCAAATGAACAAAGGGTTCATGTCTGCTCACAGAAGGAAAGGAAGGTGCAGAGGTAAGACTCTGTGGTTGGTTACATTGAGTCCATCAGGGAGCAGACACAGATGAATGATGAACACTGTTCATTTCTTCCTCTCACCCAACTCTTACTGAGAATTTCATACACATATGGGTTGTGGCTAATTTAAAGGTAAGATCTAATGATATTTATAATTAACCCTATAATTATTGCAAGAGTATTGTCTAACACACTATCACAATCAATAAAGACACAGACACCTGGAAGATTTCAGAATAGCCTTATAAGACCCAGGGTATGGTACATATTATCTCCTAATCTATCTTTACCTTCCAAGCCCACACCCAATGCCATCTGCTCTAATAATTTTTACCTGGGCTACCTCCTATCCATGACTCCACAAATTCTTCCTTATTCTCTTATCTAGACCATTTTCCTCCATCTACGCCAACTGGCCATGTGCTTCTCTCCATGCTACCTGAAATTCCCTTACAGGTAGTAATGGATTTTTAATAGCATTTATAAAGATAGCTAGAAATTTTTAACAATATTAAACAAATTTTTAAAAAATACCTATACTGCTAATTTAATACTGCTTATTCCTATCCCCTACCATTTAATGGCTATGTGTCCATCAACTGTTAAAAAAATGGTTACCCCATTACTTCCTGTCTTTTTACAGAGATTCATCAGTAAGAGTGGTCTGCTTTCTACAACTATAGAGCTATTTAAGAAAGCCTTATATTCATATGCAATAATGATCTCTTTAATTTTTTAATTAAAATTTTTATTCATATTATACTTTATTCACTTTGTATCCCAGCTGTAGCTCCCTTCCTCATTCCCTCCCAATTCCACCTTCCCTCCCTTGTCTCCTCCCATGCCCCTCTCCAAGTCCACTGATAGGGGAGGTCCTCCTCCCCTTCCATCTGACCCTTTCCTATCAGGTCTCAGCAGGACTAGCTGCATTGTCCTCCTCTGTGGCCTAGCAAGGCTGTTCCCCTGCTCAGGGGCGGGGGGTGGGGGGTGGGGAGAGGGTTAAAGAGCCAGCCACTGAGTTCATGTCAAAGATAGCCCCTGTTCCCCATACTAGGGAACTTACTTAAGAGACTGTTGTATCTCTAACAGACTCTTATAACTCTAATGGGTTATATCTGAGCAGGGGTTCTAGGTTATATTCATGAATAGTCCTTGGTTGGAATATCAGTCTGAGAAAACTCCCCTATTCCCAGATTTTTTTGGTGCTCTTGCTCTCCTTCTGGAGCTCCTGTGATCTTCAGGTCTTAATATCTGTCCCTTCTTTCACAAGATTCCCTGCACTCTCCCTAAAGCTTGGTCATGAGCCTCAACACCTGCATTGATACATGGCTGGGTGGAGTCTTTCAGAGGCCCTGTGTGGTAGGCTCCTGTCCTATTCCGTTTTCTCCCTTGTCCAATGTCCATCCCATTTCACTTTCTTAGTGAAAATTGATCATCTTACCCAGGGTCCTTCTTCTTGCTTAGATTATTTAGGTGTACAGATTTTAGTATGTTTGTCCAATATTACATGTCTAATATCCACTTATAAGTGAGTATATACTGTATTTGTCATTCTGCTTCTGGGATACTTCACTCAGGATGATCTTTTCTAGATCCCACCATTTGCCTGCAAATTTCATGATTTCCTTGTTTTTAATTGCTATTGCATTGTGTAAATGTACCACAATTTCTGTATCCATTCCTCAGGGGAGGGATAGATGGTTTGTTTCCAGGCTCTGGCTAGAATGAAAAAGGCTGCTATTAACATGGTTGAGCAAATGCCCTTGTTGCGAACTTGAGCATATTTTAGATATATGCCTAGGCGTGGGATAGCTGGATGCTGAGGAAGCACTATTCCTAATTGTCTGAGAAAGCACCAAATTGATTTCCAAAGTGGTTGTACAAATTTACATTCCCACCAGCAATGGAGGAGGGTTCCCCTTTCTCCACATCCTCTTCAGAATGCATTGTCACTTGAGTTTTTCATTGTAGCCATTCTGATGTGCATAAGGTGAAATCTCAGCATCTTTTAAATTTGCATTTCCCTGGTGACTAAGGATGTTAAGCATTTAAGTGTTTCTCTGCCATTCTATATTTCTTTACAAAGAATTCTCTCTTTAGCTCCATACTCCATTTTTAATTGGATTACTTGATTTGTTGCTTTATAACCTGAGTTCTTATTTATTCTGGATATTAGCCCTCTGTCAGATAAAGGGTTGATGAAGATCCTTTCCCACTCTGTGGGCTGTCGTATTGTTCTGTCAACAGTGTCGTTTGCTTTACAGAAGCTTTTCATGTTCTAGAAGTCATTGGCAAAGGAAACAACTTCCTGAACAGAACACCAACAGCACAGGTTCTAAGATCAACAATCAATGAATGGGACCTCTTTAAATTCTTAATTTTTTTTTTCTCTTCCTTTCAACCCTTAGCCACTTATTTCAAGGAAATGTCCTACTTCCAAACGTGGCTAACAAACATAAATTATACTTCAGGCAAAAGAAAGGTTAGTTGGAAATAAAGGTATAACCAAAAAGAATAGCGGAAGCAAACCTTTGTTTTATTGGAAAAGCTTCTACCTTTGAATTCCTGTAAAAAGGTACCCTTTTTATAATTTTTTTATTAATTGCACTTTATTCACTTTGTATCCCCCCTGTAGCTCCCTCCTCCCCTCCCAATCTCTCCCATCCTCTCCCTTCTCTATGCATGCCCCTCCCCAAGTCCACTGATAGGGCAACTCGCAATAAAAAACAAAGAAATCATGAAATTTGCAGGTAAATGGTGAGAACTTGAAAAGATCATCCTGAGTGAGCTATCCCAGAAGCAGGAAGACACACAGCATATACATACTCACATAGACATATAATATAGGATAAACCTACTAAAATCTGTACACCTAAAGAAACTAATCAAAAGGGAAGACTCTGGCTAAAATGCTCAATCCCCATCCAGAAAGGCAAAGAGGATAGACATCAGAAGAAGGAGAAAACAGTCAGGAGCCTGCCACAGAGGGCCTCTGAAAGGCTCTGTCCTACAGGTTATCAAAGCAGATGCTGAGACTTATGGCCAAACTTTGGGAGGAATGCAGAGAATCTTATGAAAAGACAGGTCACCAAAACAGAAATTAAGCAAAGAAACAATGACTCTAACAGAGTTCATGAATCAAATGGACCTAATAGACATCTACAAAACCTTTCACCCAAACACAAAAAAATTTACCTTCTTCTCAGCACCACATGGAACCTTCTGCAAAACAGACCATATAGTTGGTAACAAATCAAGTCTCAACAGATACAAAAAAACCTGAAATAATCCCATGTATCCTATCTGACCATCATGGACTAAAGCTGGATCTCAACAATAACAGAAATAACAAAAAGTCTACACACACATGGAAACTGAACAACCTGCTACTAAATGACATCTGGGTCAGCGAAGAAATTAAAGTCTTCCTAGAATTCAATGAAAATGAAGGCACAACATACCCAAACTTGTGGTATAAGATGAAAGCAGTGCTAAGAGGAAAGTTCATATCACTAAGTGCCTTCAAGAAGAAATTTGAAACATCTTTTGCAAGCCACTTAAGGGCTCACCTAAAAGCCCTAAAAAAAAAAAAAAAAAAGAAGCAGGCACACCAAAGAGGAGTAGATGGATGGAAATAATCAAACTCAGGGCTGAAATCAATAAATTAGAAACAAAACAATTCAAAGAATCAATGAAACCAACAGCTGGTTCTTTCAGAAAATCAACAAGATAGACAAACCCTTAGCCAATCTAACTAAAAGGCAAAGAGACATTATTCAAATCAACAAAATCAGAAATGAAAAGCGGGACATAACAACAAACACTGAGGAAATCCAAACAATCATTAGGACTTGCTTCAAAAGCCTATATGCCACAAAATTTGAAAATCTAAATGAAATATTACCTACTTTTAAAAACATGATTTTATTATGAACATTTCCAATGACATCAAATTTTTAATTATATTTTATTTATGTATTTATTTCTTATAATTTATTCAACTTGTATCCCTGGTACTGCCCCCTCCTTCATCTTCTCCCAGTCCTACTAAGCCTTCCTCTTCTCCTTGCACGCTCCCCTGGAAGTCCACTGATAGGGGAGGTAATCCCCCCTTCAAACTGATCCTAGCCTATCAGGTCTTATCATTACTGGCAGCATTGTCTTTCCTCTGTGGCCTGGTAAGGTTGGCACTGACCTCAGACGGAGGTGATCAAGGAGCCAACCACTGAGTTCATGTCAGAGAGAGCCCTCTTCCCCTTATTAGGGAACCCTCTTAGAAACTAAGCTGCCATGGGCTACATCTGTGCAGGGGTTATAGGTTCTATCCTGCATGGTTCTTGGTTGGAGTATCAGACTGATAAAGACCCCTGGGCTCAGATTTTTTGGTTCTGTTGCTCTCCTGGAGTCCCCGTGCCTTCCCTGTCTTTCTATCTCCCTCTCCTTACATAAGGAAGCTTTTCAGCTTCATGAGGTCCTATTCATTAATTGTTGATCTTAGAGCCTGTGCTGTTGGTGTTCTGTTCAGGAAGTTGTCTCCTGTGCCAATGAGGTCAAGGCTCTTTCCCAGTCTTTCTTTTAACAGATTTAGTGTGTCTGGTTTTATGTTGAGGTCTTTCATCCACTTGGACTTCAGTTTTGCACAGGGTGATAAATATGAATCTATTTTCATTTTTCTACATGTAGACATCCAGTTAGACCAGCAGCATTTGTTGAAGAGGCTGTCTTTTTTCCATTGTATGGTTTGGGCTTCTTTTTTTCAAAAATTAAGTATCCATAGGTGTGTGGGTTTATTTCTGGGTCTTCTATTTGATTCCATTGATCTACTATTCTGTTTCTATGCCAGAACCATACAGGTTATATTACTATTGCTCGGTAGTACAGCTTGAGATCAGGGCTAGAGATACCTCTAGACAATCTGTTGTTGTACAGGATTATTTTAGCAATTCTGAGTTTTTCGTTTATCCATTTGAAATTGGGAATTGTTCTTTCGGGGTCTGTAAAGAATTTTGTTGGTATTTTGATGGGAATTGCATTGAACATGTAGATTGCTTTTGGCAAGATATCCATTTCGCTATGTTAATCCTACCCATCCATGAGCATGATATCTTCCATCTCATGATATCTTCTTCAACTTGTTCAGAGACATTAAGTTTTTGTCAAACAAGTCTTTCACTTGATTGGTTAGAGTTACAACAAAGAACTTTATGTTATTTGTGGCTTTTGTGAAGGGTGTTGTTTCCCCAATTCCTTTCTCAGTCAATTTGTCTTTTGTATATAGAACAGCTACTGATTTTTTTTTTTAATTAATTTTGTATCCAGGTACTTTGCTGAAGGTGTTTATCAGCTGAAGGAGTTCTCTGGCAGAATTTCTGGAGTCACTCATATATACTATCCTATCATCTGCACATAGTGATACTTTAAATTCTTCCGTTCTGATTTCTAACCCCTTGATCTCCTTTAGTCATCTTATTGCTCTAGCTAGGATACAAGAACTATATTGCAGAGGTAAGGAAAGAATGGGCAGCCTTGCATTGTCCCTGATTTCAGTGGGATTGATTTCAGTTTCTTTCTGTTTAGTTTGATGTTGCCTATAGGCTTGCTGTAGATTGTCTTTACTATGTTTAGGCATGTGCCTTGTATTCTTAATCTCTCCAAAATTTTAAACATGAACAGGTCTTGAATTTTGTCAAATATTTTTTCGGCATCTGAGGAAAGTCATGTGTTTTCTTTTCCTCTTTTGTTTTATTTATATAGTGGATTACATTGATGGATTTTCGGGTGTTGAACTACCCCTGCATGCCTGGGATGAAGCCTAGTTCATCATGGTGGATGATATCTTTTACATAGTCTTGGATATGGTTTGCAAGTATTTTATTGAGTAGTTTTGCATCAATGTTCATAAGCGAGATTGGTCTGAAGTTCTCTTTCTTTGTAGAGTCTTTGACCTGTTTAGGTATCAAGTGACTGTGGCTTCATAGAATGAGTTTGGTAATGTTTAGTTTGAAGAGTATTGGCGTTAGTTCTCCTTTGAGGGTCTAATAGAATTCTCCACTGAGACCATCTGGCCCTGGGATTTTTCTGGATGGGAGACTTTTGATGACAGCTTCTATTTCCTTAGGGGATATAGGACTATTTATTTACCTCATCTTGATTCAGCTTTCATAAATGAAATTTATGAAGAAATCTGTCCATTTCATTTACATTTTCAAATTTTATTGCATATAGGCTTTTAAATTTCCTTATTGTTTGTTGTTATGCCCCCCTTTTTATTTCTAATTTATTGATTTGGACAATGTTCTTCTGCCTTTTAGTTAGTTTGGCTAAGGGTTTGTCTATCTTGTTGATTTTCTCAAAGAACCAGCTCTTGTTGATTCTTGAATTGTTCTCTTTGTGTCTACTGTACTGATTTCAGCTCTGAGTTTGATTATTTCCAGCTGTCTATTCCTCTTTGGTGTGCCTGCTTCTTTTTTCTCTAGTGCTTTCAGTTGTACCATTAAGTTGCTTATATAAGATAGCTTGAATTTCTTTATGAAGGCACTTAGTGTTATGAACTTTCCTCTTGCACAGGTTTCATTGTGTCCCATAAGTCAGGGTATGTGTTACCCTAATTTTCACTAAGTTCTAGGAAGTCTTTAATTTCTTTCTTTATTTCGTCCTTGACCAGGTGTCATTGAGTAGAGTTGTTCAGTTTCCATATATGCGTAGGCTTTTTGTTATTTCTGTTGAGGTCTCATTTTAGACCATAGTTGTCTGGTATGATACAAGGTATTATTCTGATCTTCTTACCAACTATATGATGTGATATAAGGGATTATTTTGATCTTGCCGACTATATGGTTAATTTTGGAGAAGGTTCTATGAGGTGCTGAGAGAAAGTTACACTCTTTTGTGTGAAAGGTTCTATAGACATCTATTACATCCATTTGATTTCAGACCTCTGTATGTGTCATTATTTCTCTTTTCTGATTTTATTTTTTCTTTGAGAGATACATCAATCTCTGCAATTGTATCTGTAGTGCCTGAGTTTCTCTCTTCCATCTCTTGTATTCTCTTGGTGATGCTTACCTTTGTGGTTCCTGATCTCTTCTCTAAGTTCTTTAACTCTAGGGTTTTCTCTGTTTTCTTTATTGCTTCTAATTCTGTTTCCATATCCTGCACCATTTCCTTCATCTGTTTGAATGTGGAGTCTGTATGTCCATGATGGCCTCTATATTTTTGTTCATTTCCTCTTTATGTGCCTTAAATAACTGCATAATTATAGATTTAAGATCATTTTCCCGTGTTTCAACTGCAATAGAATATCTGTTGAATTTTTTTTTTTTTTTTGAGATTCTGCTCAAGCCATGATTTCTTGAGTTTTGTTGCCTGTATTCCTGTGCTGGCCTCTAGCCATCTGGTTGTCTGTAGCCTTGATTGGAGTCTGGAGTAGGCTCTCTGGACTCGCCGTCTCTGCGGGCTCACTGTTGTGACCCGGCTGGCTGGGGCACAGGTGGAAAGGTCTCTCGGTCTAGAGCTGCTCCAGTGTCCCACAGGCCTCCTCAAGAAGGTGGGGGCTGGGATTTGGGTCCCAGGTCTGGCTCAGCTCCATTGTTTCTGACCCAGGTGGGCTAGGGTGCTGGGGAGCAGGCAGAAAGATATCCGAGCCCAGAGCTGCTCCAGTTCCCACAGGCCTCTTTAGGGAGGAGGACGATGGAACTGGGGTCAGGTGCCTGGCTCAGCTCCACTGGGCTCTCTGTCTGTGCTGGGTTCGCTAACTCTGGCCTCTGTGAGCCAGGCTGCTGGGGCAGTGGTGGACAGATCTCTCTGCCTAGAGCACCTCCAGTGCCCCACAGGCCTCCTTAGATGGTGGGGATGGAACCTGGGTCCCAAGCCTAGCTCAGCTCTGCTGTGTGCACTGTCTGTGCTGTGCTGGCTGATTCTGACCTGGGTGAACCAGGCAGGAGTGGAATAGGCAGAATGGAGCCATGTCTCCCCCCAACCCTATAGTACCAGAACTATCCCCTCCACTAGGTGGTAAGAGTGAGTACCACTAGCTGCTGTGACCAGGAAGGTGTCCACAGCATGTTGAGTGTGGTCTCCTGGGTTTGGAAACAGGAGCCTCTAGTACCCAGAAGGTATTCACAGGACTGCGAGAGTGGGTGCCCAGGTTTGGAGTCTCAACAAAGTACAGGAAAGTGTTCACTCCAGACAGTGAGAACAAGCACCCATGGTCAGAGCTGCCCAGCTCTGGTTCCAGTAAGATATCCACAAAAAAGTGGGCTTGGATGTTGGGTGGCCTAAGGCTCCGGGGTCAGAACCACACGTGCCTAACAGTTTCTGTCCTGGAAGGTATTCACAGATGGTGTGTTTGGGTGGGTGGCCTAATGCTATAGGATAGGAGCCCAGGGTACAAGCTGCAGATCCCAGGAAAGCATCTACTGATGGTAGTTTCCAGTAGGTGGCAAAGGGTTGTCAGGTCAGAGCTGAAGGAACTGCCACCACAGCCGGTCCCTGTGGGTTTGGGCGGGTGGTCTAAGACTGTAGGGTAGGAGACCCCCACACACACACCCAGCATGCACCACTGCTATGGGTCCCAGGGATATATCCACATATGGTGAGTTTGGGCAGGTGGCCAATGGCTGCTGGGTCAGAGCCCAGAGAGCTGCCACTGGTCTCAGGAGGGATCTGAAGATAGTGGGACTGGGCGGGTAGCCTAGGGCTGTGGCAGTGCTGAAGATGGAGTTTCAAGTATCTCTGTAGATTCTCCTATCACCTGAGAAACACAGACATCGGGGTTTTGGGGTCCACAGCCTGCTGGTCACCCTGCTTTCATTGCTGAGCTGCTTTTCAGATGTTCTATGCTGCCATCTTGGATCTCAAATATTATCACAGCATTCTTTTACCAAGGGACATCGAAGAATATATTCTGAATTGTTTCATAATTCACTATTTGACAGCAAAAATACTGGTGATTGTCACAAATAGCTGGCATGAATATTCTTATACTTTAAAATCTTTGTGTATACATGTGGGGGTGGAGAGGTGGTGTATAGACATCCATGCAGGAACCTGTGGAGGCCAGAAAGGGGTACTGTGTCCCCAGAAGGTGAAGTTACAAGCAGCTGTGAGCTCTCTGATATGGACAATCAAAACCAAACTCAGGGCCTCTGCTAAAGCAGTGCAAGCTCTTAAGTGCTATGCCATTTCTGTAGACCTAGATACAATTTCTTACGACCATCTTGGACCACTCTCTTAGGACAAGGGTTAGAACTAGGATTGTGAAAAGTAACTCCTACAAAGTCTGACACAAACTTTGCTTTATAAATTCTGGAGACATAGTAAACATAATCCAAAAACACTATAATAAAGCCATTAGTCTGATACCTTTTCCAGCTCTATTTTATCATTTATCTAAAACATGTGAGACAGGTGTGGTTCCAGTAAGATATCTACAAAAAGTGGGCTTGGATGTTGGGTGCACACTTTTAATCCCAGCATTCTGGAGGCAGAGACAGGAAGATCTCTGTGAGTTTGAAGCCAGCCTAGCCTACATATTAAGTTCTAGGACTGCCAGGACTATTTAGAGAGACTCTGTCTTAAAAAAGAGTGCAGCGGGGAACAGGATCTGCAAGTAAAGTGTTCTGCTATCCTAAGATCCATCTTGTTGACTGTCTGTAGTTTATGTTTTTACATGTTACTAATAACTTATTTTTCTACTTGTGTCTTCTAAGATTACTTTCCATGAAATACTTATATATGTGTTATTTCACAATTTATCCACAATAGACTTTATAGAACTACTACATAAATTCATTCAACTATCCCCATGAGATTTTATGTTTTTACTTTACAAATGAAAAATAAAAATATAAACTACTTAGAATTCCTAACTTTTTATATTCAAAAAGGCTTCTAGTAGTTTAGTTTAAATATTTCCTTTTGAATTTCCATAATAAATGTAAAAGAAAAATAACTACTAAAATAAAACTGTAATAATCAACAAAATGCCACTTCTGTGAAAGGGAACTTTTTCTTTCAGGTGTGTGGGATTAGCTATTTCCTTAATGACTAAACAGAATTATACACACATTAGGTCTTTCAGCACTTGCTGACTGAATTATTTTTCCCAAGAGAACATTCTAATTATTTAAAACACATTATTGTCTTAAATGCAGGCTCAATCACTTAATTTAAAACACCACACACACACACATACACACACACACACACACAATCCACCTTAGCTGAAATTTTTCTAACCAAACAACTAGATAAAGGGGTCTTAGTTTGCCAAGATTTCAAACATAAGCCAAACCTAAGGTATATACCAAATTTAATTACAATCATTAAGACTCTAAGACATAAGGAAACTCTTACTTAATCACTGACCTCTGCAGTGATATCATTTCTCCTCTATGAATGGAACCTGGACTTCACCAAATTTCTTGTAACTTGTGCCTATACTTAAACTATCCAAGCTAAAATTAGCCTAGCCATCTGGAATCCAGTCCGGGATAAAGGAAAGATGATGTATTTCAGTGTGTGCTGGGGGCTACTTAGAACATCTTCTATGTTCTCTGAGCCTGGTTCTTTGGGCCTCTGTACTTTCCATCATCTTTGAGTTTAGTGCATGCACCCACACGTGCACACTAAATTTTAAGTAAATGATAGCAATATAAAATAATTCTCCATTATAGGTATGCAAATATTGACAAACTCCTTTAGGTAAAAGTATAATACTGAAAAAAGCCAATTTATACATTTCCAAATTTATTTTGTTTTTACTGGTTTATAAGCATTTACGGGTTTTAAAATTATCTTTCAACCTTCTCGTAATATCTGCCAGGTTTCCTCAATAATAATGAACTAAGTTGAAACACCCTTCTATTTCATATATATGCAAAAATCATTAGTTTACCTTTATTCCAAATTAGTCTCTAGGAGCCAGACAATATTTTTCTCCCACTACACAATGTAGAAATGAAATGACAAGGACCCATAACAGTAAAGCTACACCCAAATGGTGAATATTTTTCCTTCTTATATACTAACAATAGCCTCTGGCTTTAATTATATGATAATGAGATGTGAAAGCTATCTTTCGGATAGAGGGTTGAGATGGGACTAGAACCCCTACAAAAAAAAAAAAAAAAAGGAAAGAACAAAGGCTAATGGGAATTTCAACCCTGAATGTTTGTCAAAAAGTTACTTAAGAGCAAACTTCAAACTTTGGATATATTCACAAGGGTAGTGTTACTGGATCTTAAAGACACAGCCAGCGTCTGCAAAATTAAGACATCATGTGAAGAATTAGATAATTTGTAAAATATAAACCCAGATAATAATAGTGGCTTTTGGTTCACTTAAAGAGACGTTAAATAAATGATTACATATACATATTTTTATAGTTGCTTTATAGCTTACTTCACATGGAGCCCATTTCCAAACTATTTTTTATATTAATTTTCTACTTACTCATGAAACTATGACTATTTCTCTTAATATCACTTTGCTTTTACTAAACATTCAGTAAACTATGAGTAAATTCTGACCTGTGCTATAAAGGAGGGAAACAAGTGACTGCGCACAAGGCTTACAAGATTGCTCCCTCTGGCTTCCTTCCAGAATCCAGGACTTTTCAAATGAAGCAATTTCCTGTTTCTACTGAAACTGCTCCTGACTCCCAAACCATGAAGAAGACACATAAATGTGGATAGAACATTCTAAAACTACGTAAAGGCTTTACTTTCCAGTTTCAGAGCCATAAATTCCCAGCTTTATAAAGGTAACAGGAGGAAAAACTGGAAGTGGAAAAGGATCAGGTAGGATGAATAGAACAAGGAAGAAAAAGAACAGAATCAGAAAATCCTGAAATGTTTAATCAATACACATGTAGTAATTAAAAACTAATAACTAAAGCTTGTATGTGTTTCAGTTAACAACATACTTGAGTTTATGTTAAATTTAACCTCCCCAGAAAACTATATGAGAAAAGTGAATCTATACTCAAAAAGGTTAACTTGTCCCAAGTACTATAATCTACAAAGATTGAGTTGAGCCCACAAGACCGAAACACAAATGTCTTTATCTATCACATCACTCACTCATTCTTCCATGACTGTTTATGTAGAACTCCTGAACATATTAAAATTTTAACTAGCAACAATGATTATTATTAAATTTCTACATGCAGAAAATTTGTAACAAGGTACTTATTGCATAAATTAATAAATAATGAGTAAGTATACAAAAGAAATCAGCACAACAGCCAATAATGGTGGCACACATCTATAAACCTTGCACTCCAGAGGCAGCAGGCAGAGGAATACTGCAAGTCTGAGGATAGTCTGGTCCTTACTCTGAGCACCACGCCTGCCAAGGTACACAGAAAGACACTTCTCAGACAGTAAAAAAGAAACAGCTTTAAAGAAGAAAAATAAAAATGTAAGAACACAAATAATGAAAAGTAGTCCTTTAGCAACTAAAATACAAAATAATTTCATGGTTGAAAACACATTTTAAGTATATATATATATATATATACACACACACACACACACACACACACACATACACACACACATCTGCATTATATAAACAAAGTATCGGTATCTGTCAAAATTCAAGAATGTGATTATAGAGACTTACACTTACTACAGTTAAAAATATCTTAATTTCATAAGGAGATTGTTAAGACTTAGAAGGTTTTTTCATTAAAAGCTATAATTAAAGTATATGTGGAAAATATTTTCCACACCTATAATCTCATGTGTATCCCTCTAAATAGAAATTGTTTCATTAATCAGTGAGATAAAAGATTGCACTAGAAATGCAAGATTCTCAAAATGCTCTATCCTGTAACTTCCATAATCCTTTAAAATTGTTTACATCATGCTTAGAAGTCAGTGTTCACATATTCCCACAAGTAGTTTGCATGGTAAAGAGATCAGTAAAATTACTTCATGCACAACATCTTTAACATTTGCTGCCCCTCCTGTGCTTGTGATTAAATGTAACATTCTCAAATCCCAAAGTTCTGAGAAAAAACATAAATCCTTGTCTCACAGCTGCTGTTTGATTCTGGAAACACATGCATTTTCTTTTCAAACATTTACCCTCAAAACTCCCAAAGGCTTTGGACTGGAGAACACCTGCATCTCTTCATTTAGTTCCAATAACAGAGCCTAAACTCCAAAATTACAAAAATAGACTCTCTGTTCAGCTGGAGTTGCATTTTGCTTCTAATTCCCATGAACAAAAATGCTAGAAGCATGAAATCATTTGGGCAAGCTCTGTCATCAAGAGGACAAGATTTTTGCACCAGAAGCCCAGTGGGAACACGATAGAAACTGGCAAAAATTACAGATAATGTACACAGTAAAATACTCAGGGAAGACAGAGGAAATGTAGTAAGGTAGATGGGTACAATTCTTAAATATTTATGCCCAAAACACAAAAATGAATTGTCTTTAATGGGTTCAATATATAAGCATTTCTAGTCAAGTGACCTGTCAAAATTACCAGAAGTATAACTTCAAGGCAACTCAGCTAAATTTAAATTATGAAGAGAATTTAGTGAAACAAGATATTCCCCTAATAAAAGCAACCTCTCTATTTTAGATCATCTTAAACATTCCTATCTGATCAAAGAATTTTGAATGGTGCGCATTTTCTAGTATGTTTTAATCAACAAACAGGCCTAGTAATAGAACGGAACTGAATTTCCTAAGACCATAATTGTAATTTTAACTTTCCTCTAACAATAATAAGCCCCGCGTATTTGATAAGTAACAGATGAAATTTCCAGTCATGAAAACCAAATTTAAATCCTTATACTGGTTTATGAAATTAATTATTCTGAAGAATAAAAAGAATGTCTTACATTGACAATGCTATACTAAACAGGCAAAAATTATGATAGAAAAAACACTTATGTTTATATCATTGCAGAATAGCCTTAAAAACACCTAATGCTATTGTTCCAACTCTAAAAATGTTAAAATATAAAATAATAAAAACATTGCTTTGAGTATTAAAGAAAAATTGGTGCTGTATGCAGTAGCACCCATCAAGGATGAGGAGACAGGATCTCAAGTTCCAGGTCAGGTTGGGCTTCACTGCAAGAGACAGTGTATTAGTTACTCTCCTGCTGCTGGGATGAATACCATGACCAACTTACAAAGAAATTTGGCTGGACTTATGGTTCCGGAGGTATAAGAGTCTGTCGTGGGTAGGAAGGGAGCAGCAGATGTGGTTGCTGAAACAGAAGCTAAGGACTCATATCTTAACTAACAACTAGAAAGCAGAGAAAGAGAACTGGAAATGGTTTCTGGCTCTAAAAATCTCAAATCCTGCCATGGGTAACATAATTTTCTAGCAAGGTCACACCTCCGAAGTCTCCCCAAACAAAGCTACCAACTGGGAACCAAATATTCATATGCCAGAGATACTGAGGAATAGTTCACTCAAACCAACAGTTCACTCACAAGAACGAAAAAGAAATAGAGAGAAAGAGGAAAAAAAGAAAGAATGAATGAAAGAAAAAGAGAAAGAGAAAGAGGAAAAAAAAGAAAGAGAGAAAGAAAAAGAAAAAGAAAGAGAAAGAAGGAAGAAAAGAGAGAAAGAGGGAGGAAGGGAAGGAGGAAAATTTAAGCATTAATTCAACTTGCACAAACAAGTAAAGTTATCCAAAGATTGTAAAATAGGTCTTCCATATCAATGGTGAACAAATTTCAACAGAATTCAGAATGAAACTTTTTTCATGGAGGTTCATAAAATGATGTAGATATACAAACAATGAGAGGTTGTCTTTGTGCAAGACGCACTTGTATGAGAAACAATACACAGCACGGGCAAAACACAACATATAAAGAAATGAAGAAGTCTATCTAAAACTCATTTTAAAATATTATCTATAAATAAATTACTGTGATCAATGTTTCTACATATAAAAAAGCCACAGAAACATCTGTTTGTCTAGTTCTAAAAACTTATATTTATATAAATATCCACATCATTTAAGACTCCTACCAAAAGGTAACATGAAGATAGAATGTGAAGTCACACACAAAGATCCCACAAGAACCCTTGTAAACCGTCTGTCAAGTGTGTAATGCAATCAGGGATGGGTGTAAAGGAAGTCGCTATAATTACAAAGGCAAGGCAATGGTATGAGATACTAAAATGAGGCTTTTTGATAATTCTATAAAGACAAAGGGGACTGTTTTATTGAAAATATTTTTTATATATTCTGATTATGATTTCACCTCCAACAACTCCTCCCAAATCCTGCCCACTTCGCCATTCGTCAAAATCCACACCCTTCCTTTCTCGCATTAGTATATAAAGGGCAAATAAAATAATAAAAATAAAAATTAATAATACAATTAAAACAAGGAGCCAAAAAAAAAAGCGCAACACATATAGACACTGAGACACACATTTGAATGCACAGAAAACCAATAAAAACAAAATCAGAAATCTTTACATATAAGCAAATAATCTGTAAGGTCAAAAGAAAAAAAAAATGCCCAGATAAAACTTTGTGAGACAAAGAAGCTCTAAAAGTACTACTGAATTTTTTTTTTTTTTTTTTTTTGTGATGGCCATCTATTGCTGGGCATGAGACCTGTCCTACTGTTCTGCTAAAGAAACAGCAATAAAATTACTCCTAACAACATTCTGCAATACTACTAAATTAGTGTCTTGTTCAGCCATCATCAGAGAAGCCATCATCAGAGAAATAGATAAAAATAAATACAGACACCCAACTGGACCATATGCAGAGAGTATGCGACCTTGGAACACTCAGTCAAAAATAGGATATCTCCATAAAATCCCTCCCTTCTAGAATCAGGTAACTCTGTGGGAAAACAGGCACAAAGATCTTAAGAGCAAGTAGGGAAGGAAGACACCAAGGAAACAAGGCTTTCTGGGCAAAAGGACTGACATGCCTGTAAACGCACAGATACTGAGGCAGCATGCCCAGTCTAAACTAGATGGGGTCCCAGCAATGAGAGGTTGATACAGCAGTCTGAAAGGCTGTTTACAAACTATTTACCTTTCATTTCAGACATCCTGACTTACGATATAGCTGTAACATCAGTGATACTCAAGCACAGATACATTCAATTCACATCTAGTTTCCTGTTCAAAAGATTAATCAAACCCACATTGAAACTGGCTCTATAAAAATATTTATGTGTTCCCTATTATATCCTAAGTCAGGAATATGGGTGGGATTTCCAAGGTAGGCAGAATTTTAAAATGCCCTGAGTAAAGAAATAAACAACAACAACAACACATTTAAGAAGTAAAATCAGACCTTGAGAGAGTAGGGGCAGGAGGGCAGATGGCCTGCAGAGAAAAAAGAATAGTGGTGGGTGGGGATAGCTCTACAACAAGCTGCAGACCTAAATTAAAATAAGCCTTTGGAGAGGATATGAGGGGAACTCTAGATGAGACTACTAGTAGCAGGGGCCACAGAGACTGAAGAGGACACCCTTTATGTAGACAAGATTTTTAGTAGATGGAGATCAGCAACCCACCCACAAAAACCTCAATCCAAAACTTAACCTACCTACAAGACCTGCAGGGACAAAGACAGAACAAGTAGAACAGAGATTGAGGGACTGTCCAACCAATGCCAGGCCCAACCCTAAGAGCCAATCCATGGAAGAAAGCCAACTGCTATCACTATTAATAAAACTCTGATATGCTTGCAAACAGGAGCCTACCAGAGCTGTCCTCTTAGAGGCCATACCCAGCAACAGCTGGAAACAGATAATGAGACTCACAGCCAAATATTGGGGGAAGCATAGGAAATGTACCAGAAATTAGAGGGAGTGGGGAGGATAAATGGACCTAGAAGTGGCAAGAGCTCCACAAGAAGACCATCAAAACCAATCAACTAGGCCCAGAGGAGCCAATGGACCCTGAAGCTCCAACCAGGAAAATCATGGTCTGGACCTCGGTCCTCTACTTATAAGTAGCTGATGGGCACCTTAGCCTTCATGTGAACTCACTAGTTAGGAGAATAAGGGATATACCTGACATTGACTATGTTATCTGCTTTTTGATCACTTCCCTGTGATGGAAATGACCTACAGGACCACAGGGAGGAAGACAAACTGAGTCCTCATGTGAACAGATGAGCTAGAGTGTCTGGGTAGGGAAGCTTCCCTATTCTGGGGCAGGGGGCGGGAATGTGGGGGAGATGATGGCACTGGGAGAAGACAGATGAACCTATGGCTGAAATGTAAATTAATTTTAAAAGATTAATTTTAATATCTACACACAAATCCACCAAACAGAACTCTAATCCTGATAGTGGGAATTTCCTTAACAAGACAACACAAACTATAAAACTTTGTCTGATAAGTGCAGTAAGTGTCACAATTTTTCTTATGTCAACTTCTTTTTAACTGTTTTGAAAATTTGTGAGAGATAAATAAATTTTGTGACTCTAAAATGGTCTTAAATTCTGAGAAATAATACAAATATTGTTAGGAAAAAGATTATACTATTTAAATACGCTTGGTTTATTAAATTATTCTAATGCTATATGTGGTAAAACAAAAACACTAGAAGACTTCATTGAACTCAAAAGTCTGTGGTAGGCTCAGACAATACCGATGGCTTTACTAGACAATGGCACAGAACTCAGATGGTCTGGAGAGCTCCATAACCTCATGAGTCAAATACAAATTCTAGCCAAAACTACAGAGGGAGAATTATATAAAGGTACATACTATTACATATATTTTAGAAACACAATTAAACAGATGCTAACAAACACAGCTGATTGAATCACCGAGCCTACCTCTCTGTGGAAGAGAGAAGGAAAGCCAAACCAGCCACTTTTCCATTTTAGAAAATAAAACTATGTTGGAATACAGGCACATCCACAGACTTATGTTCTTCCAATAGCTATTTTTGTGCTGTAAGACTATTTGGAGTCTTCACAAAGATACTTTCTGCCTTGAAATACTAGGAAAACAAAATCTTTTTTTAAATTTTTTTATAAATTTATCAATTTTTATATCAATCACAGGTTAGGTACTTTGCATCCCAGGCATAGCCCCCTCCTTCATTCCCTCCCACCCTCCCCCTCCCTCATCTCCCTCCTCCCCGCCCCCTCTGAGTCCACTAATGGGGGAGGACCTCCTCCCCTTCCATCCAACCCCAGCTCATCCTGTCTCCTCAGGGCTGGCTGCAATGTCCTCCCCTGGGATCTAGCCAGTCTGTCACTCCCCAGCTTGTATGGGGGAGGGTCAAAGAGTCAGCCATCAAGTTCATGACTGAAACTGTTTTCCTCACTAGGGTCTTCAGTCCTACA
>CM053755.1:54710740-54731120 GCA_028658305.1 Pachyuromys duprasi | reverse complement strand
TTTTCCATTGAATGGTTTTGGCTTCTTTGTCAAAAATCAAGTTTCCATAGGTGTGTGGGTTCAGAAAACAAAATCTTTTATCCATAGGTAGTACCTTAGTTTAGGTTTTGACCTTATTCTTATATCAGTTTGTGCTTAACATACTATTACAAAACTAAAACCTTGTTCTTTGAAGAAGATAATTCCTGAAGAAACACACTGCTTTTCTTTATTACAATTTATTAACTGTCAAAGTGCTTCATTTTATTGCAGTTTTGTGGTGTGTGTGTGTGTTGGATACCTATATGGTAAAGCTCTTCTGTTGCCCTTTCCATCTTCTCCCTCTTCCCCACTTCCCTAATAATTACCATCTTAATTTTATAGCCTTTTATCTCCCCTAAATGTGAAAGCAAGCATACAATATTCATCTGCTTATATTAAACATGATGACATTTTTCTGAAAATGGTATAATTTTGTTCTTCCTTATTACTGAAAAATATTCTAAAATGTGTGTGTAAGTAGTGTATGTATAAGTAGATACATGTACATGCCAAAAAAGTACACACTATATAAACCTGAGTGGAGAAACTGATTGTTTTAAGACAGGAAGTAAGCCCTTTGACTTGCAAAGGATACACTGTTATCTACAAGGCTATGAACTGTACAGACATCATGGAAATAATTGAAAATAAATATCAACCAGTGCCTTTAACCTCAGATTTTATAGAAAAAAACAGCAAGCCTATAGAGACTGGTGTGTTAAGAGATCCAAGAATGATAAAGGTTTCAACTGATGTGCAGGGAAAGCAGAGAAGATAGGTTTTATGAGGCACACTGAAGCCTGACATATCAGTTCATGTTACTGTAAATAGTAAAGACAGGACAATGCAAGTCATACCCAGTGAACAAACTATCTAGTGGTAATTAAAAACGGCGAGGAAGCAGCTCACAGATATTCTCTACCAGCTAAAAAAGATACAGAAACTTTGGGAAAAAATGGATGAGAAAACTATTAGCACTAAGAACATACTCTTTACCTGTCAAATACGTTCATACCTTTGACCACTTCTAATAAATGTTCATTCATTTGGTCATCACCCATCAAACCATCTCAGGCATTTTTTACATCTCAGACAATGTAAGGACCTGAAGAAAATGTGACAACCAGTGTCTAACCCTGGAAATCACTGTTGGGCAAGGAAGACAGATTATGTAAACATGTACAGTCACAAAAGAAGAAAGGAAATTACAAGGAACAATGACAAACAGTAACAGACCTATTCAAAATTGGGAGAGTAAAAAGAAAGATGAAGAAGATTCAGAGAAAGGTCCCTCAAAGAGGCAGAAACTGAACAGAAATTTTGAGACTGAACTGGGATCAAGTAGATACAGAAAGAACTAAAACACAGATATTAAGAACTGTCAACATGAAAAAAAAAAAAAACCAGCATGTTCAAAAACATAATCAGTGAGAATCAGGGAGAGAAAAGAGACCTGAAGGCCTGAGCAAATGGAGAGGGCCATATGTGGAAGGGATCGTAAGACTGCTTAAAGACTGTACCAAACATTTGGCATGTAAACTAAGAAACCTTCACAATTATTTCATACTCCTACAGAGCATACAATCTATAAAGTACCATATCGATAACCACACCTAACAAAAATGCTTATATTTAACATAATAGCCACCACTTCAAAACATTTTTATGAAAATCCAATTTCTTCCTTATTACTGAAAAATATCCCAGAGTGTATGCGTATGTGCACATATGTACCACTTTCTTCACCTACTCATCTACTGGTGAGTATTTAGGTTGCTTCTATAATTTGGCTTTGTTAGTACTGAAAATAAATATGGACATAAATTACCTCTATGGTAAGCCCAGAGGGACTCTTGAAAGCACATATCTAGAAATGGTATAGCTGAATCATAAACATTTCATTTTTAACTTTCAGGGAGGAACCTCTAAACTGATTCCTGTAGTGACTAAATAAATGCACAAATTCAACACTATATTACCATTCCTTCCCCTAAACTCATGTGAATATCTGTTCATGTCTTGTGACTGATAAAAATTTTCAAGGATCATGACAAATACCTTCTTTGTCATTATTTTCTAAATACTGTATTTATATAACATATTATATTAGTTAGCATGTAAAAGAAAAAGCTAATTCTGATTGAGATAAGACATAATTCCTGGGTACTTTGGATTTGGCTAAAGATTCTGAATATGTTTTCATGTGCTTATTACCCTATGTACTTCAGCACTTTAAAAGTATCTATCCAGTTCATTTGCCTACTTACTAATTGGATTGTTTTCTTTTGTAGACATTTTGTTTATATTGTTTATGTATTTTACATGTTAGTATACCCTATCCCTTCCTGCGAATACCTAGTGAAGATGTTCTGATTCTGTAGCAGTCCCTTCACTCTGCTGACGATTGCTTTTGCTGTGCAAATGCTTTTTTGTTTTCATGTGGTTGTGTTAACCAGTTGTTTCTGTTATGTCTAGGCTGCTCAGAGCCCTGTGCTGTAGGTTCCTGCAGAAGCTCTTTGACCTCATGTTGTTCAAGCGCGCCTGTTATTCCTGGGACGCAGATGCTGGGAGTCTGATAGAGCCAATGGCTCTTGTCTTCTTCACCTCAACTGTTTCAAAGTTGCAAGCCTTACCTCTCTCACCCATAGGGAGTTGAATTAAACCAGGGTGAAGAACTAGTATCTGTTTTGGTTTCCTATGTATGCGTATTCAGTTTTTACTAGCAACACTTGTTAAAGGGATTGCCATTCTTTTTGAAGTATGTTTTAAATGCCTTTGGGAAAAATCAGACTGCTTTAGTTATGAAGGGTCATCATTGGGTCTTCTATTCTATTCCATGGGCCTGGGTATCTAGTTATGCCAGTGGCATGCTGATTTGTAAATAACTGCAAACACATTTAGAGTGTTCTTCTTTGATAACATCATGGTAAGGCATTTTAAAACTAGTCTTTCAAACTCTTCATCTCCACTTTCAACTGTGGCTAATGACTCAGCGGCACACAGGGTGATATGACTTGACATCACATCTCTATCACAGCCGTAAATTTGTGCACCTCTTTGCTTCCTTAGTATCTGCCTATACATACTTATTGTCTGGATAATTATAAGTCTTCAAATATATGTATTGAATGCATTAGCACAAGTTCCTTCTACATTATAGTATTTATTGAATGACCTTAACAGAGTTCTCCTCTTATGCACTAATGAAAGCTCATTGGTGAATTCCCCTCCCAGAAGTCTTTTAAGGAACCCTTGTTCTTAACCCCACTAGCTGACTACCCTGGGTTTCCTAAGTATATCACTGTGTACATGCTGACACTGGTCTCTAGTTACTACAGCTTCCTCCTTTCCTGGCATACATTCATGCCTTTTGACATGACAGATGAGATTCTGCCACTACAGTACTGGATAAATGGTAATGCAATAAGAATAAAACAGAAACTTAAGAAATGAAATCTCAACTTCAGAGTCATTTTGACTTGTTAGATTATTTTTTATTTTCATAATCAAAACATATTACTTAAAAAAAAAAGCTGTGAGTGGGCCAAATGCCAATTTTAAGATGGCAAACTGTAGGTCACAGCCAAAATGCTGCAGCATTAGAAAACCTGTATTAAAGAAAAAGGAGTAGTCTAAAACACACACACACACACAGACACACACACACACACACCTGTGGTTACGTGTTACATGGACTTTGAATCTCTCATGAAAAAAAAATCATGATTTATAAAGATTTCATTTATCAGTATTGATACAAAGTGAACCGAATCTTAGAAAAGAATAACTACAGAGAATATCCCAACAATTTCTCTTCCCAAACTTGAAAAGGCACTCCTAAAAACAGCAAACTGAAGGAAGCCTGCTGCGACTGCACTTACCGGAATGGTGGCAGTAGCCCACAGACTGGGGCGCTTGGATGGTAAAGGCTATCAGGTCTGGAGCCAGAAGAGACTCAGGTTTTCTACTTTCATTAAGCCACCTGGTGCTATGAAGGTCTCTAGTGTCTGAAGGACCCTGCAGCAAAGGAACCAACCTCTCTTTTCCACTGTCACCTGAATAGAAATATTGATTGAAAAAAATTTTAAAGGAAGAAAAAATTTTAAATAATATTTTTATGTAAAATATAGTAGTTTGAGAATGATTTATCTGAAAATATAGCACTAAAATAATAATTCAATAATAGTTGTCACTTTAAAGAGTCTGACTGATAAAGCTATTTTAGATTTTAAAATTAAGTTTTGACATTTTGCTAATGGGTATAGAACATGTTCAGAACAAAAGGAAATGACATAGAGATATGTCTCAGCAAAATATGTACTATGATTTAATGGAATTTAGGTTTGCTGAAAGAACTGAAAATAGCTTAAGAACAACATTATAAAACAAACTACTTCAAGACAGAGGAATACAATTACAACCGAACTTTTGTAATACCCAAATTTTGTTTTTAAATCTACTGTGCTAACATCTCAATTCAATATTAATTTAATTATCATGCATAATTCACATTTCTGTCAAAACTGTAATACTGCTCTTTTAATTTTTCCTTACAACTACTGTTAAAACTATGCAAAGCTGTTCACCTTTAATGAAAATTAATTGGTTAAAGTCAGTAAGTATCATCCCTGCACTGTTAAAAATCTTAAGTATAAATTAAAAAAATGAAAAGCTCTGATTGATAGGAACAATGAGTAAATTCTTATTTCAGCAAATGCTCCTTGTAAAAGGCAGGGCCGATTCTCCTACACAGGCAATAAAGTTTTACACGGTCCAGCTGCACATACCTGGGGCTTTGGCACAAATTTTTATTGATCCCATGGTCCCAGAGGCACATTTGACCAATGATGTGCTGCAGTACTTCAGTTCAACATTCTGGATTGAGCCCTCAAGAGTTGGCTGGGGATTCTTAGATTTCACACCTAATAAAAGAAAACTGCAAATGTACTAGCTGATTGAATTTAAATAATTTTATACTCCTTCACCAAGGTATTTAAAGTTAATTATACTTCAATTATCTACCTCAGATGTTCTTACAGTATTTGGGTTGCATTTCAGAGTTCAGTATTTAAAAGGTAAAAGGATGTAATTTTAAAATAAATAGGCTGAATTCTCATAACTATACTTATGATCAAATCTTGATTAGTAAGAGTCAAAACATGAAATTAAATGCATAAATAATACACAAAACTCAAGAGAAAGTTTAAAAGTCATATTTAGTTTCGGGATACAGAAAATAAACCTACTTGAGTAGATAAGAAATAAAACCGTCTAAAACAGTTTGTAACTTAAAATACAATCACTTATAAGAAAAAAAAATACCCAACAGTTTTTAACAAACCAAAAAAGGAGATATCAGTATTTCTACTGCATGATACTTACTAATATAAAGTAGTTGAGAAACTTTAATTTGAATGGTCAACTCAAATTTAGGGTATGAAGGGAAGGAGAGATTATACAAGCAGAGACGCCTACAGACTATAATTCTGACAAGGAAAGGGTGAAAGAGAAAAAGAAATGGTGAAGTATTATCTCTCGTGATTAAGATTTACTATACAAATGGAGTCGGTCTACACAAAAGATCATAATGCTGATACTGCTATTCTCATTTTTGATGCATAAACTAAAGGTACAAACTAAATTTCATAGAAGGGTTTGTAATCAGTTAACATTTACTGAGTACTTGCACTATGTTATGCATACAAATGAGTTCAATCTTCACAAGAAACTATAATATAAATAACTATCCTAATTGTACAAATGAAAATATCACAAATTTCAGGTGCTAACTAAATGTTACACAAACCTAGGTGTTAAAACAAGGCATCATATCTGTTTGAGAGTAATTTTGTCTTCCTATATATTTTGAGTATATTCAGAAACATCCAGGAATATTATTTTCCTTCTCTTCCTTGCCTCAAATTTTAGTGAAGTACAAAGTATTATTCTTCATATTTGAAGACTTTAATTTTATATGATTTTTAAAGTAAACTTTCTATGTCTTACTAGATTTTTTCTCTAAAATCTCATTTCTAACTATAGTGTGTGTTCATGAATACCTATTATTTCTCTAAAAAATTATGAAAGACTTCCTGAACGATGGCCAAGAATTTAACATGTAAATGACTCCAAAATAACTAAGAGAACAGGTTGAAGTTTTCCCAAATACTAACCCTTCTTTCTGAAAGAACTCTTAACTTTCTAATCTTCACCTTAGTCATTATCCAGAGGCATCTAAGAAGAAAGAATCTTAATTGAGAATATGCCTCCATTAAGATTGGTCTATAGGTAAGTCTTGATACAGGTGAGGCCAACCATGGACTAGTGATCCTTAACTCTGAAAGCAGGCTGAGCAAGCCCTGAGAAGCAAGCCCATAGGCAATGTCCTCCATGACCTCTGCTTCAGTTCCTTCATCCAGGCTCCTTCTCTCGTTCAGTTCCTGTCCTGACTTCCCTTAGTGATGGACTGCTAGCATGAAGTGTAAGCAGAATAATCCCTTTCTCCCCTCAGTTGCTTTTGGTCATGGTGTTTCCCACAGCAGTAAAGACTCTAAGGCACTCATTATACGACTGTGTGTCAACTAACTGTTAACTTGCCATGTTTTGCTTGTGTTGAGTTTGTAATAGTCATCCTCAGAACAGAAGCTGAACTAAGCTCTGGAAAGATTTAAAGAGTGTGTGAAGCTGATAACGTGGTATCCAAATGTTATGTGTTTCTCAGGTTTTCAAATTCCATGACTGAAAACATTTAATGATAGCCAAGAAAATGAAGTGACACAGTGCCGGCAGCGCAGGCAGCACAGCACCCGGCACTGACTGGATGCTGAATTGTGCCTCGTTAATTTATTCATCTCATACAAAAATGAGAAAGTTAGCACTATTTTCATTTTCCACAAAAGAAAAAAAGTCTCAGAGAAATACAAAGTTGGCAAAATGAATCAGAAAATGGCTAAATTTGAACCGTATTTTTCCTTATTAGAAAAAAATACATGCTGGAGATCTTAGTCACTGGGTAAAAGCGTCAGCTATACAAGCTGGAGAATCTGACAGCCAAGTAAAAAGCTGCTGTGGCCACAGGTCCATCCCAACACTAAAGATGACATCATTCTGTCCTATCCTATAATATGTAAATTTACCAGGTTCTATATATTTCTATGTCTGATTATTGATGATTAAGTATATTAAGACTTTACATAATTTCTGTCCTATCTGAAACTTTCTGGGTCCAAGCCTACCTCCACGTTCGGTCAGAAAGCCAATCCAAAAGAATAGAGTGGAGAGTGAAATAGTACAGCATGTGATATCCTCTTCTGACCTCCACAAATATGCACACATATACATGTGCACATACACACACGCATACAACACAGGATGATGAGCTCTTCCGTATATTCAACACTACTGTGCTTTGACAGATGATACAATCAGGATATAATTTACCTTAATCCAAACATTATCATGGGCAAAAAGAGGGACACAGAACTAAAACCCGCCACTGCTTCTCAAACCTTATAGGCTAACAATCTCTACCAATTCATTTAAAAGCATGAGAATCCTTCAGAGTTGTATCTTGCAAGTGACCACAGCTTTTATAATGAAAATAGTGTCTGTTACATGCAAAAAGTAGAGTTCCTACAATGATAGCTCGTTGGAAGAGCTCTTGCTAGATATACATATGTGGTCCTACGTTTAATCCTCAATACTGGTTAGAATAGGGGGAAAATCATCTAAGAAAAAAATTCAATAATATTTCCCAAAACTGCAGAACAGAAGTAGAAGAACAATAAGGCCTATCAAATAAAAATACATACACATGTTTCCGCCAGTTGATGTCTATGTTAAAAAAGCTCTGCAAAAACTTCTGAGAGAAGATCAAAACAAAGACAACACTTACTCATAAGAACAAAAGGAGAAAACATACAAAGGATAAATAACAAAAATGGCATCAAACATCTCAACAGCTCTAATGAGAGAATAAGAAAAGTAAAAAAAGTAAATATAGAAAAATAAATCTATAAATCAATAGAAAAATAAATCTCAATCTAAAGATCTATGTCAAGCCAAATTATCAATCACATATAATGATATCAGAACGTCATGGCTAGTTTTAACTGCCAACTTAGCATGTCCCAGAATCACCTGAGAAGGGAGTCATAATGAGCAATGATCTAGATCAGGTAGGCTGGTGGGCATATCTGGGGATAGGGATAGTTGTCTTCACTGTTAATTGATATACAGAGATCCAGGACCCTGTGGTTGGGACCTAGACTAGAGTAGAAATAGTTAGCTGAGCACAAGCAACATAGAAGCAGGTTGCAGACCTGATGCTTTAAAGTTCCTGCCTTGAACTTCCAGTAATACACAATAACCTGAGATTGTAATTCATATATAAACCTTTCTTATATATGTAATCATATATAAACCTTAAGTTGTTCTTTTAAGGACAGGGGGTAGGAAAATGCACTAAAAGAAAAAAATCATTCTAAAATCAAGGCATGCACTTGGCATTTCTGTTATTAAAAATATGTACAGAGAACAGTAATGAAGCAAGAAAAAAGTAGACATACAAATTCTAACCATTAAAGTTATAAAAGAAAAAATTTCAATAATAGCATGTAACACTATACATAATCTTAATATGCTCGCATTGGATACAGAGTTAAGCAAAAAATATGATGTAATATGCTCAAAAGTTTAGGAGAAAAGAAAAAGAGATAGTATTGGTCTTAAAAACTATATCCTTGGTAGCAACGACAATAACATTGCCCTACCTGGGAGAGATGGAGAGAGGGAAGGAAGGTGGGAGAGGGAGTGAGGGAGAGACAGCTACAGAGACAAAGACAGAGAGAGAACATTAAAGGTCCAAATTAGCTGATTTACAGTGGAGAGATGACCTTAGATTACTCACGTAAACCTGGTGTGATATGACAAATCTTTAGAGACAGGAAGGAAGAGAGAAAGAGACATGAAGTTACAATCACTGTCAAAGAAGTATGATACTCAGGGTGATGGAAACAAACGCTGAGACTTATGGTCAATCTTTGGGCAGAGCACAGGAGGTCTTATGTAGGAAGAAAGGGTGGGAAGAGAGGAACATGGAGGAGACAGGAGCCCACAATCAGACAACAAAGCTAACAGATCTGAGTCCAGGAGGTCCTGCAGAGAATGATATACCAACAGAGAACCATGCATGGAGAGGACCTAGAACCCCTGCTCAGAAGTGGCCTATTAGCAGCTCAGTCTCTAAGTGGATCTCTGAGTGAGGAGAGCAGGGACTGCCTTTATCATGAACTCAGTTGACTACTCTTTGCTCACTTGCTCCTGATAATGCAGCCTTGCCAGGCCATGGAGGAGGAGGATTCAGGCAGTCCTGATGAGAATTGACAAGGGGCAATAGTGGAGAACTCCCCATTTCTGTGGACTAGGGGAAAGGGATGGGGGGTACAAAGGAGGGAGGGTAGGACCAGGGGAGGTTGAGAGAGGGAGCTTTAATTAGGAAATATAATGAACAAATCGTGAAGAAAAAAATTGAAACAAAAATTAAAAAAAAAAAAAGAAGACTGATACTGATGCCTCTGAAGATGGGGAAGGGGAAGGGGACCATGAGGCAAAAATAGGCGATGCTTCTGAAAGCTAAAAAAGGCAAAGATGGCCTGTCCCTAAAGACACCAAATAGCAGACCTACTGACACCTCATTTTATCATTTAAGTCTTTATATACTATAGAACTGCAATAACAAAAAAATGTGCTGTAGGGCTACAGAAATGGTACAGGAGTTTGGGATGACACGTGCTATTTCTTGCAAAGGAGCCTAGTTTGGTTCCTAGCACCCACAACCATCTATAATACCAACTCCAAGGGAGCCAATGTCTCTGGTCTCCTCGGGCACCAACACTCATGTATACATGTACCTCTATACATAATTTTTAAAAACAATAAATATTTTTAAAGTCATGAAAAAATTTTAATCATAAAAAATGCATAGTGGGAAAGAATTAGATAAGAATTAGATTTTATTGTTGAATGAGTAATGTTCAGAATGTATACAGAATTACCAAAACTCACCAAGAAGCAATCTGCTTCAAAACGGGGAAATGGCCTCACAAAGTGACCCACACCTGTAATCCTACCACTCAGGAGGCAGAGGCAGGAGTATGGTCTCAAGTTCAAGGTCAAGCTCATATAGTTACTAGCATGTTCCAAGCTAGCTAGTTCTTTACACCAAGATCCTGTTTCCAATGTGGGAACACTTGAAATGCCTGTCTAGCAGTAGCTTTGGTTATTTTTGACCCAAGTGGTAGTTTGAATACAAATTACCCCCAAAGACTCATGGGTTTGAGTGCTTGATCCATAAGGAGTGGCATTATTGGGGGATGTGGCATTGTTGGAGAAATGTGTCAATACGGGGGCAAGCTTTGCTGTCTCCTATGCTCAAGCTAGACCAAGTGTGGCACACAGCTGCTTCGGATGCCTACAGACCAAAATGTAGAACTCTCAGATACTTCCTCAGCATCATGGCTGCCTGCATGCTACCATGATGATAATGGACTAAACCTCTGAAATTGTAAGCTAGCACCAATTAAATATTTTCTTTTATAGGAGTTACCATGGTCATGGTGTCTCTTCACAGAAACAGAAACCCTAACTACAATAACATATTAATACATCTCTAATTCTCCTCATCCCCCCAAGCCCCTGTAACTGCCACCTTGCTCTCTACTTGTGTGAGTTCTTTCACCTAACATCATCTTGGTAAGACTCACCAGTACTTCACCTCTGTTCATGGATGAATGATATTGAATGATATGAATGGCAACAATTATACTGTCATTTTACATTTTGTTGATCCTTTGACCAATTAACACAGGACACAGGAGGCTGAGTTATTTTTATTTGACGAAATTCCATTCATCTACTTTGCCTTTACTGTCTACTCTTTGAGGTTCTTACCTAAAAACAACCACTGTCCACATCTACACCATGAGGTTTTTCCCCTTATGCTTTTTCCAGGAGTTTCAGCCTTGCATTTACATCTCAGTCCACTTAAACTATGCTTTCATTTTCTATGATAATTTGCCACACAAATGTAGGGCTAAAGTGTGATGTTTTAAGATATGTATCTTAAAGACCAAATGGGGTAACTGATATATGGTATCATCTCAGTCATTGACCATTTCTTTCGGTGAAATGTGAGAGATCCCCAGTTACACTGTATCTAGCACTAATGAGGTGGTAGTATGAGCATCTAGAGTTCAAGGACAACTAAGGCAACAGCCTGAGACTACCTCTCAAAACAAACAAAATCTGCTCTTCTACCTACTTTAAAATACATGTTCTTTTTAGCTATACTCTTCTTCCCCCCTACTGTGCCACAGAACACAAATATATAACATTTCTATCAAACTACATTCGAAAGTTAAAGTAGAATTTAGAGCAATGACCAGAAAAAAAAAAATCCAAAAGCCAGTTCTGTAATAAGGCATGAAGATCCAAAATGTGTATAAATGAAGGAATACAGCTACAAAATAATATATCTGTCTGAAATGAGAAGTAAATTCTTGCTGTAGTTACAAACTTTGGCAATGTTCCTAGGGACTACCTTAAATTTCAATAAGGAAAAAAGTGGCAAAAATTAAAAGTTCAAATCACCATAAGCTTCCAACCATATTATAGAAGAAGCAGAATACACACTATGTTCAAAGACCCACAGGATAAGTAACAAGACAAATCACATTATGCTGGCATATAACTGAATCACATCAAAATCAGAACTGAATTGATAGAGATTGCTCTCTTACCATAACAGTTTCAAACTTAAAAAATCTTCAAATGCTGAGAAATTAAAAAATCTAAGCTAGTCACAAGTCAAAGAGGAAGACTTGAGGACATTTCTTTAATCTACTGATAAAAATATAATGTATCAAAATTGACAGAAAAGGTCAGGGTAGTGTGAAAAGGAAAGTTAACAGCACTAAATCTATACATTAGAAAAAGAATCAGTCCATGCAAACAGGGTGAATGACAAACACCTAAATGAGGAGGATGGATCAAAGAATTCTAACAGGCATACATTAATTTTCCAGATGAGTTTTGACAAGAGGTATAAGAATAATCCAATCAGTGAAAGCCTATTCAATACCAAGGTGGAAAGAAAAACTCACAGGTGGGTGAAATTCAATATATACAATTCCTTTAAAAATTACAGCAGGAGAAATATCTTTGGGACCTAGAAAAAGGCAAAGCATTCTTAACCTAAATTTTAAAAAAAATTAATAAAAGACCATATTATACAAGAAAGAGAAATGATGAATCTTATATCATTTAAAAACAAAGAACATTTGAAAACCATATACCCAACAATGAACTAATATATCTAGAATGTAGACTCCTCAAAATAAAAAAAAAATATTAATATAAAAATAGTCTAAAACATGAATAGACATTCCACTAGAAAGATTGATAAACAGAAAACAAAGACATAAAATAAGAAGATAGATGGGTTACGGTAAATGGAGAAAATTGGAGGGATAATGGGGAGTTGATACATTTATATTTCATTGTATACATGTCTAAAATTTTCGTGAATAAAAATATATGTATCACCATTTCATTACATTCAGGTAAACATCAATTAAAATAATAATAACATCACTACACAAGTATCCCAGTATCTAAAACAAAATACATAACAAAATCATAGGCTGGTATGTGAAGAAACTGTAGTCATATGCTATGGAGGACATATAAACTGGTATAGAGATTACTGAAAGCACTTTAATAGTTTCCTTAAAGACAAAATATATCTACCATAATATCTGTAAGTTGTACTCTTTACCAAAATTCGAAGAAAAATGAAAGGCTATGTTCTTAACAAAAATTTGTTTATAATAACCCAAAACTGTGGTTTATCTGTATTATAAAATATTATACAGCAGTTAAAATTTTAATGTCTCCAGAGATTCACATTTCTTATTCCTTTCATATGACCTGTTCAGGACAGGGAAGTCCACAGAGACAGTCCACAGACTGGGATCAGAAACAAATACCCAAAATAATGAGAAAGGAAGACGGGAAGGAGAAATAAAGACATGTATGTCAATGGTAGACTTCTTGCTGTTGTTGTTGCTGTAGCTGTTACTGTTCTTTGCTTGGTTGGTTCTGGAGACAGGGTTTCTCTGTGTAGCCTAGGCTGTCATGGACTAACTTTGTAGACCAGGCTGACCTCAAACTCACAGCGTCTGCCTTCCAAGTGCTGGGATTACACACATGTGCCACTGGGTCTAGCTCAATGATAGACTTTTTAAAAGCCCACTTGTTCAAAGGTTTAAAGATGAAAAGATTCTAAAAAATATCGGTTCATAATCTTCTTGATTTCACTTTTAGTTTATGTACAAGAAAATATATTTATGAAGAAATGTTCAATGTATAAACAATAAATAGATGCATGTTCTCTCTAAAGAAATCAAAGGGTAAGAGAAGAAAAATACAGGATCATAAATATGTAGGTATGACTTGCAAATCTTTGTGACTAACATACTTTTATTGAAGTACTTATTCTAAAATGTTATCTATGTCCTAAAATTTGCCCAAACATGACAATATAAAATACAGTTTCTGAAGAATGGGTTAAAACTACAGAGTAATACTACTTGGTAAGTCTTTCAAAAATATTTCCAAGTCTGTATGTATCCATAAAAGAGGTTTCAGGAAGTCACATTTCCTCATAATTAAGAACAAGAATACAAAATTTTACTGTATCCCTGCAAATGTTTCTTAAACAAGTCACAGAAAAATTGCACTGTGCAATTTTATCATGCATTTTCCACCAAATACTCAATGTCATCTACTACACATGACTTAAATGTTTACAAGCATACTTCCAGCTTCTTTATCCTGTCAGATAACTTGATGCTAAATGATGTCTGTATAAGCCGATCACCTCACAGCTGCCTTACATTTCCTTATAGCCTCATATAAAAAGCACCTGCCTAAAGTGAGTAATGGAGTCTTATAGTTGTTGTACTTAGGAACAGTGTGTGTAACCTATTCCATTTTCCTCCCTTGTGGAATGTATTTCAGCTTATACTGCTCAGCACATTACCAGTACACACAAAGACTCTCTGATTAGCCTGCTGGACTGCCTGAGTACTTTCCCCTGCCTTATAAAATATATTTACTTTATTTGGGACATCAAATAAAAATATTTTATTATGCTGATCTTGCTTTCTTAATAAATACATAACACAGGTATGTGTGATAAGTATATTTTAAATACAATGCAGAGATAGAGAAATGCTTAATAAAACTTTGTGAGGTTCCAATTGAAAACTGGCTATAAACAGCATTCCTTAAGAACAAAACAGAAGCCACTGTCCATCTTCAGAACTACCTAAAGGTTGAAAAACACTGCAGTCAAAACGTAACCAGAACTAAATTGATGCTATAATCCAAGAAGGGCTTGGACACAGATGAAGCTATCCTTCAAACTGGAGAAACTCCATACCTACCAGAATCCCCAAGCATTTCCAAGCAAAAAATTTTTCAGTCATTGCAAAATCTATCTAAATTTAAGAAATAAATGCTATTTTCCATGTAACTGGTGAATATGCGGTATACTATTTCATACCATCAGACAAACCTAAAAATTAAGTACACTATAAAGACTAAAGGAAATTATAAAAATGGAGATATAAAAGATATTTCAAAACTATAAAATAATAACTTCGGAATACTGTACATTTTTTTAAATATATTAGAAAGAAATTAACTTAAAAACCACAGCCTGAAGTATACCTACTGGTACCCTCCTAACTCACCTACCACACGCAGTAGTAGGAAACAACTAGGGACAACTCACTAAACAAGGCATCTGCAACTGACGCTGACAAGCTACAAATATAATGCACATCTGACTTTGAACAAATGAGTAAAGAGCTCGAACTTTTAGCATTACATATGAGCCTTAAAAGTTCAGTTTTGACTAAATGAGGTGTCTCAATTTAAATTGACAATTTGATGTGAAATAAGTTTACGTAATGAAATAGAAAGATGAAGAAACTCCATCTCCTAATGTCTGATCTGAGTGACACAATGTCTCTGACAAAGCGTACCGTATTATATAACCTAGCATGACTAAAATGTGTTAGGCACAAAAATGAGGAAAAATCTAGCATATTCATGAATATACTACATCAAGAACAACAAAAAGTGAAATCCAGAATTGTACAAATCTTTGCTTATAAGAGCTCAGTCTACGTATGGGCCTGCAAACATTTTCTCATGTTTTAGGATTTGCAGTCTGTAGAGTTTCTGTTATATTTATTCAGTACTTCTAGTGTCAAATAAAGAACATAACTGAGCCAAAAACTAAATAATGACTATCTCTGCTTCAGTCAAGAACGGGTGGTAAGCTGGGCCAAGCTTTGTCCTAAAGTAGTAATTGGGAATCCTGGGTCCACACTAGATTGGTTTTGTTGTTGTTGTCAGTTTAGAGATCAGTTTCTAAAACACCGAGGACTTGGTTCTGTAAGTACACACTTGCTCTGCAATCAAGAAAACCAATTTTTGAATCTCCAGTAAAAAATGCCACAGATTGTCATGTATGTCTGTAACTTCAGCATTACGGACAAAAACAGGCTTATCCCAGGAACTCGCTGGCCAGCTATTCTAACAATCAATAGCAAATGTCAGGTTAGTGAAAGATGCTGTCTCAACAAACAATGTGGAGCGCAATAGAGAAAGACACCCAATAACCTAGCTGGACATGCTTATACACACAAAGAACATGCATGGAAACAAAAACACATGCATAGAGTACATTAACAATCTTACTTACACGAGGATTGGGGGAGGAGATTGGCACCAAGGTTATAGGCCCAGAAACTCAAAAACAGGAGGTCCCATGTAGGATCTGCCCATCAGTGTATATTAGAAAAACTCGCATGACATCAGATAAACTATACATTTTTTAAACGTGATATAAACAGTGACTTAGAAAAATGGTTCTATAATCATTAAAAAACTAAGGCAATTAGCAAATTGCCCAAATCACATATTAACAAAAACCAGAATCAGATTTCATATAACACTCTGCTTTTAAATACTATGCTGAAAGATTCATTATAATAATTACAATATTAAATTATTTTGAAATAAAAGAACACAATGGATAAAATGGCACACATTCACTTAGGGTTGTGAATCAATGCAGTACCATGCATGAGTTCTGAGTGATAACAACACAAGCTATTGTTTTACTTCCTAAGTGCCACACAGACATGAATGAATGAATGAGTTCATGGCATGTATATTTGAAACACCTAATTATATATATGTATGGGTGTACATAAGAGCATGATGTTGTTTGGTAATTTTCAATTATAAGATACTCATAAAGACTATGAATTAGACGTCATCCTGTTTTCTTTAGCGAGTCTGCACTTATATGGTCCAATACTGATAGTTAATACTTTGCTGATTTGTGAGTTTCATATGATCATTTATCAATATTAAAATTTGTGGACATTTGGCCATGGTAGCCATGCCGTTAATCCCTGGCAGAGACTGGCAGATCTCCATGTACAAGGCTATCCTAGTCTACAGAGCAAATTCCAGGATAGTCAAGGCTATACAGATAAAACTTGTTTTAAAAAAGGGAAAAAGATTTATGGATGAAATGATGAACATTCAATATTAATATTATTAAGGAACAATCTTCTAAATTGTTGGCTGTCTTAATGAATAGCAAGTGCCCTTCTATATCACATTCTAATAACTCCAAGAGAACAAAACCAAAGAGAAGTTTTTAGATATACATATTCTAGAAGTTTTTCTTTATACAAGTTTTTGTTTTGTAACTATTGTATATACAGATATTCTGAAATATATAATCAGCACACATAACTTTTTTAAATACATTAGGAAATATCCACAAAGAATATTAAACAATGTCTGACAAAAGCAAATTCCAACATCTACAATATACCTAAATATTTTTCTTTAAATTATCCTGTTCTGGTTGCATGGTTTTTAAAAACAGTAATTCTTAATGTGACTTAAGGATTACTGAATAGCCTGAATTGATTTGTGATAAAACAGCTTCTATGAACGCCAGTTATACTTTTCTGGAAAGACAAATGCAAACCTATTTAGTGATCTGATTTTCTCTTTCATCTTGTCTCCAGTTTCTGTATAGATCTACATTGTTCATTGTTCCAAATTTTAACAAATCACCTAATAGCAGAAAGGAAAATATGTTAACCTTGGAATTATTTGCAGTTGGTAAAATCCCTTTTGTCTGGCTCATACAGGGCCTGCAATCTGTTTTAAGCACAGATTGTCTGTCTTTCGTCTGACAGCCACCAAGCTGCACAAATTACTTTCTGCCTGTTCACCTGTTTGCAGCTGTGTCTGTAAGCTAAAGATTCTGCAGTCTGACTTGAGCAACCACTTCAGGATTGATGACATGTGCTCCTGATAAAGTGAGCAATTTGAAGAAATTATTGGCTGTAGCTATTGAAAGACATCTGTGCAGAAGCTGAGAACTAGGGGCTCCAATCATGTGCTTGCAACCTGCAGCGGCGGCAACAATGTTTGAAGTGATACCCTACGAAACGCAGTTGGCCCTGACACTAACCAACCACACAATATATGGAACATAATCTCTCAAATGAGTACTAAAAGCTTCTGTCTTTTCACTATAAAAAAAAAAAATGGGATCAGAAGGAAGTAGAGAAAGACCTCCCCTTTCAGCAGACTTGGGGAGGGGCATGTGTGGAGAAGGGGGAGGGAAGGTGGGATTGGAACAGGAGGAGGGAGGGGCTTATGGGGGATTACAAAGTAAATAAAGTGTAATTAATAAAAATTAAAATTAAAAATGGGGTTTGATTCTTCCTTGAACATACTCCTTAGTAGGTAATGCATAACAACAATTATGCATTTGTTTTCCAATCTTCATGACAGCTGACACATCTCTTCCTATGTGAAGAATTGTTTCAAACCAATACTATTGATGCTGTGAAAGAAATACCCATCATTAACTGACCACATCCTATATGCATGCTCCACCCATTGCCCACTGAAAGACTCCTTGCTCATTATCTAAATAGTCACAACATTATTAAGCTGGAATTAATATTCCATTTTCTGTTGCAAAAACTGAAGCAAACTAAAGCTCAAAGAACCTATCTGCATGCTATATAGTCTATGTCCTAAGCACGACTAGTCACACTAGGTTATATAATAAGTTATGCTTTGTCAGAGACATTGTATCACTCAGATCAGACATTAGGAGATGGAGTTTCTTCATCTTTCCATTTCATTACACAAACTTATTTCACATCAAATTGTCAACATAAATTGAGACACCTCATTTAGTCAAAACTGAACTTTTAAGGCTCATATGTAATGCTAAAAGTTCGAGCTCTTTACTCATTTGTTCAAAGTCAATGAAAATGATACTTGAAATAAAATGTTTAAAACTATAACAAATATATCATTTTATATGGAAAAATATAACATATCTAATAATGAAAAACAAGCCATGCTAACTAAAATATTCTTCAAATGAAAATATTTACAAGTTTGAATTCATCAATAAAAATAGTAATTAGAAACACACAAGCTATTAGTGAAATGTAAATGAGGAATTATGATTTTTAAAGTTCTAGAATACAAGAACAACAATCGCTATATAAAATTCAGAGAAATCAACTAATACAGAGAGAAAAAGAGAGCTACATGGTTAATACAAATGTTTCAAATTTAAAATGATAGGTTAAGATATTTTATATAATTGGGGAAAGTTCTAAAATTTCTCATTTCTACTTGCAAATGTGTAAAAATGTTTAATTTGTATACATTCAAATATAGTAAAGGCTAACAATTTTAAATGATTCAACTGAAACATATCTAATTTATAAGAGAACCTAATTACATTCTAAAATGTTTAATTAACTGGAAACCTATAGTAATTTTTAGGCGATATGACTGTAGTGAGCATAAACCTTACAGATACAAGGTTTCTAATTTTCAAATATTAACTTGGGGATCAATTTCCAAGAAATCTTTCGTTCTGATTTAATATAGACACACTAAATGAAACACGTTTCTTCATTTAGCTGGGAAGAATATGTTAACAGAATTGTTTAATAACTCTTTCAAAGGTTTGACTAATTAGCTGGTTTTTAATATTATTTTATGTAGGTTGTAAATTTTTCATAAATTTAGAAAATACTATTCCTGGCATTTATAATGACTAAAATCTCTATCATAACTAATTTACTTTAAAAAAAATAGTAAAGTCAAAGCCCCCAAGTTAAGTAGCCAATATAAATTTGACTTTCACACTGCAGTCTACCTAAATTCAATTCAACATAGAGACAATTTGTGCTAGTCACAAAAGAGGACAGAAATCATTAATGGTTATAATAAAGCAAGATTTTATTTATTTACCTAATAGTATAGCAATAACATTTCTATTATGTTACTATTCTCTACTCTCATCATGCCCTACATTTAAAATTTTAATAGCAGCTTTTATTTTGAAAGACCTAAGTAGTTAGAACATTCATACCACTTCATAACTTTGACACAAAGTACATAGAAGCAGATTAGGCTTCATTTGGTATAAAAATCAGTTGGCACTTTTACATCTGTGCATGCAACATAAATACCCCAGCTGGCATCTCAAGCACACACACATGGACTTGAAAACAGAAACTTCCTTCTTTGCAGCACTGCCAGAGCCATTTCGTGTCCTCCGCACACTGAAGCTATTTGTCCGGCCCTGCAGGTGTGAGTGCACATAAACACACAGCTGTGCACCAGCAAGCCAAGCATCCCATCACACACAGAAAGGAGATCTCAGCAGTCGAATTAGTCATCCTGAGAACAGCTCCAGGGAGAACAATATGGGTTAGTATTTTTGGAAAAATCATGGATAGAAAATTTATGATTATGCTCATTTTACAAAATAACTGAAGAATTGTGTCATTTTTAAAGTAATGTATACTTACTAAATTTTTGGTAGAATGGCTGATGAAAAGTCAAATTTGCTTTTAATTTTAAATATAATACAATTTATATATGATTTTATTTTAGTGCAAAATGGAAAAACATTTAAAATTAAAGTTTAGTCATTAGGATTTATATCAGTTATATCTTTAATATGGCATACTAGTTATACATTTAGCTACTAATATTTAAAATTCTTCTTTACTATTTATATATTTTTTATTTAATTTATTTATTTTTATCTCAATCACAGGTTAGGTACTTTGAATCCCAGGCGTAGCCCCCTCCCCCATTCCCTCCTACCCTCCCACTCCCTCCCTCATCTCCTTCTTCCCCGCCCCCTCCA
>CM053755.1:54689388-54710240 GCA_028658305.1 Pachyuromys duprasi | reverse complement strand
CAATTGAACTCTGTTGTGGAATCTTTGTGCCTGGCTTCGTGCTCTGTGCTAGAGGCTGTGAGCACCACAGGCTGGTCTCCCCTCTGGTCTGGAGGTTTGGCCCTTCCCTCTTTGCCAGAGGCTTTGTTCCCCCTTTGATATGACCGCTGGGGGTGCTGCTCTGGTCAGGAGTCTCTGAGCTCTGCCCTTAGCTTGCTGCTAAAGGCTCTCTTCTGGACTGGAGCCTTCGTGCCTCCTTCTGGGTTAGTGGCTGTGTACCATGGTCTGAGATGTTATTTGGGGCACCTTGGTCAGGACCTGATACTATGGGTCCCAATCCGGGGTGGTGGCTGGGTGTGCCTAGGGGTGTGGGTCTGACCGGTGTAGCCCGCGGTATCTGGGTGAAACTGAGTTCCTCTGGGGTACCTTGTGCCCCAGCCCAAAGTGGTGGCCGCTGGCACAGAGTGTTGTGCGCCCGCGCAGTACAGCCTGCGGAGCTGGGTGAAACTCAGTCCGTCTGGGGTATCTTGTGCCCTAGCCCAAAGCTGCGGCCGCTGGCACAGAGGGCTGTGGGCCCGCGCAGTGCAGCCCACGGTATCTGGGTGAAACTCAGTCCGTCTGGGGTACTGTGTGCCCCAGCCCAAAGTGGTGGCCGCTGGCACAGAGGGTTATGGGCCCGCGCAGTGCAGCCCCCCGGTATCTGGGTGAAACTCAGTCCGTCTGGGGTACCGTGTGCCCCAGCCCAAGATGGCGGCTTAGGCGCCCAGCCCGGCTTTGCCCAGCCCGGCTGTGCGCAGCCTGTCTCCCTCCGGAGTTTTTCCTGGGAGTATCTGGGTGTCCCTTGGACTTTTCCACTTGATTTCCCCACCGTAGGAATTCTGCTCACCTGGCAGTCGCAAATGCTGGTGTTTTAGGTCCGAGATCTCAGTCTTCAGGTCGCTGTGCCTACACTACTGTCCTGCTCTTCAGACACAGTGTCCTCCTGGGGCAGCCATCTTGGATCTCTCCAGTTTTAAGGGATCCAATACTCTCACACATACATGCAAGCAAAACATCAGTGCACATATAATTTTTAAAAGATTATGTAATCACTATTTTTTAAAGTTCTTAGTGTTTGCTATGTCTTGTGTCTGTCAGTTTTAATCATTCCAACTGATGTATTGGCAGGTATGAGTATGGGAAAATAACTCATTTTAAAGTGAATGTTTATATCCACTGGGTATTTTTTTGTTAAGTAGGACCTTTCACAGGTTATAATGGAAGTGGCAAGAGAGGATTACTTATTCACCTGTGTACAGTGGGAATCATTTGGCAGCTTTTTGCCATCCAGTGAGATACCAGCTTTGATTTTCTTGCAGAGGTCATTGTGGGACTGAAGGAATTCACCTGCCTTCCACATTTATTGTGCTGTGCATTTCAGCTGACCTCCGTAGCTCCACTTCTGCTTCATGAGGGTTCTTTCATCATATTAGCCTTAGTTTGAGTTGAAAAATATGAAAAATAAGATATCTTTACTATATATACTTTATTCTTGTTGATGTAAATGTTCTCAGTAGGTTTTTCAGCATCCACTTTTCTTTTGTACTGTCAGTAGACTTTACATTTCTTTTAGAGAATTCATCTTTTGCATTGTGAAACCGTCATCCAATTTTTGAGGAGTTGATCCATTACTCAGTTTCATTTTCCTCTTCTTTTTAATTCTATATTTATTGGTTGAAATACCTAATTGAGGACAATGAGATGGGAAGAAATATTGCTTGAGCAAGTCAGAAATGATCTCTTTCTAAGCTCTTTTCCATGGGAAGTGAGGTATGATACTCTGATGTGTGAGTCTGTTGTACACTTCATTTATGCTACATTATAACCAGAATAATGGGGAATCGGAAGAAAAGAGACATGGCAACTAAGAAAGAGAGGAAGAACGTCAGAGGAATGATGTGACAAAGCTGATGTTATTGGAATTATTAGAATTTATCTAGTGCTTTTTCGTTCTTAAAAAACAAAACCCAAAACTGTATTTAAGTCTGGGCTGGCTCAGCCACCTTAACTACATTGGCTTTATTGCAGTTGCACAGCTTTTTCTGTGGGGCTGGTGACTAAGCCTGGGCTTCACACATTCAGCCAAGTGTTCTCCTCTGAGCTGCTAGAGGTCTCCTATAGCCACACCATCTCCAGGCCACATAAGATGTCATTCTTTCCTCTCTTGTTAGTACAACCACATCTAATATAGGGTAAAAATCTTAGCTGAAAATCATGTGAAATGAATGGTAATGTATCTTTGACATGCATATTTTTGTTTGTTTGTTTTTTTTTTTTTGAGACAGGGTTTCTCTCTGTAGCCTTGGCTGACCTAAACCTGATTTGTAGACTAGGCTGGCCTCAAACTCACAGAGATCTGCCTGCCTCTACCTCCTTGAGAGCTGGTGAATACTACTGTGCCTGGCTTGATAGTAATACTTGTAACTCTACTTTCAAGAATAGTTTCTTTTCCTCTTTTCTATATTCTGTCTTATATTTACATTTATATATTCTGTTCTTAATCTTTCCATGAAATTTCTAGGTTAAGTCAGACTTTCATATGCTCTTAAATCTCACTTTTTCTTTAGGGTGTATTAGTTTTAATAAATATCCTCTATAAACTTTTCCTTACTTAGTCAAGCAAAGTTCATTATTTCTTCCTATGTGCCGTTATTTCTGTTTTTTTTTTTTTTTAAAGGTGGGTGTAGTGAGCTTTATTGATAGTATTCAAGAGAGTAAGTCTCCCTCTGCCCCTCCTGTTATTCTGGGGGTCTGGGATGGAAATTGTGAAGGAGTTGTGCAAAGTCAGCGGCTGAATTGGGTCACTCAGCAACTGAGGACCTCTCTCTTGCTCTCGTGTTCTTGCCTAGGAAGGTGGTCCAGAACTTCTTAACTCCTTGGAGGCCATGCAGGCCATGAGATCCACCACCCTGTTGCTGTAGCTGAATTCATTGTCATACCAGGAAATGAGCTCTACAAAGTTGTCATTGAGGGCAGTGCCAGCCCCAGCATCAAAGGTGGAAAAGGGAAGTGTTGAAGTCTCAGGAGACAACCTGATCCTCATTGTAGCCAACGATGCCCTTTAGTAGGCCCTTGGATGCCTGCTTCACCACCTTTTTCATGTCATCATACTTGGTAGGTTTCTCCAGTCCTCATGTCAGATCCAAGACAGACATGTTGGTGTTAGGAACACGGAAGGCCATGCCAGTGAGCTTCCTGGTCAGTACAGAGGAACATGTAGTCTATGTAGTTAAAGTCGATGAAGGGGTCATTAATGGTAACACTCTCCACTTTGCCAAAGATGCGGGCAGCCTTGGTGACCAGGTGTAAAATACAGCCAAATCCATTCATTCGACCTCCACCATCGTATCTAATGGATGAGGCTGGAACTTCACGAAAAGGTGCGGCTGTCTCTAGAACAGGCAGAAGCAGAGACCCAGTATGTGTCATTATTATTGGCTATTATTATCAGCACAGTTCAACAAATGTAGTGTTTATTAAGGGTTTTTGAAGATCTTTCAGTCTAGCTGAGAAATATATAATAACATGTATTTTCATTTTATTTTATTTATTTCATTTATGTGTGAGCATGTAAGTGTGTGTGTATGTGTATGTAACCAGTGAGCTGCTATCTGTGGAGACAAGAGATGGGAATTAAGTCTTCTGGGAACTCAGGTCTTTGGGAAGAGCAGGGAGTGCTTTCAACTCGTGAGCCATCTCTCTAGCCCCAACATGTATTTTTGATAACCACTCTCCTATTGCAATATTTTGTTTTGCTTTGTTTTGTTTTGCAATAAGATCTCACTAGCTGTTTCAGACTGTCTGAGCTTGTAGTCCACTTGCCCCAAACATCATAGCCCTGGGATTATAGGTTTGTCCCATCATGCCTGGCTTTGTTATAGTAATTTTTGCTGCGATAGTTTTCAGTCTAGTATGCTGTAATAGATGATAATTGTTATATACATCATAGGCTATTCCTATTTAGCTATCATTACTTCCTCTTAATACTTAGACTTAAACATTTATAAAAGTAACTAGTTGGTTTAACTGTCAAATATTTGCTCTAGATTTTAAGAGAAAAAGTAAATGTTTGTTAATAATCAAAATACCTTTATTTCTTTTTATTATTCATCAATTGACTATTAGAAGGAAACACTGAATTATCATGTAATATTATGTTAATGTTATTTGTAAATCAGAAAACAGAATTTATCACTGGAATGGTCATATATATATATATGTCATATATATATATATGTGTGTGTGTATATAATATATATATATATATATCTGTCTGAATTGATCACCTTTTAATATCTTTCTTCTAGTATGCAGTCACTGCTTTTTCAGTGATTCTTGATTTCTCTGAGTGCCTGCTTGCTATTTGCTCCTACTTTACTCTTCTCTTTGGCTACCACTACCTGACCTCTGTTTGCCTCGTTAGTCATCTTTCAGGCTCTGTGGTAGTCCTGCCATAAACCTGAGGATAATTAAAGAATATACATTCAGTCTCCAGTTGACTCAGGAACATTGTTTCACTCTGCAGTCAATCCTGCCTTGACTATGCCTCACTCAGTGGATTATACTTGACTTTGAGTTGATCACGCTTCTATCTTGAAGGGCTATTTCAGGTGCTGAATGTTCATTTCTTGTTTTGGGTCACATTTTCAGTTTATTACTTTGTAGTCTTCCAAGACTCATGTTAAGCATTTTTTTTCTGTCTATAATCCTATCTGTTATGGAGAGTTTTTTTAATTTCACTGCCCCAAACCCCTAGATTTTACTTACCACTCGTACCGAAACTCTGTAGAGGCATCCTTTAAATATCAAACTGCTGGTTTTCTTTTCTTTTTTTTTTTTGAAGGTTGTTTTCAATACTTGCCATACTACCTGCTGTGTTAGTTATTGTCATGTAACTGTGACAGAAAACTTGACAGAAAAAAGGGAGGGGAGAAAGATATATTTTGCCTCATCGTTTCAGAGAGGACATAGTTATTGGATCACCTGGAACTGGAGATACAGGCAGTTGTGAGCTACCTGCTGTAAGTTTGGGTATGAGTGCTCAGTTTATCTGCAAAAGCAGTACATACTCTTAGCCATGGAATCATCTTTTTGGTCTCTGCTTTTATTATTTGAACCACCTTTTTTTTTTTTTTTAAAGAGAATTTTTATTTGGACATCTTTTGCCATGTATTTTTTTTCTTTAGCTGTTATGATTTTTTTTTCATTTTTTTATATTCATCACAGGTTAATTACTTTGTATCCTAGCCGTAGCCCCCTCCCTCAATTCCTCCCAATCCCACCTCCCTCTCTCCCTCATCTTCTGTCTACCCCTTTCCAAGTCCACTGATAGTGGAGGTCCTCCTCCTGTTCCATCTGACCCTAGTTTATCAGGTAACTTCAGGACTGGCTGCCATGTCCTTTTCTCTAGCCTAGCAAGGCTGTTCCTCGTTTGGCGGGGGATGGAGGTAAAGAAGCCAGTCATTGAATTCATGTCAGAAATAGTTCCTGTTCCCCTTACTAGGGAAACCCACTTGAATACTGAGCTACCGAGCAGATGTTCTAGGTTATATCCATACATGGTCCTTGGTTGGAGAAATAGTCTCATAGAAGACCCCCCACCCCATACCCTGATATATTTTGTCCTTGTGGAGCTCCTGTCCTCTCCCAGTCATATTAACTCCTCTTTTATCTTAGGATTCCCTGCACTCTGCAGAAGGTTTGGTTTTGAGTTTCAGCATCTGCTTTGATACACTGCTAGGTAGAGTCTTTCAGAGGCCCTCAGTGGTAGGCTCCTGTCCTGTTACTTGTTTTCTCCTACTTCCCATGTCAATCCCATTTGTCTTTCAAAGTGAGGATTGGTCCGACTGGATGTCTACATGCAGAAAATTGAACCACTATTTTTAAACAAATGTCTTATCTAAAGTATTGGGTTGATAATGGTATCTGATACGCCTAGTCTTAGTTCAAAGACTCATGATAAATCAGTCACATTGATCTTATTTACTGCATATGTTTACATATTTAATATCCACTTAAAAGTGAGTATATACCGTGTGTGCTGTGTGTCTTTCTGCTTATGGGATACCTCACTCAGGATAATCTTTTGTAGATCCCATCCTTTGCCTGCAAAGTTCATGATTCCCTTGTTTTTAATTGCTGAGTTGTACCACAATTTCTGAATCCATTCCTTAATTGAGGGACATCTGGGTTGTTTCCAGGTTCTGGCTATGACAAATAAAGCTGCTACAAACATGGTTGAACAAATGGCCTTGTTGTGTACTTGAGCAACTTTTGGATATATGCCTAGGAGTTGTATAGCTGGATCTTGAGAAAGCACTATTCCTGATTGTCTGAGAAAGCGCCAGATTGATTTCCAAAGTGGTTGTACAAGTTTACAAATGTTAGTTTCTTAAAGAGTCTTTTGTGTGATCTAGAAAAAATTATCCCGAGTGAGGTATCCCAGAAGTGGTATATACTCACTTATAAGTGGATACTAGCCTAAAAGATAGGATAAACCTGATAAAATCTGTACACCTAAAGAAGCTAAACAAGAAGGAGGACCCGGGGTAAGATGATCAATCCTCAGTTAGAAAGACAAATGGTATGGACATGGAAAGTAGGAGAAAACAAGAAACAGGACAGGAGCCTACCACAGAGGGCCTCTGAAAGACTCTACCTAGAAGTGTATCAAAGCAGATGCCTAGCAGTGTATCACAGCAGATGCTGAGACTCATAACCAAATCTTGGGCAGAATGCAGGGAATTATATGACAGAAGAGGGGGAGTTAGTAAGACCTGGAGAGGACAGTAGCTCCACAATGGCCAAATATATCTGGGCACAGGGGTCTTTTCTTAGACTGATTCTCCAACCAAGGACCATGTAAGGATATAACCTAGAACCCCTGCTCAGACGTAGCCCATGGCAGCTCAGTATCCAAGTGGGTTCCCTAGTAATGGATACAGGGACTGTCTCTGACATGAACTCAGTAGCTGGCTCTCAGACCCCCTCCCCAAGAGGAAGAAGCTGCTTTGCTAGGCCACAGAGGAGGACATTGCAGCCAGTCCTGATGTGACCTGATAACTAGGGTCAGATGGAAGGGATGGAGGATCTGGCCTTTCAGTGGACTTAGAGAGGGACAAGGAAGAGATGAGGGAGGGAGGGTGGGATTGGGAGGGAATGAGGGAGAGGGCTAAAGCTGGAATACTAATTAAATAAACTGTAATTAATATAAAAATAAAATTTATGTAAAGAAATGGAAAAAAGAAAAAATATTCTATGAATGTTGGCTCTATGCCTTACTTGTTCCTTAGGTGCTAGTATTTCTTCCTAATCAACTGGTGTTTACTTTAGATGATGTTGAGAGAGAGTGTGTGTGTGAGTTTGTGTATGTGTTTCATACTGTCGATGGTTGACTAATTTTACTAATTTTAAAGAGTATGTCTTTTGTTTTTCCTCTTCTACCCATGGTACCATTTGTGGTATAGAAGATAGGAAGTTGGAGATCTGTATGTTTGAGTAAATGTGTGAAGTTACCAATTAAAAATAAATTCTGGGTAATAATTGTTGGCAGTATAATCCAGAAATTTAACTTACAGTGCAGATTGTTAAGGTGGAATTGCCATTTGCTTTCTTGTATCTCCAGTCCTTAAGACCGTCATCCTTACTCTTTGAATTTCTCTTTAAGGCCTCATAGGCTGACAATAACAGTAACCCTTGGACAGGAGTTTCTGTAGCAGTAGAGTAAGGCTCCATAGGCCATGAAGAGAAGGAAACAAGCAGACTCTGAAGAGATATGCCGTCTCTGCTCATTGCCTCCTTCTATGGGCTGTATTTCACGTCTTCCTTTTAGTAGCCACAGAAATGTAACACATTGTGCAGTGTTTTTGCTTAGGGTAGTTTCTAAATACCCGAGGGATTTATTGGGTACTTTTCATAGAAGCATCTTCTGTTTTGCAATTCCATGCTCCAAGAAGAAAAGCAGTTGTTCAGTATAAACTATATTTGTATTGGTATAAAATGTAGGCAGAATCAGCTACTCTTGTCAGTCAGAGAATGTAAGCAAATGAAGTTCCCAAATGCTGCCATCCAAGAGACAACTTCCAGCCAATTACTTCTAAGAATAGCAGTCTTAGGGTGTTTTAATTTAACATAGCATTTTTGTGTAGTTTTCACTCTGTCTTCCTCCTTCCCTCATTCTGCCAGCATCTTTCTTTCTCTCCTTCTCCCCTCAGCCCCTCCCCTTGGCCAACTCATGAACTTCTTCAAGAATTCTCCTTTCTACTTTCCATCCTGCTGTAGCTGTGATGAGATTACAGATATGCTCTGCCCTTATGTGGGCTTATGGGGATTTGATTTCTAGTTCACATAGTTGTGTGTTAAGTGCTTTTACCAACTGTGCTAAATCACCAGGCCTTCTTTTTATATAGTTATTAGCAGAACACCCCTTCCCCTTCCCACATTATCTACTTTTTCTAGTTAAGGACAGGGTGAATAGTTTTATATAAATGCTTTGAAAGAGTTAAAATTCAAATTAGTAACCAAGAAAGGGAAACAGGTTTTGAGTAGACAGCTTTCTATTATTTAAAAGCATTAAAAAATGTTCTTCAGGGAGTTTGAATGGCCTATGGAACAGATCATGTGCCACACTTGGGTCTTCCCTTTCATGTAGTTTTCTCTGTTGGCATATTTATATTTACCTCTTTCTCTCTCTCTCTCTCTCTCTCTCTCTCTCTGTCTCTGTCTCTCTGTCTCTCTCTCTCTTCTTTTCTCCCCCTTTCTCCCCCCCCCCCCTTTTTTTTGAGCTGGGGTATTGCTCTGTAGTCCTGGCTGTTCTGCTAGTGTTCTGTTGACAGGCCAAGCTGATCTCAAACCGGGAGCAACCCTCCTGCTTTAGGCTCTGAATGCTAGGTTATAGGTCAGACCTAGCCTCACTTCTTTCTCCGTCAACATACACTTCCTGCCTCACTACTTTCTTCTTCTGTGTCCCATAGTTTAATTAACTGTGAGGTCAATTTCAGTTGTGTTGTATTTGCTTTTCATTTCTTTATCTTAGGAGTGCATTCTTATACAAAATATGAATGAGGGAATGAATAAAATAAGTATTTAGATGGAGAGGACGATTAGGGCCTAAGCACAACACAACAAAGAGAGAGTAAAGTTTGTATGATATTTTAAAAAATTGTTTACTTAATAGGTCAAAATTGCCCAGTATCTTAGCCCCTAGGCACATGTGGTTTTTGATTACTTATTGTGTGGCTAGTCTGAATTGGGGAAAACAAAACAAAACAAAAACTATGAAACTGCAGGGTTCATACACACTATGGGCTAAAAAAAAAGAATGTGGAAAGATTTTCAGGTTTTTTTGTCTTTACATATTATCCATTCAACAATAATGTTTTAGATGTTTTAGGTTAATACAATGTTAATGATTTTACCTATCTATTTAATACCATGTGATACAAATTCCTAAATTATGTAGGTGGCTGCAGTACAAGAAAATGAAGTGATGACATTCTCCGAACTGTTAAGTTCAAGAGCTTAAACTTCAGGCTGTTACTAAGCAGAATGGCTGAATTTGTTACTTTTTATCACTGACAAAATCCCTGACATAGATAACTTTAGGGAGGATATACTGTGGCCATGATTTAAGAAACATTTCACAAGTTATTTTGGGGGAAGGCCCAGTGGTTGGAGATACTGTGTGACACTATGAACATGGGCTGGGAGCAGTGGCCGACTGGGATTCCAGTCTGGCCTATTCTTGTGACAGTGCATAAGCTAACGGTGTCTTTTTGCATTTAAAACTGCCAAGGAGTTTCAAAAACACAATTATAATGATAACAACAACAATAATAACAGCAATAACTTTATAGAGACCATATGTCACCTATGAAGCCTAAAATTTTTACTGTCTGTCTCTAGGCAGAAAAAGTTTGCTGACTCGTAGTTCAAGTTAATACCCACTGCTTTCTCCCTGTTAATAACTCTGGGGGTGACCAAAAGAACATTAATTCTATGTAATGAGATCTATATTTATTAGTCATCTACCTCATTATTGAGCTATGTGGATTATGTATCTAGAGACCATTTCAGTAGTTGACAACATGGGGTACCTCCTGTGGATTAGGCACCATAAGTGTCCTTTCAGTATTGCAGTCATCTATTAGGTGGCCTTTGAAGTTAAAAAATGTTACAGCATAATTTTGATTTCTAAAATCAGTTAGAAATGTAGCATCAATTAGAAGTGTAGTATCAATTAGCTGATGAGTAGAGGGTGAGTGGTGTGTAGCAGTTAAAGGCTTGCTGTTAGTTTGCTAAGAACAGCTTGGATGGGTGACATCATCATGGTTATCTTTACCAAAATTATTTTTTCAAGTTTAGTAGTCATTATTCCACAACGGTGACAACTTTTACATCAGAAACATATTCCTTTTCATTTTGCCCTATCTGTGATGATATGTTGCCATGTCTAATAGAGAGATGCTCCTGACAGTAGTACTGTACTGTCATTCTGCTTGACCAACAGCTTGATTGTTATTGTTTAGCTCCCCTTGTGCAATCAGTATGGATGTTTGGTATGTTTTTGTTTGTTTGTTTGTTTTTGTTTTTTTGTACTTTACCATTTGTAGCACTTAATCTTTAAGTTTCAAACGTGCTGCTTCCTAGGATTCCAGAAATGCGGAGAAACATCTAGGCCATTAGCAACAACCTAAAGGCTAACCATTATGACAAGACTCATGAACAACAGTAACAGTATTGGCCCCAATGGGACTGGCTTTGAGTTCTATGTGCTGCAGTGGAGCTGTGGTTGAATAACTGTAGTACTATGATCAACACTATTAGGTTTCAGTTCTGTGGCACTGTCAGTGAACTGACTAGTGTTTTAGAAAACCTCCTTGTATGACAGGCTTCTAAAGGAGCCTGCTCTAGTGGTGGTGGAATGGGGGTTAAAGTTTCTCTCCTAGATTATAACTAAGTGTGCTTGGGGCAACTTTAGCAGAATGCCGCAAACGGTAGTTTATGATGAACAGATAATTAGTGGCTCACAGTCTTAGAAAAATACAGTTGCTAGACTATAAAGACTTTTCTTTTCACTCTGTATGGTATTTATGTCCTTATATGTTTAGATTTCTCAAATTAGAATTTGTTCTTATTGGGAAATTCAGAAGAGTGATTTGCAGACCACAGTTGTGACTGAATGAGACATACAAAACACTTTTGCTAATGAAACATTAATGTAATTGGCTTATGAGTTCTTTGTCTATTTGCTAATTTATCTCTCTGAAAGGCATAGACAGTTTACTGTTCTGTGATAAGATAAGGGAGAAAAAAGAACCACTCTTGTGTAGCAGGTAATAAGCAAGGGACTTCTTTATTACTCCATTTGACAAAGATGTTCATTTGCTGTGCATTTCCAGTCTTTTTCCATGCAGAACATATTGCAGAGACATGGAAACGCAAATGCCTGAAGCCAGTGTTCTACAGCTATTTTGTTTTCAGGACTGTTGTTGCCATAGAAACTGGCTGTGTCCAGGCAAATGGGGTGCTAGTGTGTTACCACAAATCTTTATTCCAGTCTTCACTAAAAGGAGGGCACTGCCATGTGCTCCAGCCAGAGTCTGTTGTCTAGGGTCCTTGGTTTGGTTGACCACACCTTCTCAGTACAGCTGTCAGCACCACAATTCTCCTCATGTTGACTGCTCTCAGCCTGAGAAACCTGCCAAACATTAAAGTGACAGTAGCCCATTTGTCTCACATTAAGATGATTCTTTCAGCATAATTGCTAAGTAAGCTTGTAGGCCATGGTGTGGTGATTTTTTTCATAGGGGCACTGTAATAACTTTCAGGGTTCAGGGAGTCAGTGTCTTCTATGATGTTGCCAAAAGAGTTTGTTTAAATGCTTGCTGTTTCCCTATTTTATTTACTTTGCAAAAAAACCTTTTTATTGAATCTTAGTAAATTTCACATCATGTACCCCAATCCTACTCATCTTCCCATATCTGCTCTCAACCCTTGCAACCTGCCCCCTAAAATGAAGACACCCCTCCAAATTTGCCTCCTTTTCCCCCAAACAAACCCCGCAACATTTTGCCATGTTAAGCTGTGATGTGTTTCTCAGTATATCCTTTTGCCTAAACATCGTAAATGTTTATTGCATTGAGTCACTGGTCTGGTTTGAAGCCTCTGCTTTCTGCTATACTATCAATACTAGATCCAAACTGGGATTCCTGTTGCATATCCTGTTGTTGTCCTGGGTTATACTGATCCTGCAGCTTTGGTTTTGGAGGAACGGTCCCTTTACACACTCCAGCAGTCATAGATGGTAGATGTTGGGGCAGCCCAACTCAGAGCTCTGAATCTGTGCTGGGGTGGTAACTGAGTTGGTCAGTCTGCCAGCCCTCTCTCGCTCAGGCCATCAAGGCCAGCTCTCTAACACTGCCTTTACAGGGGGCTGGTGCCAGCTCACCAGACAAAGCCTGGGCCGTCTCTCCCATGCACAGGCTCTCAGCCTTCTTTTCCACTCTGCCCAGGCAAGGGGTGGGGTCAGCTCTGCATCATCCTGGGACATCTGCATGGCCTTTGGTGATAATGTGGGCCATGGATGTTGACACAGGCCTCTGCTGCTGCAGCACAGGCCAGGACCTCACCATGGCCTTAGGTAGCAGTGGAAACTACTCATCTCGGGCTGCTCCTCACTACCTTCTTGTCTCTAGTTCCACCTCTCTTCATTGTGCACACTGTTCTGATTCTCTTTCTCTCCGTCTCTCTATCATTTCCTTGCTTATCTCAACAGCTCCCAGGCCTCTGAGTGTCTAATGCCTGTGCCACATGGTTGTCTGGGCATGCTACACAGAAGGGGCCTCCTCTCGGGCGTGTGACCCCCTCACTGTGCGGCGGTGGATAGGGTCGCATGTTTCCATTATTTTATAGTCAAAACCTCAAGATAGAGGCGACCCTCCACAACCTCCTCACCACCTGTACCTCTATTGTATTTCATTGCAAGTAGAATGGAAGCTTATTACAGTTATTAAACTTCATTGTATTGTTTTTATGTGTTTTTAACACATTATGTTATCATGTGGTTTTTAAACACCTTTTCTCCACAGAAGTTTGCATACTTTTCTTATAGTAACTACTCCCATATTTATCCTAAATTGCTATCTAGTTCCTTAAATGTTTCCAATTTCATTTGAATGGGCCATGTGGACTTTTTGTTTACATGTACCCAAATTCTATTTCAGTCAAATAGCTTTTATGATATACTGCAAACAATGGTCTTACTGCAATTATTAACAGTTCATGATTATGTATCAATCATTGATTCTAGATAATTTTTGTTTGTGTAAGGAAGGTTTACAGTTACAAAGATCTTTTAGAGTGTATTAGAAAAACTATATTCTGCATAATTTATATAATTTTACTGGGGAGGGACATAGGAAAGAAGTGGGAGGGAGGGTGCTACAGCCGGTATACAAAGTAAATAAACTGTAAGTAATAAACATTTAAAAATTAGTTAAGCAATATTTTTTGCAATATAGAGAATAGATTGTGCCTACTCTCTTAGTGCTGTGCACCACTGCCACCTGCTTCCTTTATTAAGGAAAAGACAGTACAGATATTGCATGGATGAAGCAATCGTAAGTTATCTGCACAGATAACTCAAGTTTATAAAACTACTCCAGATCATAACACCTTCTATTTTTATAAGGTGCACATGTGGAGTGGAATAGAGATGCATTTAGAAACCCAGCAAAGTAACTTTAAGCATTAAATGAAGTATTAGTATTTCTTTGTATTTTGGACACAACCAAAGAATGTTTCATATTTTTTTTAAAGATTCTCTTTATTGTGATATATAGTGACGGTTTCGTACCACTTTTGCACCTGCTTGTGCTAAAAGGGAATGATCATAGTTTATAACTAGCAAAACTCAGTGGTTTTTGTTTGTTTTAGGTCATTCACAACTGTGTTACAAAGTATTTGACATTTTAGTTTTAGGACTAAGCCCTCTAACAAATGTCACATGACATTAACAGTGTGCTGTAATGAGAGCCCTCATATGAATACTTGGAATAGAAAGGACGTCTTGGGGTCTGTGAGGTTGTGTGGGCTTGACCGTGATTTTCATTTGATATATGAGCTGTGACATAACTTTTGCATGACCAAGATGTGTTTGTAAGTGCTACACTCTGCAGAGGGTTTTTTTTTTTTTCTGAAACAAAGCCAAAAATAAAATCTTGAATGTGTTCACTTACTAGGAAAAGAATACTTCATAGAAACATATGGAAACATTTTTACATTCTATTTCATTAAATGAGTCTCTTACTTTCTAAGTATTTTTTATGATTGTTCGCGTTCATATTTTCCAAGTTTAGTTAGACACTGGAAATTTCACATGTGAAGTACTGAGATGATGGGAAACAACCAGCTTACATTGAGGAGCACATGTTTTAGAACTGGAGTAGATGTTTATGAAAAGTTAGGATTGGATGGTTTACATTCTTTAGCTATTAATCGTAGAGCAGACAGAGCTAATTCTTTTAATATTATGGTGGGTCTCATGAAACTTTGTATAGTATGTTTATTTTCTTTTTACTCAAATTATAAAAATCACAGAACAACATTAATGGAAATAATGTAACGAAAAAAAACAGAACAACATGACTGTTTTTAATTGTTTTCTCCTTTAATCTCCTGCCTTTACATAGAAAATTTATGTGTTTTATATTTACTATATATATCATTTATTTATGTTATGCTTTTCATAATGTTATATTTAAATTTTTTCTTTTTTGGAGGTCACATACCACTCTCTTTGTCTTTCTCACTGTTGACAGTCATACAAAGACATTTTTCTCAAATTTTTTAAAAGTCTTTTTCCAGCTCTCATTGTGTTTTCCTTTTCTGTCATAAAGAAATCATCTAGAATGATGCATATATTGTCATTTCACTTGTTTCTAATATTGAGTATTTCATATTTCTTTTCTTCATTATTTTTATCTGTAACACATATAGAACTTTTTTATTGATTTGTGACCTACTTTCCTTTATCTCGTATCCTTGATGGAGAAGGGAACACTTTGAGCAGTTTTCTCTGTAGCTTCAGGTATCATTATTGACAACTGCTTTATTTGTGTGTCCCAGAACTCTTTGTATAAACTGGTAAAATCTTTCAGATGTGACAAGGTATCTGAAGTTCATTGTGTTAAAGTAAACTACCTTATCCTGTAATTGTGGCTAATCACGTCATTATTTATTATTCATACATTTTCATACCCAAAACCTCTAAGAAATTACGCAGCCTTTGTTAGCTATATCTTACATTATTTCTTCTTCCTTTGTCTTCCTGGCTCTGGACCTATACTTGTGTTAGCATACTTTTCCTTTTAATTGAGACTTTAGTAATGCATCTGAATACACTTTCCAGCCTCCACTGCAGCCTTAGGAATTCTAACGGAATTTTGATTATGTTCTTCAGTATAGTTCCCCTTTATGTGCAAGATGAAATTGGAATGTCTGTCAGTGTCTCTCCATTGTCATTTCATGACTTCCTCTCAGACTCATCTTGGAAACTTTGTTCCTTGAACCCCTTTTTGTGGATATTTGAGTAACTATACTAATTATAGTGTCCCAGGCACTGTCCTTGCTGTTGAAGCATGATTACATCAGTCTGAAATTCATTTCTGCCCTCACAACCCATTATTATTACCTGCTCAATTTTTTTTCTCTTTTGAAAGATTTGAAGCTGTGTGGTCTTCAGTCTGATTTGGATGTCCTTAGGCTCTGAGAATATATATTCTGTTTATATATGCCAAGTGGTATGTGAGATTGAAATATTTTAATATAACTAAGTAATGTTATTCTATTATTAAATAAAACATTTTTACATCTCCTTATGTCAGTACTTAAAGATATATATTTTTTGAAAAATTCTAATAGAAATACTGGGAAATGACAATTTCTATGATGTTGGGCATTGTTTTTTAATTAATAATTGTGAATACAACCTTATTCAAAGTATAGCAAAAGGGGTTTCACAATTTGCCATCCTAAAATAGAATTCTTTGCCCAAGTCTTCATATTTTTTAATTTATTTTTTAATTTAATATTTAAATTTTTATTAATTACAGTTTATTCACTTTGTATCCCCCCTGTACCTACCTCCCTCCTCCCCTCCCAATCCCACCTTCCCCCTTCCCCATCTGTGCCTCTCTCCCAGTCCACTGATAAGGAAGGTCCTCCTCCCCTTCCCTCTGATCCTAGTCTATCAGGTCTCATCAGGAGTGACTACATTGTCTTCTTCTGTGGCCTGGTAAGGCTGCTCCCCCCTCAGGGTGAGGTGATCAAAGAGCAGGCCAATCAGTTCATGTCAGAGACATTCCCTGTCCCCATTACTATGGAACCCTCTTGAATACTAAACTGCCATAGGCTACCTCTGTGCAGGGGTTCCAGGCCATCTCCAGGTCCTTGGCTGGAGTATGAGTTTCAGAAAAGACCCCTGTGCCCAGACTTTTAGGATCGGTTGCTTTCCTTGTGGAGCTCCTGTCTTCTCCAGGTCTTGCTATCTCCTACTTCTTTCACAAGATCCCCTGCAATCTGCCCAAAGTTTGGCTATGAGTCTCAGCATCTGCCTTGATACCCTGCAGAGTAGAGTCTTTCAGAGGCCCTCTGTGGTAGGCTCCTGTCCTGTTCCCTGTTTTCTCCCTCCTCCAGTGTCCATCTTCTTTGCCTTTTTGAATGGGGATTGAACATTTAACTTCTAGATAGTGCTGTGTCCTGGGCTCTGTGTAAGACACCAGCAACATATTTAGTTCAAACTCCCTCCTTCTCATTACCTCTTTCATTAATTTTAAAGTGTCGCAAGAGCATTGAATCATAATAATGTCCATACTATAGTTTGTGCATTTATTGTTCTGTTGAAGCTGCATTTTAAATATGAAGACAAAATGAGAGTGTCTTCAGGTTATTAGTGAAACAGCATTAAAAGATTATAATATATATATATAATGTACATACAAATATATATCTGAAGACACTCCTATTTTGTTTTCATATTTAAAAATGAGAGTGTCTTCAGGTTATTAGTGAAACAACATTAAAAGATTATATATATATATATATATACATACATATATATATATATATATATGAAGACACTCCTATTTTGTCTTCATATTTAAAAAGCACAGAACAATATATATATATATATAAAACTATATATATATATATATATACATACATATCTAAATTTGACAGTTGTTTCCAGACTTGTAAAAAATGCCTTTTTCCATGGTATTTTAATTTCTAATTCCTTAAGGTAAACGACTTTTTTAATGTTAGGATCAGATTTTAATAATGAGTAGGAAAATTAGTTGTTTTGTTAAAAATATGATCAGTAGATTGTGGAATGCAGTTAGGTTGTCATTTTTTGGTGACAAGTTGAGCTGATAGTCTTTATAAAGTCTTTGTACTGTGGATGGTACTGCTACAGGTTCCTAACTACAGTAAGTAAATACATTACCTCAGTTCTTAGCCAGCTCACCATTGCCAGTGATGACCCAGTGCTTAAGTTGTAACTCTATTCTACTGGCCCAGGCCCAGGGGACCTATTTTATTTTTTGATGCCTTGCTGTAGGCAATTTAAAAAGTGTGGAACCAAGCCATTTTCTCCCTTGGATTCATTTCCACATTTATTTCCTATGGGACACCTAACCTTCCTTTAAAATAGTTGGATTTTAATGTTGTCCACCTAGTCTGTGATTACTATGTGTAGTAGTTATACTACTGCTGTGTTTTAGTTCACCAATTTTTTTTTTAAGTATGGCTAACTGTTACTTTTAAGCCATTCACACAGTTGAAATTTTATAATTTATCAAGGTTTTTTTTTTCACACACCTTATTCTCTCTGGGTGGGTGTATATTTTTCATGGGTTACTTTTATTTTATGCTTATATACGAAGAATTTTTGGCCTGTGTTTTGTCCCAGACGGGTGTAATTGAGAACTGACTTGTTATATGAAGTTGAAAAGAAACTTAATGAGTTGTAAAACATAGTGCTTTATTTTTCCTTAGTAACTAATATGTCATTTGTGAGGAAAGGTCCTAATGGTTCCAAATGAATAATCATCTAAATTGCCTAGTAGCTTTGAATTTTAACATTAATAACTCTCCGTTTTAAACAAATTGAATTTTATTCCCTAAGAATAAAGTTATTTTTAGTGTGTGAGAATGTTTGCAGCTTAAATATGTTAACCACAGTTATTCAACCTCACAGGTACAATTTATTCATGTAAAAACCATGTTTACAATAAGAAATTCACTCTTATTTTGTTTTTCTCCTCAAAAATTATAAAATTTGTTTATTTTCTTTCTTTCCTTTCCTCCTTCCCTTCTTTGGTTTCAGAACAACTCAGAATATTTACTCATTTATTCATAATTCCATCCATCCATCTATCCAACCAGTCATTACAGTCTAATTCCAGCCCCTCCCTTCTCTCCTCCCTGTCTCACCCTCATGCACCCCTGGCCCTACCTCCTCTCCTTCTCAGAGAAGCGAAGGCCCTCAGAAGGTACCAACTCACCCTGGCACCGCAAGTCTCGGCGGGACTAAGTGAATCCTCTCCTGCTGAGGCCTGACAAGGCAGCCCAACTAGGGGAAAGGGATCCAAAGCCAAACAACAGAGTCAGAGAAAGCCCCTACTCTCATTGTTAGGGGACCCACATGTTGACCCCACTGCACATCTTCTAGATGTGAGTAGGGAGGGAGTCTAGCTCCAGCCCGGTTATGCTCTTGCAGGGTGGTTTAGTCTCTGTAAGCTCCCATGGACCCAGGTTACTTTGCTCTCAGGTCTTTTTGTGGTGTCCTTGACACCTCAGCATTCTTCTATTTTTCTTCCCACTCTTCCAAAAAACTCACCAAGGTCTGCCTATTGCTTTGGTCTTTGAATTTGTTTCCCTCAGCTGCAGAATGAAGCCTCTCAGAAGACAGTTATACTCGGATCCTGTTTGCAAGCATAGCAGAGTATCATTAATAGTGACAAGGGTTGGCTCTCTTCCATGTGGCGGGTCTCATGTTGGGTCTGTCATTGATTTGCCATTCCCTCAATCTCTGCTCTATCTTTATCTGTATAATTCGTGTAGGCAAGACATGTTTTTGGTCAGAGGTCTTATGGGTGTATCCCCTACCTCTACTAGAAGTTCCACTCGGCTATAGAAGGTGGTGACTTCAGGCTCCTTAAACAGCTGCTGCTAGGAGTCTAGGCTCCTGTCACCCCATAGGCTCTTGGGAGCCTCCCCTGTCCCAGTAATGCCCCCTAACTCAAACACTGACTGTGAGTTTCCCCAAAAGGATTATGCGTTTGTCAAGGAATTTGAGAAAATTATATAGAACTGAAGGCTGTGGGACAGTTAAACTCCTTACAACTAACTACCTTAGTGATTTTCAAAGTGGCAGTGTAAGCTTTCATACCCACCAGCAATGAAGACTTGTTCTCCTTGCTTCACCTCCTCATCGGTATGAGCTATCACTTGTATTTTTTTTGATCTTAGCCATTCTGACAGGTGTAAGATGGAATCTCAGAGTCATTTTGATTAGGATTTCCCTGATGACTAAGAATGTTGAACATTTCTTTAGTGTTTATCAGGCATTTGAGATTCCACTGTTGAGAATTCTCTATTTAGATCTGTACCCCATATTTAAAATTTTTTTTTAATTTTTTTTTATTAATTCAGTTTACTCACACCCCAGGGTGCTCCCTCCCTCCTCTTCTCCCAGTTACCCACTTCTTCATATTTCACACTTCCCTTGCCCTTTTCCCCTGAAAAGGAAAGCATCTATCTCCTTATATCAACCTTCACCAGCATCTGAAGTCACATCAGGACTGAACATATCCTTTTCACCTGAGTCCAGGCAAGGCAGAGGTGCTAGGGGGAAATGATCCAAAGCAGGCAATAGAGTCCATGTTAGAGAAAGCCCCACCTCTTCTTGCTAGGTACCCCATCTGAAGACCAAGCCACCATATCGATCACATATGTGCAGGTATGCTAGGTCCAGAACATATATGCTTCTTACCTGATGTTTCAGTCTCTGTAAGCCTCCATGGGACTGGATTAGTTGTCTCTGTTGGTCTTCTTTTGAGGTTCCTTCTCGGCCCTTTGGTCTTTGGTGTACAGGAGGGCTTCTGATTTTTTTTTGAGTTGATTTTGTATCCAGCCACTTTGCTGAAGGTGTTTATCAGTTGAAGGAGTTCTCTGGTTGTATATTATCATATCGTCTGCAAACAGTGATACTTTGACTTCTTCCTTTCCAATTTTTATCCCCTTGATCTCCTTTAGTTGTCTTATTGCTCTAGCTAGGACTTCAAGTACTATGTTGAAGAGATATGGAGACAATGGGTAGCCTTGCCTTGTCCCTGATTTCAGTAGGATTGATTTTAGTTTCTCTCCATTGAGTTTGATGTTAGCTATATGCTTGCTGTATATTGCCTTTACTATGTTTAGATATGTGTCTTGTATCCCTAATCTCTCCAAGACTTTAAACATGAATGGGTGTTGGATTTTGTCAAATGCTTTTTGGTCATCTACGGAGATGATCATGTGTTTCTTCTCCTTCAGTTTGTTATATGGTGGATCATATTGATGGATTTCCATATATTGAACCACCCTTGCATGCCTGGGATGAAGCCTACTTGGTCATGATGGATGATATCTTTGATATGTTCTTGGATTTGGTTTGCAAGTATTTTGTTGAGTATTTTTGCGTCAATGTTCATAAGAGAGATAGGGCTGAATTTCTCTTTTTTGTTGGATCTTTGTGTGGTTTAGGTATCAAGGTGACTGTGGCTTCATAGAAA
>CM053755.1:54672187-54688888 GCA_028658305.1 Pachyuromys duprasi | reverse complement strand
GGGGAGTGACAGACTGGCTAGATCCCAGTGAAGGACATTGCAGCCAGCCCTGAGGAGACAGGATGAGCTGGGGTAGGATGGAAGGGGAGGAGGTCCTCCCCTGTTGGTGGACTTGGAGGGGGCGGGGAGGAGATGAGGGAGGGTTGCGGAGGGTGGGAGGGAATGAGGGAGGGGGCTACGCATGGGATGCAAAGTACCTAACCTGTGATTGATAACAAAAAAAAAAGAAAAGAAAAAAAAAACTGGAATACTAGACAGTTGTGAGCTGCCATGTGGGTGCTGGGAATTAAACCCAGGTCCTCTGGAAGAACACTCGTTGCTCTTAACTAGTGAGCCATCTCTCCAGTCCAAATCACATACTCCTTTTTAAAAATTTATTTATTATTTATTATAATTTATTAACTTTGCATCTAGGCCATAGCTCCTTCCCTCATCTCCTCCCAGTCCCACTCTCCCTCCTTCTTCCTCTAGGCCCCTTCCTGAATCCACTGATGGGGGAGGACCTTCTCCCCTTCCATCTGATCCTAGCCTATCACTTCTCATCAGGACTGGCTGCATTGTCTTCTTCTGTGGGCTGGGAAGGCTTCACCCACAGGCTGAGGTAATTCAAAGAGCCAGCCACTAAATTACATACTCTTAATTAGTGAGACAGGAAAGAAGAGAAGTAATAAATTATTAAATATGCAATATACAAAAAAAGAAAAAAAACTACAGAACCAAAGCAGTAAATTTCACTTTTCAGTAATATCATAATGGTAGACTAACTGACCACAAGTGGATAGTTGCTGACATTATGTCAATGATAAGTGTAAGACTGTAAGATTACTGAAAAAGAAGACTCATATTTCATACAATCTGAACGCATACAAAACATCTCAGATGAGAATTTTGGACCCAGAGACACAGTGTATGTGATAACTAATAGCGAATCCTAATCCCCTCTATGGCAATGACAGCCAGCGTCTGCTCTCTGAATTTAAAAGCTGGTCATTTTGAAGATCTGAATAAGACTAAAATTTGTCTGTCTGCCTATTTTAGCAATAAACTTTTAAATTAAGGACTGAATACATAAAATAACAAAATAGCCTTTTCTTTGAAGTTTACACACACACACCTTTCACTAGCATATCCAATTTCTAGTAAGCCCCTTTCTTCTCTTTCTAATGGCAGAATTATCTCCACTTAAATTTTTACATTAGTCACACTATGAAACAATGATCATGAAAGTGCCCATAGCTTGACCTTTGGTGTCACATACAGATCAATGAAAACTATACTAAGGCTAGCAGGTTCCTGTCCCACCATCCGCTGCATTACAGATTTTATTACTATTATATGGGCTGCCTCAATTACTCCTAATAAGTTGTTTATGCAAATTGATAAACCTAAATTATACTTCATTCCTGGCTATTAATATAATCCTAAGCTTCTAAGAGAAATTTGTGTCTAGTTCTACAGTAAGTAGGGACATTTCTATGGAATTTTTGTGAACTTCTCAGATCAACTTTCAAAACAAAGTATCTATGCTGATAAACTAGTTCTTCAAAAACATTCAGAGTGGACTGGATATGGTGGTTATTCTCCAACATGATGTCTGATCAGGTAGACAGACAATTTTACTCTTGTTCAGATCTTCAGAATAAAGCAACCATAAAATTAAGCCTACAATAGGCAATGTAACCCATTATACTTCTATATTTCATTATTCCCCAAGGGCACAATTAATCATCAACACAAAAAAATCAAGATTAAAAATGTCTTAACAATATAAAGAATTACCCAAACCATTCTCTTTATATGAGATATAGCTCCTCCACGTATATAACAATAATAACCAGCAAAGATGCACTTTGTTAGTTACCAAGGAAAGCTAATACAGTTACATCTAGAGCTTACTCATATAGTACATTCAACAATCATATTTAAAATACTGGAAACTAAAGAAACAATCACTCAGGTTTCTGAATCTTAACCAAAAAGAAACAACCTCAAAATGCTCCAATAAAAACAATAAAATATAAATAAATGAATAAATAATAAATGCAAGCAAGCTGCTAATGACATGCAGAAGTACTACAACAATTTCCACAGAGTAACATTGCTTCAACTTTGAAACAAAACAGGTGGCACCTAATCCTCCATTCCATAATCCAGCCTGTCAGTATTTGACAAGAAAGCCAACTAGAAATAAAGAACACCAAAGACCCAGAACATACTGATATGCAAGGAAATTTCCATCTGGGCAGTTGGCAAATCAAGTAGTTTTCCCTTTCTTGGCTCTACTACATACATGCTCATTCAAACGATGCGAAAGACTAGTGTAAGACATGCAAGCAGTGGTAACTAATCCAGGCAGAGGTATTTGTGAGTAAAAAGCAGGCCTTCAATATTGCACTCAGATGTGAGCAGAATGACTGCCAGAGCCCTTCTCATCCTGTCTATAGGTAGATGGTAAAAGAAACGTAAGAAGCCGTATACCCGTCCCTCCAAGCACGTCTTCAGTAGAGGAAAATTTTTACATTGAGTACTTACTGTCCTTATAAAAAGGAAACTGACACAAAAAAGAAAATAAGTTGGACAAAAAGAAGTGAGGAGAAAGTCAGAAAGGGAAGTGAGAAGGAAATGAAAATAGAACAAGAGAAAAGGGAAAAAAGAAGGGGAGTGAGGGAGAAGAAAGAATAAAAGGAGGGATGAGAATGGGAGGAGGAAGGGGAAGAGAGGAAGACTGGAAAGAGGAGGCAAAAAAGGTAAGAGATTGTCAAATGATAGCAAAGGGAGCTGGAGAGGGACCTGAGAGCCAGGGAACAGTAAATTCATGCTTCTCCAGGTATTACAGGCACCTAAAGAGGAAACAAGTAAGGCTCTCAAAGAAATATAGGCAAATACAGCCAAACTGAGGCACAAGTAGTGACATAAAAAGATGAAACAAATGAAATAAAATTAAAAAGGCCATCATGGAAAAACAGGAATCCACATTCAAACAGATGAAAGAATGATGCAAGACATGAAAACAGAAGTGAATTCAATAAACACACACACACAAGGAGAGAAAACCCCAGAGCTGGAGAACTAGGGAAAATATCAAGAAACACAAAGGTAAACATCACTAATACAACAGATGGAAGAGAGAATCTCAGGTGCTGAAGATACAAATTGCAGAAATTGATACATCTCTCAAAGGAAAAGTAAAATGAGAAAACTTCCAAACACAAAACATCAAAGAAATCAAGGACACCATAAAAAGACGAAATCTAAGAATGACAGGAATAGACCAAAAAAAAAAAAAAAAAAAAAATTCCAGGCTGCAAGCTCCAAAAAATAGTTTCAAGAAAATCACAGCAGAAAATTTTCCCAACTTAATATATATATATATATATATATATATATATATATATATCCATTAACATACAAGAGATCTACATAACACCAAATAGACTAGACCAGGAAAGAAACTCCTCGCATCACATAATATTCAAAACATTTAATATACAGAATAAAGAAAAAATATTAAAAGCAAGGAAAAAAGGCAAAGTAGTATTTAAAAGTAGACCTATCAAAATCACACCAGACTTCTCAACAGAAACTATGAAACCTAGAAGGGCCTGGGCAGATGTCATGCAGAGTCTGAGAGACCATAGATGCCATCCACACTACTTTGCCCAGCAAAGCTTTCAATTAACATAGGTGGTGAAAACAAGGTACTCCATGACAAAACTAAACTTCAACAACATCTACACAGCAACCCAGCCCTACAGAAGATACTAGAAGGAAAACTCTAATTGACCCAAATGAACTACACCCAAGAAAACACAGTATACAGATTATGTCACAACAAAAATTTAAAAGAAAACAAGCATAGAAACACAGTAACACCACTAACTCCACAATAAAAGGAACTAACATTCATTGGTCACTATTTTCTATCAACATCAATGGACTCAAATCTCCAATAAGAAGAACAGACTAGCAGAATAGTTGCAGAAATAGGATCCAACATTCTCCTGCATCCAAGAAGCACACTTATGCAACAAAGATAAACAACCTCAGAGTAAAGGCTAGAAAACTGTTTTTCAGCAAATGGACCCCATTACAAGCTGGGGTAGCTATTCTAACATCTAATAAAACTGACTTTCAACCAAAATTAATCAAAAACAATGAGGAGGGACACTTCATTTCTCCTAGTGGAAAAATCCACCAGGAGGACATTACAACCCTGAACATCTATGCCCCAAGTACAAGAGCACCTGCATTGTAAATGTAACATTATTAAAGCTTAAATCTCACATCGATCCCAACACCTTACTAGTGGGAGACTTCAACACTCCACTCTCACCAAGGGACAGATCTAGACAGAAGGTAAATAGGGAAATAATGACACTTACAGAGGTCCTAAGTCAAATGGACAGAACAGATATCTATAAAACTTTTCATCCAAATTCAAAAGAATATACCTTCTTTTCAGCACCTTGCGGAACCTTCTCAAAAATTGAGCATATAGTCTGACACAAAACAAGCCTCAAAAATAAAAGATCAAGATGGGGGGTTCAAAGATAGCAGCGCCTGGAAGACACTCTTTCTGACCACCAGCAAAGCAGGATTTGCACAGTGATCAGCACACAGAACTCTCGATCCTAAAACACCAGTGACCTGTGTTTCCCAGGTGAGAGAAAACCCTACGATGTGGGATTCAATCAGCCTCAGCTCTCCCAGCTAAATCTCAATAGAGGTCACGGTTCCACCAGGCGCTTGGTCGCCAGCCCAGAGCCACACACCAGTGTGCTCTGATCAGTGTCCAGAACTGAACTGTAGGACCCACAACACAAGAGACTGGAATTTCCAGTCAAGAGAAAACCCCACAGTGCAAGAAACAATCGGGACCAACCTTAGGTCACCCAGACAATCCCTGGAAAAGACACGGGTCCAGGGGATGCCCAGGTGCCAGCCCAAAGCCAGGGACACAGAGTCCTGCCGGCAGGCCTGACTAGCTGCCCTGAATAGAACTGCAGGCCCCAACGCTCCAGAAACTGAGTCTCTCTATCCGGTGACCCACAGAGAGAGGAACAACAGGTTTGAACTCAGAGCACTCAGTCAACATCCCCCCCCACCCCCCGCCAAAAAAGTTCTCAGGAAAAGTTATAATTTTGACAGACATCCAGATGCACAATCACCAGCAAGGCAGAGGCACACGAACGCCTGTGTCTGTGGGTTCTATTCACCATCCCAGAAAGAATTGCGGTCCCCAAAAAACAGTATGAGTATCCCTGCCAGGAGGAAACCTCACAGTGGAGGGATCATCAGATCCATCACTCAGGACACCCAGCTCCAGAAGAGTGTCTGGGTTCACGCAGGCCCTAGCCTTCTACTGCAGGCACGAGTGCCCTGCTCACGTGCCATTGATTACTGCTGGGGCACAGGGGCACACAGCTGCAACCTCAGACCTACAAAAGCCTGAGAACCATCAGAGCAGCCCTGAGATACTGCTCCAAGTTGCGACTGGTTATCCCTAGCTAAATTGACAAAACCACAGGACTCCCTGGTTCTTCAAGAGGGCTGCACCCAAAAAAAAAAAAAAAAATACACCTTAAGAACAGCAGCTGCAGCTCACTAAACTCAGCAAAAAACCCAGCAGCAGGGCAGCCATCTCCAGGATTTCTCTGGTGAGAGGAGAGCCTTCCTGAACACCACAGTTACCACACAGGTCCATAGGACAAGGTGAACTGTGACAATTCCTGAGAAGCACCACCATTCAGCTGAACATACCCAAAAAACTGAGATCTACTTCAGAACCCTGCCAAGGGGATTCTCCCCACCCCAAGACTCAGCAGGCACCATAAATTAACAGACAACACTTGAGATAGCCAGATGGGTAGAGACCAGCATAAAAACACAACCAACAAAAGGCAGAGCAACATGGCATCCCCAGAACTAAGTTACACAGGAGCAAGCAGCCCTGGACACCCTAACATAAGTGACATTCAAGAAAATGACCTTACATCTATGCTTATGAAGAGGTTAATGGAGGAAGCAAATAAAATGCGTAAAGAGTTAGACAGAGATATAGTGAAACAGATTACTGCCATCCGTAAAGAAATACAGGATAACTGCCATCCGTAAAGAAATGCAACCAAACAGTTTGTGACTTTCAGAGAGAAAATATTTTCAAGAAAATCACAGAAGAAAATTTCCCCAACTTGCAGGAGAGGCCTATAAGAATACAAGAGGCCTACAGAACACCTAATAAATTAAACCAGAAAAGAAAATCCTCCCACCACATAATAATCAAAACAGTAAGTATACAGAACAAATAAAAAATACTAAGAGCTTCAAGGGAAAAAGGCCAAGTAACATATAATAACAAACACATCAGAATCACACCTGACTCTCAATAGAGACTATGAAAGCCAAAAGGGCCTGGAGAGATATCATGCAGACCCTAAGAGAACACAGACATCAGCCCAGACTACTATGACCAGCAAAACTCACAGTCCTCATAGACAGTGAAAACAAGATATTCAACAACAAAAACAAATTTCAACGATACCTACACACAAATCCAGTGTTACAGAAGATACTAGGAGGAAAAATACAACCCAAGAAAAGTAATTACCACTAAGTTAGAGGAACTTTCACGATCATTCATCACCAGTCTGCTTGCCTGAACGTAATCTAAGAGAAGAGTAAAAGAAAGACACACATGGTATATACCTACACATATAGACATATAATATAGGATAAACCTACTAAAATCTGTACACCTAAAGAAACTAATCAAGAGGGAGGACTCTTGCTAAAATGCCCAATCCCTATCAAGAAGGGCAAAGAGGATAAACATCAGGAAAAAGAAAACAGGAAACAATTCAGGAGCCTGTCACAGAGGGCCTCTGAAAGGCTCTGTCCTGCAGACTGTCAAAGGAGATGCTGAGATTTATGGCCAACACTTGGGCAGAGTGCAGGGAATCTTATGAAAGAAATGGGAAATAGTAAAATCTGGAGAGGACAGGAACTCCAGAAGGAGAGCAATAGAACCAAATAATCTGAGCACAGGGGTCTTTCCTGAGACTGATACTCCAACCAAGGACCATTCATGGAGATAACCTAGGACTCCTGCACAGAGGTAGCCCAAAGCAGTTCAGTGTCCAAGTGGGTTCCATAGTAACAGGAACAGGGACTGTCTCTGACATGAACTGATTGACCTGCTTTTTGATCATCTCCCCCTGATGGGGGAGCAGCCTTACCAGGCCACAGAGGAAGACAATGCAGCCACTCTTGATGAGACCTAATAGTCTAGGATCAGAGAGAAGGAAAAGAAGACCTCCCCAATCAGTGGTCTTGGGGAAGGACACGAGTGCAAAAGGGAGAGGAAAGGAGGGATTGGGATGGGAGGTGGGAGGGAACTACAGGGGTATATAAGGTGAATAAAGTGTTATTAATAAAGACTTTAATAAAAAGAAAAAAATAAAAGATCAAAATAATCCCTTATATCCTCCAGCACAATGGCCTAAAACTAGAAACAACAACAGAAATAACAAAAAACTACATACACATGGAAACTAAACAACTCTCTACTCAATGACAGCTTGGTCAGGGAAGAAATGAAAAAGGAAATTAGAAACTTCCTAAAATTCAATGAAAATGAAGGCACAACTTATCCAAACATATGGACACAATGAAAGCAGTGCTAAGAGCAAAGTTCATAGTGCTAAGTGTCTCCAGAAAGGAGTTTGAAACATCTCATAAAAGCAACTTAATGACACACCTAAAAACCCTAGGAAAAAAGAACCAGACACACGCAATAGGCGTAGATGATTGGAAATAAACAAACTCAAGTCAGAAAACAATGAATTAGAAACAAAGAAAACAATTCAAAGAATCAATGAGACCAAGAGATGATTCTTTCAGAAAATCCACAAGATAGACAAACCCGTAGCCAAACTAACTAAAAGGCAGAGATAAACTATCCAAATCAGCAAAATCAGAAAGGAAAAGGGAGACATAACAACAGACACTGAGGAAATCCAAACAATTAGGGTTTTACTACAAAAGCCTAAATGCCAAAAAATTTGAAAATCTAAAGAAAATGGACAATTTTCTTGATAGATTCCATTTACGAAAGTTAAAGGAAGATCAGGTAAACAGATTAAAAAGTCCTATATCCCCAAAGGAAATAGAAGCAGTCATCAAAAGGCTCCCGTCCAAAAATAGCCCAGGACCAGATGGTTTCAGCACATAATTCTATGAGACCTTAAAAGAAGAGCTAACTCCAATTCTCTTCAAACTATTCCACAAAACAAAAACAAAAGGAATGTTAACAAATTCATTCTATAAATCCACAGTCACCTTAGTACCTAAAACACACAAAGATAAAAAAAAGAAAAATGTAGACATGTCTCTTATGAATGTTGATACAAAGATACTTAATTAAAAAAAAAAGTTTTGGAGAGATGAGGGATACAAGGCTCATACCTAAACATAGTAAAGACAATCTACAGCAAGCCAATAGTCAACACCAAACTAAATGGAGAGAAACTTAAATCAATCCCACTAAAATCAGGGACAAGGCAGGGCTGCCCACTCTCTCCTTATCTCGTCAGCACAGTTCTTGAAGTCCTCCCTAGAGGAATAAGACAACTAAAGGAGATCAAAGGAATACAAATCAGACAGTAAGAAGTCAAAGTATCAATATTTGCAGATGATATCATAGTAAACATAAGTGACGCCAAAAACTCTACCAGAGAACACCTTCAGCTGAAGAACATCTGCAGCAAAGTGCCTGGACACAAAATTAACTCAAAAAAATCCAAAGTCTTCCTGTATAAAAAAGACAAACAGGCAAAGAAAGAAATTAGAGACACAATACCCTTCACAATAGCCACAAATAACATAAAGTAACTTAGTATAACTCTAACCAAGCAAGTGAAAGACGTTTATGAAAGAAAACTTCAAATCTCTAAAGAAAGAAATTGAAGAAGATATCAGAAGATGGAAAGATCTCCCATGCTCATTGATTGGTAGTATTAACATAGTGAAAATCATCATCCTGCCAAAAGAAATCTACAGATTCAATGCAATTCCCATAAAAATATCAACACAATTCTTTACAGATCTTGAAAGAACAACTCTCAAATTAATATGAAAAAAAAATCATCTGAACGATCTCAAGCTGAACTACAGAGCAATAGTAATAAAAACTGCATGGTGCCAGCATAAAAACAGAATGGTGGATCAAAGGAATTAAAGAGAATACACAGACACATAAGGATACTTGATTTTGGACAACGAAGCCAAAACCATACATTGGGAAAAAGACAGCTTCTTCAACAAATGGTGCTAGTCTAACTGGATGTCTACATGTAGAAAAATGCAAATAGATCCATATTCATCACCCCTGCACAAAACTAAAGTCCAAGAAATCTGTTAGAAGAAAGAGTGGGGAAGAGCCTTCAACTCATTGGCACAGGAGACAACTTCCTGAACAGAACACCAACAACACAGGCTCTAAGGTCAAAAATCAATAAATGGGACCTCATGACACTGAAAAACTTCTATAAAGCAAATGACAGTATCATCAGAACAAAATGACAGCCTACAGACTGGGAAAGGATCTTTACCGCCCTATATCTGACAGAGGGCTAATATACAGAATATATAAAGAACTCAAGACCTTAAATGGCAACAAATCAATTTTTTAATCCAATTAAAAAAGGGGGTACAGAGCTAAACAGAGAACTCTCAATAGAGGAATGTCGAATGGCAGAGAAACACTTTCAGAAATGCTCAAAGTCCTTAGTCATCAGGGAAATGCAAATCAAAACAACCGTGAGATTGTACCTTACACCCATCAGAATGGCTAAGATCAAAAACTCAAGTGACAACACATGCTGGAGAGGATGTGGAGAAACAGGAACCCTCCTCCATTGCTAGTAGGAATGTAAATTTATACAACCACTTTGGAAGTCAATCTGGTACTTTCTCAGACAATTAGGAATAGTGCTACCTGAAGACCCACCTTTACCACTCCTTGGCACATATCCAAGAGATGGTCAAGCACACAATAATGACATTTGCTCAAACATGTCTGAAACAGCTTTATTTATAATAGCCAGAACCTGGAAACAACCCAGATGTCCCTCAACTGAGGAATGTATACAGACAGTGTGGTAAATTTATACAATGGAATGCAGCTCAGCAATTTAAAAACAAGGAAATAATGAAATATGCAGGCAAATGGTGGAAACTAGAAAAGATCATCCAGAGTAAGGTATCCCAGAAGCAGAAAGATATATATGGTATATACTCACTTATAAGATAGTATTAGAAATATAGGATGAACATGGTAACTCTGTACATGTAAAGAAGATAAGCAAGAAGGAAGATTCTGGGTAAGATGATCATTCCTCACTCAGAAAGACAAATGGGATGGACATCAGAAGAGAAGAAAACAGAAAACAGGACAGAAACATACTGAAAGACTCTATACTGCAGGGTATCAAAGCAAAGGCTGAGACTCACAGCCAAATTTTGGGCAGAATACAGGGAATCTTATGAAAGAAGAAGGAACACAGAAAGACCTGGAGGAGACAGAAGCTCCACAAGGAAAGCAAAAGAACCAAAAATCCTGGGCCCTAGGGTCTTTTCTGAGACTGATACTCCAACCCCGGACCATGTATGGAGATAACCTAGAACTCCTACACAGATGTAGCCCATGGCAGCTCAGTCTCCATGCCTCTGACATGAACTTAGTGGCTGGCTCTCTGGCCAACTCCCCCTAAGGGGGGAGCAGCCTTACCAGGCCACAGCAGAAGACAATGCAGCCAACCAGCCCTGATGAGCCTGATAGGCTAGGGTCAGAGGGAATGGGAGGATGACCTCCCCTATCAGTGGACTTGGAGAGAGGAATGGGAGGAGATGAGGGAGGAAGGGTAGGTTTGGGAGGGAATGAGGGAGTGAGCTATACTTGGGATACAAAGTGAATAAACTGCACTTAAAAATTAAATTAATTTTAAAAAATTTAAAAAAGAAACCAAGTTACACACTTTATTAACATCCAAATTAAATTAAGACCTATATAAATTATTAATTTGTTAATAAGCATTTCTTGGTGATAACTACATGTTCGATAAATTACTTCTCAGTGATCAGACAAATGGAAACCAATGTTCAAAGCATTTATATTATGAATGTGTACATACAAATTGTGTGTGTGTGTATGTACACATGTGTCGTAATTTTACAGGAAATGTCCTCCAGGGTCTCAGGTATAAGAACCTGGGTCCGCAGCTGGTGGTCACGTTTGGGAGGCATTGGGGTACAATCTTGCTGTAGAAAGCATGTCACTGGAATTGGACTTTGAGAGTTAAAGCCCTGCTACCCCCAGCTCACGCTCTTTGCTTCATATGTGGAATTCAAGACATGAGCTTTTCTATCTGGCCTCCATACCTGCCACTTGTCAAGCATCTCCACCATGATGAACTCTCACCTCCCTTGTGTAACTCTTAACCAAGGTGCTTTATCACAACAACAGCAAAGTGACTGGTACAACACACAGAAACACTTTAACATTCAGAAAGCTTGAAACGGAGGAGGAGGCTCAATGGCTAAGAACTCCTGCTCTGAAAGTATGAGACTTGAGTTTGAATCCCACCAAAAAGCTGCTCATTGCTGTTCATGCTTTTAACTTTAGACTGCAGAGAGAAGCAGATTCCAAGACGCACTGGAGAACCAGCCTAGCTAAAACTCCAATCTTATGATTCACTGACACACTTTGTTTCAATAAGGTGAAAGAGTGACAGAGAAAGGCACTCTGAAATCCTTTATGATGTCTGATGCTCACACATATAGAATATATGCATGTAGATTATATACTCCCCATACATGCAAAAACAATAGAGATGGATGGATGGATATATAGACAGAGAGAGAGATTCTGCGAGATTTACTAAAGGTAGTATCTTTTTGCTTAAATTTAACTATCAAGAAGTTTTAGCTGAGCATGGTAACTAGTACCTGTAACCTAACCACTCTAGAGTTAAGAAAGGAGCATTACAAGACAGAGGACAGCCTAAGCGATATAACAAAAGACCCAGCCAAAAAGACAACCAAGATGAAGGAGGGGGAAAACAAAGTCCTCCTATTTTCATTGGAACATAAATGTAACTCAATTCATTGTTTTTATTATTATTACATAAATAACTAGTAATGGTCAATGTCACTATTCAGCAAGTTTTTTTTTTTAATAACTCAATAACATATAGCTTAAAACACTTAAGACGTATTTTCAGATTGGGGAGGACAGAGAAAGTAGTTTGAAAAAAAGAGAGAAAAAAAATATCTCTATCCCTCAGTCATTTTCTAAGTGGCTAAAGAGTATTCAATAACTCCAAAATCCTTTTAATATGCACACCTGGGAAAAATACCAAATCTGTAAATTGGCCCAGAGTTACACTGATGTGGTTTTAAACCAGATGTTTAAATGTTACAGTATGTGTATTTTCTTCCTCTCTTCTATGACAGAATTAAAGTAAGAGGAATATTTGACTTCACTCCACAGGAGACCTATTTAATAGTTTTGCATAAGTAAAGGTAGCTTGGCTAAGTCAATGTTGATGACACACAGAATGACATGCTCTTAATGAGTTGGAAAATATTGGATCTCAAGAGAATAGGCCAGATGCTACTGAGCTGAGAAAGCTACTGTATTATAGAATTTCAGTTTATGAGGTAAAATTTATTATTCAACCATTAAGGTATCCCATATGAAATCTTGCATAAAATACTTTTACAGTTACTTTCTGGAAAGTAGATTTGTGTGTTAACATTAAGACATCACTTAAATGGGGAACCTGAGTGTTCATTTGATCATAAGTATGGAACTTTAAATCTGTCAATTACATCCCTACAAATATCCAACCAATGGAAATAAAGAGTGAACAAAATAATTAACAAACTGAATAGAGAGAAAATAGAAGTTCCTGTTTTCCAAAACAAACCAAATTCAAATGTATCTTTGTATTTCATGTCCTGAAAAAAATGACAAGAGTTAATAACTCTGTTTTGGTGACTATCAGAAATATTAACAACAAAACTACATAAAATAATGATCCAAATTAGTAATACAAATTAAGCTCAAATTTTACAACTCTAACATATTGATTTTAATTTACATTTTAGAAATTAAAAACAAGGAAATCATGAAATTTGTAGGCAAATGGATGGAACTAGAAGAGAGCAACCTAAGTGAGGTAACCCAGGAACAGAAAGATATACATGGTATATACTCACTTATAAGTGGATATTAGACATATAATAAAGGATAAATATACTAAAATCTATAGTCCTAAAGAAGCTAAACAAGAAGGAGGGCCCTAGGGAAGATGTTCAATCCTCAGTCAGAAGAGCAAACGGAATGGACATCTGAAGTAAGAGAAGACATGGAACAGGACAGGAGCCTTCCACAGAGTTCCTGAAACACTCTACCCAGCAAGGTATCAAAAGAGATGCTAAGACTCATGTCCAAGCTTTGAGCGGAGTGCAGGGAACCTTATCGAAGAAGGGGAAGATAGAAAGACCTGGAGAGGAGAGGAGCTCCACAAGGAGACAACAGAGCCAAAAAATCTGGGCCAAAAGGGGCCTGCAGAGCCGGATACTCCAAGGACCATACATGGAGAAGGCCTAGAACCCATGCGCAGATGCTTAGCCCATGAGTAGCTCAGTTTTCAAGTGAGTTCCTTAGTAATGGGAACAGGGGCTCTCTTTGACATGAACTCAGTGGCTGGCTTTTTGATCATCTCTCCATGTGGGGTGCAGTCTTGCTAGGCCACAGAGGAAGACAATGCAGTCAGTCCTGATGAGACCTAGTGGACTAGGGAAGAGGCATAGGGGAAGAAGAAGGGAGGTAGGTGGGACTAGGAGGAGATGGGGGTGAGGGCTAAAGCTAGGATACAAAGTGAATAAATAATGAATAAATTTTTTAAAATAATTTATATTTTAAATAAACTTCAAGTATTCATTAAACTTTCATTAAAGAATTTCTACTGGGTTACCAAATGGAAATGTTTACATATTACTTCAGGTCTCATATACCAGGAAAATAATTTGAAACAATAAAAATAATAATAGAAAGAGTCAAAGATCTTCAAAAGCTAAGTTAGTGAATAGCTATTATATAATATTTGGAGGGGGCACTAAATCACTTTGAGCATAAATTTTTCCATTTGTAGAAGAGGATTTATAACCTGCCAAAGACAATATTACTGGTAAGAAGCCAACTGAATTAATGTATAAAAAATGTCACCCTAAAATACATGAGCCAACTCAGGCTATTCAAGTAAAGTTTACAGTATCCATTCCTTGCATTATGTAGCTCACTAGAGAACATGCTTAGCAGATAGCTGTAAAGTATGTTAACAGAGGAAAGAACAGGGTTTCTTATTTCTATTATCCCCCTGCACTGCCATATGCCTGTATATATCTGTTGCAGCTCTCCCCTTTGGACTGTGTAGAATGAACAATAAGTGCTTCATCAGAGGTTTTCGTGAGCTTTTTTTTTTTTTTGGCACCTTGAAATCAATCATATTAAAAAGACACAATGAGTGCTTTTTTAAATCTGCGTTCTAAAAAATATAACCAATATAACCAACCTCTTGAATTGTGTTCTTCTCTTACCAGCATTACTGTTCTCTACGCTAATTATTTTTATACCTTACTCTTTGAATTTAAGGTTACCTTATCATCTATCTATTGAGCTAAAACACTGAACAGGTAGACTCCAACTAGAACAGAAATCTCTAGGAACATATCCCCTGGAACCACTTCCATAAAGAATATCCTCACATAGATGATTCCTGACAAGATTGTATATCCAGAACAAGAAAAGTCATCTCCACAGATAATATATTTAGCAATCATAAGCAACTATAGTAACACTACCACCATTCTAAAGATGAGAGATATAACCTCTCGGTTCAATGAAACAAAAAACTTAGGAAATGGGGACACAACTGAACTATAGAGAGCCTGTATGACTCATGAAGCCTTGTGATATCAAGAGGGTTTTCTGTTTGTTTGGTTCTTTTGTTTTTTTGTTTAAAAAAAGCGTTTTAAAAAGGATTATCACATTCCAATTAAGTTATCTCTCCTAAATTTTAATACTTAGGAAGAAAAAATATTCATATTACCTGACTGTGCTACTTAATTTTCATATCAACTTTGCACAAGCTACAGTCATTTGGGCAGAGAAAAACTCAACTGAGAAAATGCTCTAACCAGGCTGGCCAGTGTGCAAGCCTGTGGAGCACTTTCTTGACTGATGAATAATATAGAAGGGCTCAGCTCACTGTGGGTGGCGCCATCCCTGGGTTGGTGGTCCTGGTTGTCATAAGAAAGCAAGTTGAGAAAGCCACATAGAACAAGCCAGTAAACAGTACTCCTCCATGGCCTCTGTATCAGATCTTGCCTCTAGGTTACTGCCTTTACCTCCTGCCTTGACTTCCCTTAGAGGATGGACTATGAATAAAACCTTGGATGAAATACACCCTTTCATGCCCATGTTGCTTGAATTAGGATGTTACTCACAGCAATAGGAGCAATAACTAAAACTGTGACCAACAGAAAACATTCACAAACAAAAATTAACATAAAACCTTATCTTAATACGTTTTTTCTTCTGGTTGTCTAGAGGTTCAGAATTGTTATTATTGTTTCAATAATTCAGCATTCACACATACTCTCTAAAGGTCTCATTAAAAAACCCATTCAAAAGCAAAAGCTCGTAATATGTTTCAACGCACCAAATAAATCTCTTGCTTCTGTGATATATTATTAAAATAATTTAATTCATAAGAAAAAATACTTTCTTCCTAGAGGCATTTAAATTATTAATGTATAAAATAAAGCATAGTGCTACATTGGTTTTGCAACATTACTGCCAACAGTTAGGATGAAAACACTACGACAGATGTTGCTGTATATTCTGAGACCAAATGAAATGCAGCAATCCAGAATTACATTACATAGACACGACCTAAGACCTTCAGTTAGTACGATTTTTTTAAATGGGTTAAATAAACGGCTATGTTAAAGCACCAAATAATCAGAAAAGCTGTGAAATACGTCTATACCAGCAGTGAAATGGTTCTAATACCAGCAAGACAATTTTTTTCCAGTTGATTTATCTAATTTTCCACTATATAAATGACAGCTTACAGACTGGGAAAGGATCTTCAACAACCTTATATCCGACAGAGGGCTGATATCCAGACTATATAAATAATTCAAGAAGCTAAAAGACAATAAAACAAGCATTCCAATTAAAAAATGGGGTACGGAGCTAGACAGAGAATTCTCTGTAGAAGAATATGGAATGGCAGAGAAACACTTAAAGAGATCCTCAACATCCTTAGCCAACATAGAGACGAAAATCAAAACGACCCTGAGATTTCACCTGACACCCATTATAATGGCTAAGATAAAAAACTCAAGTGACAACACATGCTGGAGAAGATGTGGAGAAAGAAGAACCCTCCTCCATTGCTGGTGGGAATGCAAACTTGTACAACCACTCTAAAAATCAATCTGGTGCTTTCTCAGACAATCAGGAATACTGCTTCCTCAAGATCCAGCTGTACCACTCCTAGGCATATATCCAAAAGATGCTCAAGTACACAACAAAGACATTTGCTCAACCATGTTTGTAGCAGCTTTATT
>CM053755.1:54645748-54672087 GCA_028658305.1 Pachyuromys duprasi | reverse complement strand
TAGAAAGACAAATGGGATGGACATTGGATGTAGGAGAAAACAAGTAGCAGGACAAGAGCCTACCACAGAGAGCCTCAGAAAGACTCTACCTAGTAGGGTATCAAAGCAAATATTAATATAACTAACCCTTTGGAAGAGTGCAGGGACTCATATAAAAGAAGGGGAGTTAGTATGACCTGGAGAGGACAGGATCTCCCCAAGGACCAAATATAGCAGGGCACGGGGGTCTTTTTTGAGACTGTTTCTCCAACCAAGGACCATGTATGGATATAACCTAGAACCCCTGCTCAGATATAGCCCATGGTAGCTCAATATCCAAGTGGGTTCCCTAGTAAAGGAGACAGGGACTATTTTGGACATGAACTCAATGGCTGGCTCTTTGACACCCCCTCACCCCCCGAGGGAGGAACAGCCTTGCTAGGCCAAAAAAGAGGATATTGCAGCCAGTCCTGAAGAAACCTGATAAGCTAGAGTTAGATGGAAGGGGAGGAGATCCTCCCCTATCAGTGGACTTGGAAAGGGGCAGGGAGGAGATGAGGGAGGGATGGAGCGGATAGGGAGGGTATGTGGGAGGGGGCTACAGCTGGGATACAAAGTACATAACCTGTGATTAATATAAAATAAAACGTTAAAAAAAAAGAAAATACAGCCACAAAAATATTCTGAGCAGCATTATTCATGGAACAAAAGAAAACCAAAACCTCACGTATACCACTTTATATCCATATTTTATTGCTAGCACCATAAAAACATGGCAAGGATGTAAAGAGATGGGCACACTATCACACACTACTAATAAGACTATATAATAGTATAGGTATTGCAAAAGTTTGGCAATTCCTCAAAAGATTAAATACAGGGCAACTCCACTAGCAATTGTACTCCTATGAAAATATCCTTTGAAAAAATGATAGTATATATTCACAAAACCCAGTATGAGTAGTCATGACAACCCTCCATAACAGTCAACAAGATTAATAATCAAATATCTACCAACTGATGAACAAACGTAAAATACACACACAATGCCACTTTATTCTACAGTAATAGTCACGCATGCTTGCTTGTACTACACAAAGTTTCACATGCTAGAAGCAGTCTCCATTGTGGCAATGTTGACCTGGTGAAACTATTACAAAATGGAGACTGAGAGCTGGAGAAATTGCTCAGTGGTTGAGAGCATTAGCTGCTCTTTCAGAGGACTCAGGTTCAATTTCAAGCACTTACATAACAGCTCAAAACTTTGTGTTACTCTAGCTCCAGGGGCTCCAACAATCTTTTCTGGCCTCCTCAGGCACAAGCATGCATATGGTGTACTTAAGTACACTCGGGCAAAATACTCAGATACATAAACTAAGAAGAAATGGGGACCAGAGCGTGTAATCAACTCAGGAAAGAGGTGCTGCTGACCTCAGGAGGAGCTAGTCTTCCAAGAGCACTTAATACTGACTAAAGCCAAGCATGTTCGCCCCCTGCTGCTACTAGCCATGTTCTCTTCTACTTCTACAGCCTGAGACATAACCAGAAGGGTCCTCAACAGAGTCATGCAGGACATGCACTCCATATTGAAACCTCTAGCCAGCAAAAGCAATCTTTTTAAACTATAATGAACCCAAACTTAAGTGCTTTTCATAACAATACAAAATAGATTCAGAACAGATACATTCTATACTACAGGTAAACTTTTGAAAGTGTTATGCTAAGAACTTAGTCACACATACACAAAAGTATTTTATAGGTTTTACTTATATGAATTGTCAAGATTAGAGAAATCCAAATGGGCAAGCACTAGATTAGTCTTTGACTATGGCTAAAAGGGTTAGAAGGTTGGGTAAAAAAATAATACACATATATGGTTCACTTGGGTAATGTTTTAAAGTTTATTATAGTTATGGACACAACCCTAGGAATATATTAAAACCTGCTGAAAAGGTTATTTGCATGGTAAAAGAAATCTGTCTTTTAAAACAGAACAGAGGAAATGGAAGAGAGGAAAGAAATAAAGGTAACAGTCTTTCTGACATAAGGAGTAAGGCAAATGTAGAGGGAAATACAATAAACAATGAAATTCGGTCAAGAGCAAATCAATGCTAATTAGCTTCATATTAAGCTCAAAGGGAAAGACTAGAGTAGAAATATATCAGTGATCAAAGAAGAAAATGTAAGAGATTATGACCAAACAAAATAAAAACAGAAAAAGAAAGGATCAGAAATGAAAGAAAACCCTATTTTTTGTTAATAACTATCAGTGAAAGATATGACAAACTCAGGAAACAGGAAAATAGGCTAGAGGAAAATGAAGATGATGGAAAGTGGCAGTCAACTGCAGGATGGAAAAATGACTTTCCTCCACAGATAATAAGAACTTCAAGTATGGGAGAAGCAGGAAGCTGCACATGGGCGACATGGACAGATGTAAAGAAAACTGTTTCTTCAGGCCTCTTAAGATCACAGTTCCCTTCCATCTGAAACAACTCTTGGTAACTTGAGCAGATTCTGTCTCGGAACCTAGGATCAGCTGGCAGTGGACAGGCCCAGTGGGTCCTGTGTCCTTCCAACTCCACCCAGCATGTCTCTCCACAAGAACAGAAACTTGTCTCAGGTCAGAAGCCAGTGCTAGCTGGCCTGCAGTTGACAGCTGCTAGAGTTCTTCAGCTCAGTAACCCCCAGAAGAGTGAGCAGCCACAGCCCACTGCCTCTGCAAATAATTCTGAAAAGGAACAGGCATCAAAACAGAAAAGGACTCAAAAGAGGGGCAGCAGACTCTGGAAGGTTTTGACACTGGCCACCCACTAGGTAAAGGAAAGTCTGGGGATGTCTATTTGGCAAGAGAGAAAGAAGCAAAGTAATTTTATCCTGACCCTGAAGGTGCTGTTTAAAATGCAGCTGGAGAAAGGAGGGTTGGAATACCAGCTGTGAAGAGAAGTGGAGACCCAGTTCCACCTGCGGCACCCCAACATCCTCAGGCTGTATACATATTGCCGTGAGTTTATCTGATTCTAGAATACGCACTCCTTGGAACAGTCTACAGAGAGCTTCAAAAACTCTCCGAGTTTTACGAGCATAGAACAGCTACTTACATCAACGACTTGGCAAATGCTCTGTCTTTCTGACATTCAAAGAGAGTCATCCACAGAGACATTAGCCAGAGAACCTTCTTCTTGGGCCAAGTTGAAAATTGCAGACTTCGGATGGTCTGTACATGCTCCATCTCCCAGGAGACCCATGCTGTGTGGCACCCTGGACTACCTGTCCCTAGAGATGATTGAGAAGGTGGACCTCTGAAGCCTGGGTGTCCTCTGCTATGAGTACCTAGTTGAGATGCCTCCTTTCAAGGCACACACTCAACAGAGACCTACAGGAGAATCTTCATGGGCTGAATCCACATTCCCTGACTCTGTGACGGAGGAGGTAGGGACCTCATCTCAAAACTGTTAAACACAAAGCAAGCCAGAGGTTAACACTAGCAGAAGTCCTTGAGCACCCCTGGATCACAGCAAATTCCTCAAAACTTCCAACTGGCCACAAAAACAAAGAGCCAACTAGCAAATCATCTTAGGGAAGAGCCATGCGCACTGTGCAACTGTGAGAAACGGCCCACTGAGATTTCTCAGACTGTCACCACTGCCCTCAGTGTGCTTCACCAAGAAGGTGGTCCTAGGCCTTGGATCTAGGAAGCCCCACCTGAGCACATGCAGCACTGCCCAAACCCCAAGGACTATGCTGCTTTTTCCTGATTTAGCAGTCTAAAGAGAAGGCTCTACAGCAGCTGTCCTCGTGGCCTGTGCCCCCAAGATGTCCTTGTTGAAATGTCACTGTAGGAAAATTACCATTCTTCTGGACTCGCCAGCACCTGTGTCACACCTGAGTGTGTGTGATTCACTGGGTCACTAGGCCTGGGAAAGTTGTTGGAATGGATATATAGATTACTTTTAAATGTTAAAAAAAGATTTGTATAGACATCCCTTTTCTTCTGTGGCATCCCCTTCAGGGCCCTCTTATTTTCAGCTTTCTTAAGCCTGGGTGGGGTTGGGAACCTCAGCTACTATAAAGGATCCAGTGCTCTACCCTCCTTGGGACCTGACTCAGCTGTTTCTGGATTTTAACAGCTATTTCGTATGTTGGAGTTCTATCATGTGTACAAACTTGTTAAATATATAGATATATGTCGTGGGACTTGTTTCTGGAAGAAAAATAAGTATGACATATTTTATCACTGTAGCAATTTAGATCTAGTTGAAAAGCAAAAGATTGCAGGCATCAACAAACTCTATTAAGCAAAATTTTAAAAATCTTGCCTATTGACAGTCCCCATATACAAGAGCATAAAATGCTGAAATTTAATGCCTTAATACACACATACACACACAAACACACACACTTGCAGATGCTTCAGCAAAAAAAAAAAAAATTGGTGCCATAATTTTATACTCTATTAGCATTATAATACACATAAGTAGTTTGACATGGTGGGGAAATGACAAAATGAAACTATCCGCTTGGAAAATTAGCTTTCAAAATATTTCAAAATAATTTTCAAATTATGTATTTTAGATAAATTTTCCTCCATCTATTTTAAATTTTTAGATTATTTATTTCATTTTGTTCAAGCTCTTAGAAAAGAACATTTTCTAACAATCCAATTTGCCCACTTCCTCAATGTGTAAAACATTAGTTCCACTAAGTTAAGATCTTAAGATACACCAGGATACAAAACACTGAATTCTTGCCATTTGTCTGAGACATTGCTTTAATACTTGAGCTATTATCCAATTAGGATAATTTCCAGAATATTTTTGATGTTACAGTTCATTTTACAAATTCATAAAGAGAAAGTAAATTTGCTTAGGAAAAAAAAGAGATATTACAAAAGATAATGAATACCTCAATTTTAGGCTATTTGAGCCAATTCATAAAAATAAACATTTTAATATTTCATGAATATACTATAAACAGTAAAGCAAACAAGACCTCCAGAGAGAAAAATCACTTGAAAAAGAAATGTGAAAAATAAGTTAGGTAATTTCAGTTATAAATACTACTTCCATGAATAGTCTGAGGCAACCTCAGAATTCAAAAGAGCTCATCAATTGATTATCCAACACCAAATGGTCAGCCCTGAAAGCATACATACGAGTAACATACAGAGTGATCAGGTTAAAAGTATATATTATGTATGTATATACATATATAAATGGATTTAATGAAAATATTTAAAGAGAACAAGAAGTTTATGGGAGAGTTTGGACAGAAAAATAAAGGGAGAAATAATGTAATTATATTATAATCACAAAAGTAAAAAAAATAATAATAAAAATTTTAAGGCCTTGCAACAGAGTAAGCCTGAAGAGCGAGCATAGAAACTTAGTAACAGTTTGCATGTGGTTTCAGTATGCCCTACAAGGGTGGAAGTACTAGAGTTTAATGGGCTCTATGAGGTACTGAGAGGGCAAAATTTTTGTTTTGTTTTGTTCTGTTTGTTTTTCAAGATGCGGTTTCTCTATACAGCTCTGGCTGTCCTAGAACTCTCTATAGACCAGGCTACCATTAAACTCAGAGATCTGCTAGCCTCTGCCTTCCAAGTGTAGAAATAAAGGCATGTGCCACCACTGCCCAGAAAGAGATCAAGAAACTTAACCAAGACATGAAGTTTAAATGTAGGCTCTCATGGTGAATAGGAATGACAATACCATCAGAGTAGGCCCTCATGACTTCAAGGTCACTGGCCATAAAAGAAGGGAGAGGCCTGGCATGGCACTTGAATTGGCATCCCAGCACTCAGGAGGTGACAGATGAAGGATCCCAAGTGTGAGGCCAACCTACAAAGACAGAACAAAGACAGCAGACAAAGAAATGTCCTCCCTATTATTTCCATGTGCTGCCATGTACACCTCCGTGAACTAGAGTCCCGCATTTCCAATCCTCATCACAGAAATCTAAATAAAAATGACTTTATACTAGAAAGCCTATAAAATTTTCTCTAAAATATGTTACATTTAGGTCAAAAGAAAAAATATTGACCATCACGAAAATACAGAAATTAATTCATGACCTTCACTGTATCATAGTTGAATAATATGATAAATAAATAGCAAACAAAACTTAGAAGTTGAAGATTTGATTTGAAATGACAAAGATGTCACTAAAGAAGATGACAGAAAAAAAACTTTCTAGAATCAAATGAAAATACAGCTTACACAGCAAACGTGGTTCTCAAAGACGTTTACAGACATGAATGATTATGCTTAAATCAAAAAGAACTCAACTAACTAGCATACCCATCCATGTAACTAAGGTCTTAGAAATACAAAAACAGTCCAAACCCAAACTCACAAGATGGAAGGAAATAATAAATGACAAAAATTAGTTAAAATGGTGTTTAAAAAATAAGCAAGACTGACACTTATCCAAACTAACAAAACAGAAATAGAGAAAACAAATATTAGAGAGCATAGGGGTACATTACAACAGACACACACAGAATATAAAGATTATTAAAGAATACTTTGAAAACTAATATCTTAATAAACCAGAAACTCCAAAATAAAAGAATAAATTCTAGATCCATATGAGCTACCAAAAATAGACAAATACCAGTACATTCATGTGCACTGTGGAACATTATTCATAATTGTCAGTTTGAGAAATCAGTCTAGATGCCCAAGAAATAATAAGAGGTTTGAGAAAGTGTAATATAAAAATATCATTCATATAAATATCAACTTTAACAGAAATACACTTTAGACTGAGAATGATAGACACAGGGATTGGAATCTTAGTTATCTCTACAATAGATTTTATTTATGAGGTAAAATGTGCACTTACCTGTCATTTGGAAGACTTCGTTCATCAAAGCTTCATTCACTGTTGAAGAGCTGATATTTCCAATATGAGACCAACTCTGATATATTGCTTGCAGCAGAAGTGTCTGTGCTCTTGTCGCTTGAATTGTGAGATTTGGGAGTTCAAAAATACCTTCAGTTACAACAGTCTGAGATCTTTTGGTCCTAAACATGAAAGTAAAAAGAAAAACAATAAATGCAGGTAAGTGAATAGTATTTTTACACAACATACTAAATAAATTATGCTACAAGGGGGGAAATATTAATTCAAATTACTTGTGTGTGTGGTATGAATGTATGTATATACTCGTCTATGCTCACATATGTGTATACACGCATGTAGAGAGTGAAGCCAGAAGCAATAGTAGGTGCCTTCTTCAATCAGACTACACCTTATTTTCTGAGACAGAGCCTCTTACTGAACCTGAAACTTATCAATTCAGCTACACTGGCTGACTAGCAAGTCCCAAAGGTCCTACTGTCTTAGGCAGCAGCACATCCTGGACTCAGATCCTCATGCAGACAGCACCTTACTAACTCAACCATTACACACACTCTTGAGTTTTTGTTTTTGAAATCTTGAAAGTGTTCTAAAAATTTTAAAGGATTTATAATCGCCACATTATAAAAATACTAAAAATCACTGAATTTACACTGTAGAACTATTTAGAATGCTACATTTTGCTTCAAAAGGAAGGAAAGAAATCCCCTGTAGCATCTCAGGAACATGACTTCAAAAAGCCATTGGTCCCCTAAAAAAGACAAAAATCAACCAAGGACTGGACCTACGGCCTCTACACTTACATAGCCAATGGGCAGCTTAGTCTTCATATCAGTCTCCTATAAGGAGAGTGGGGGCTGTCTCTGACATGGACTTTGTGGCCTGCTTTTAGATCACTAATCCCATGCCAGGACTGCCTTGCCTGACTTCAATGGAAAAGTATTTGCTCAGTCTTGATGTGACTTGATGTGCTAGGGTGGGTTAGGGGTGCTCCCCGTTTTGGAGGAATAAGAGAGGAGAAAGAGGAGGAAGAGGAGGGAGGCTGGGACCAGGAGGAGAGGAAGGAGGGGGCTAGGATCAGGATGTCAAGTGAAACAAATATAATAAAAATTAAATTTGAAAATACAACCAAATTATGTTATGTGCTGAAATTAAAAAAGACAGCACTGAGAAGATAAACACTGGACTGCCCTACCTCTTAATTGACATGGCAGATAGTGAAATATACAACACATTAAGATAGCCACCACATGTTCCCACATCCTCCCAACACTCATTAGCGTCAAAGAATTTTACCTAAATTTATCCTTCACTCTACAATCCTGATGATTATTTGCCTTAAAAAGTCAAGGCACTAAAGGGAATAAAGTAAAAAATAAATGCACATACACAGCATACTAGATTCTTCACACCAAATAAGAAAAACTGTGCTGCTCAGATGAATGTGAGAATAAGCAATTCAAACAGAATTCACAAAAACAGTATTTAATTCTAACATGAACCGTTTTCTAAATCCTTCCCCCCTTCTCTAAGAGTTTCAAAATAGACACATGCTTCTTTCTACTACTTTCTCAAATTTCCATTTGGATTCCTAGACAAATAAAAATTCTATAACTACTAACACTAATAAAAGACACAAACAACTGGGACATCTACACTATGAAAATGTGTCATAAACCTAGACAATGTAAGTTCATATTGACACGGTATTGGGAACTGAAGTACAACAAAAGCCATGCTCCTAAAGGAACCTCATTACTGTAAGCTGAAATTACAGAGAAGAAACTTGGTACAAGTGGAACTTTCTTATCTCAGAAGAAATTTGGCTACTTTATACAGTACTTTAATTTTGAAACAATCAGATGCACTATAAAATGGTTCCCTTCCTCCTCCATTACTGGAGGGAACATAAACTTGTACAGCCACTTTGGAAATCAATCTGGCACTTTCTCAGACAATTGGGAATAGTGCTTGCAGCTATAGCATTCCTAGGCATATATCCAAAACATGCTCAAGTACACAACAAGTACATTTGCTCACCCATGTTCCTAGCAGCTTTATTTGTAATAGCCAGAATCTGGAAACAACCCAGATGTCCCTCAACTGAAGAATGGATACGGAAAGTGTAGTACATTTAAACAATGAAATACTACTCAGCAATTAAAAACAAGGAAATCATGAAATCTGAAGGCAAATGGTGTGAACTAGAAAAGATCATCCTGAGTGAGGTATCCCAGAAACAGAAATACACACATAGTATATACTCACATATAAGTGGATACTAGACATACAATATAGGATAATCATTCTAAAATCTGAACACGTAAAGAAACTAAAAAAGAAGAAGGATCCTGGATAAGAGGCTAAATACTCATTCAGAAAGCCAAATGGAATAGACATTGGAAGAGGTGGAAATCAGGGAGCCGAACAGGAGCCTACCACAAAGGGCCTCTGAAAGGATCTACCCAGCAAGGTGTTGAAGCAGATGCTAAGACTCATAGCCAAATTTTGGGCAGAATGCAGGGAATCTTATGAAAGAAAGGAGAGACAAAAAGACATGGAGGAGACAGGCGTGACACAAGGAGACCAACAGAACCAAGAAATCTGGACAAAGGGGTCTTTTATGAGACTGATACACCAAACAAGAACCATACATGGAGATAATCTAGAACCCCTGCTCATATGTAGCCCATGGCAGCTCAGTATCCACATGGGATCCCTAGTAAGGGGAACAAGGACTGTCTCTGACAGGAACTCAATGGCTGGCTCTTTAATCACATCACCCTGAAGGGGGAGCCATCTTACCAGGCCACAGAAGAAGACAATGCATCCAGGCCTGATGAGACCTGGTAGGCTATGGTCAGATGGAAGGGAAGAAGGACCTCCTCTACCTCTATCAATGGACTTGGAATGGGTCATAAGAGGAGATGAGGGAGGGAACGTGGGATTAGAAGGGAATCAGGCAGTGTGCTAAAGCTGGGATACAAAGTAAATAAAATGTAATTAATATAAAAATATTTAAAATTTTAAAAAATTAAATTTTTAAATCTCCTTTTCAAAGTACTGTCTTTCAATTAAAACTATTCTCTAACCTGAAAAAGAAAAAGGTTCCCAATAGAATACACTGGTTTGAATAAAACATGACCATATGTAAATTCAAAATGAATTAATTATTCTACATTTTAGGATTTCCAAAGGTTGAAGAGTATTTCTCTTCTTCGAATTTATTATCAAAGAAAATATACTTTGTGTGTCATTATTCAATAATAAAAAAGGTAATTATACCATATACTCATGACATTTTGAAACTTGTTATACCAATGACAAATAAAAATTTACTTTATTATACTACCTTTAAAGTGATACTTCAGCTAAATTATACAAACTTAACATGATTTGGCAACACATAGGAGCTGACACAATGGTATCCACTATTGTTTTTGTTTTTTAATTTATTTTTTATATTAATTACAGTTCAATCACTTTGCATCCTAGTTGTAGCCCCCTCCCTCATTCTCTCCCAATAGCACCCTCCCTATATCATCTCCTCCCATGCCCCTCTCCAAGTCCATTGATACGGGAGGTCCTCCACCCTCTCCATCTGACCCTAGCCATCAGGTCAATTTAGGACTGGCTGCATTGTCTTCCTGTCTGGCCTGGTAAGGCTGCTCCTCCATCAGGGGGAGGTGATCAAAGAGCCAGCCACTGAGCTGCCATGGGCTACATCTGAGCAGGGGTTCTAGGCTATCTCTATGCGTGGTCCTGGGTTGGAGTATCAGTCTCAAAAACGACCCCTAGGACCAGATTTCTTGGTTCTGTTGCCTTTTATCTATAACAGCTATGTTCTTTTTTATGTTTACATGTTTTTAAATTTATTTACTTATTTCTTTAATATTTTTACTTACCTATTCTAATTTATTCACATTTTGTTCTGGCTGTAGCCCCCTCCCTTGTCTCCTTCCTGTCCTACCCACCCCTGTCTTCTTCCCCTATGCCTCTCCCCTAGTCCACTGATAGGGCAGGTCCTCCTCCCCTTCTATCTGACCCTAGCCTATCAAGTCTCATCAGGGCTGGCTGCATTGTCTTCCTCTGTGGCCTGGCAAGGATACACCCCCAGGGGGAGGTGATCAAAGAGCCAGCCCCTGATTTCCTGTCAGAGTCAGCCCCTGCTCCCCTTGCCAGGGAACCACTTGGAAACTGAGCAGCCTATGGGCTTCCTCTGAGCAGGTCTAGGTCGTCCCCATGCATGGTCCCTGGTTGGAGTATTGGTCTCTGCAGGATCCCCTACGCCTAGTTTTTTTTTTGGCTCTGTTGCTCTCCTTCTGGAGCTCCTGTCCCCTCCAGGTCTTTCTATCTCCCCCTTCTTTCATAAGATTCCCTGCACTCTCCCCAAAGTTCGACTATGAGTTGGTATCTACTATTGTTGATATAACAATACCAATAGAGACAATTTTTCTTATCAATTTTAAATTGTATTTCAGCAGTAAGCAAGCTAGGAAAAGTAAGAAATGCCCATATTTCTATTACCCAGTTCTTCAAGTTATACTACCTTTGCTTCAAAATATTTTTTTAAAGATCAATAGATTTTACAACTTAAAGCTAGTTGAGGGACTCATTAATGTCGGTGAAAATACACAATAAAAGTATGACCTTTCCTTGTGGTTTATACAGTACACATGTACTTAAAAAAAAAAGAAGCTCAATATAAAATCATAGAAAAATATCTAACAAGTTTTAGATTTGTCTTAAAACATTATTACCAAGCTGCATTTTAATAATTATGTTGGTCATTTATTTGGCAAATGTCTAGTGATCACATTCAAGAAATCTTGGTCTATGTTCAGGTTCAAAAACTATCAATCCAAACATTACTCTCTGGGGAAAAATAAATCTTAGTGTAACTAGCCAGATAAACAACTCATTAAAATTCAGTTGGACAAACTCCAGAATAAATTGAAGGAAATAGAAACAACTAGACTTTAATTGAATAGTAGTAAACTCTTTAAATGAATATGCACTAATTACAAGTCATTTAAAAGAATGTAATCCACCATTTCCTAGTGAATTAAAATGCTGAAACAATGAAATTTCTCTGGCACTGTAAATTTTCTAATTTTTGAAATTCTTTTTTCCATACATAAAAAGAAAATTCAGAAGCATGGTTCTTATTATTGGGTGCAAAAAAATAAAACAATCATTTCAACTTTCTACAAATACCATAAAATGTCTGCCATATGCACACTTCAGGAAAAAAATCACCAATTCTCTTTAACACATACTTCATAGCAACTAAAAAAAAATATTTTCAGTAACAGCTGAATCTAAAGACTCATACAGATATCCTAACTGCAAAGCTTGAAAACATAGATTGTTTCCCAAAATTTATTGTTATTGTTCATATAATGTGCAATAAAATAAGACTAGGTCATTTTTTTCCAAAATAAAGTTAATACAAAATCTTCCTAACTTATGAGACCAGTTAAAACATGAAAAATTATGGTGTTTTCATACAACGGTTACTTAACTGACATAATACTTCATAAGCAAAACCTTTTAAGCACTTTTTACATTTTAAATAATAGGTTAAATTAAAGTATATGCTCTCTATTCCCAATAAACACTTTCCAAAATGAACATACACACAAACCTAACAGTCTGGATTTGGATGAACAGGGTGCCTGCCTGCTTCCTCTGACTAAACTGCATTAGGGTTAGAATGTATACTGCCTTTAGCTGCTCCTGTTACTGCTGTGTGGTGCCGTCCTTCAGGTTCAAGTTCCGGGTCAGTATCATATGAGCATCCTGCGCTAGGTGAACTACCACCAGGGCTAGCTAAGGACACAGTAGATACTGTACCCTATCATATTAAGAAATGAAACTGTATCAGAAGTTTGCTTTTCTAAAGAAGCTTTATGTGTTATTTTCTTTTTAGTGTAAATCTTTGTCAAGTCTACCAACTTTGAAATTATGTTAGTCTTATATTTAGAATTTGATCATTTTTGTATCATGCCTGATTCCTTCATAAATGCTCCAGGACACAACTGTAATTTACTTTCAGTAAATATTTATTAAAACAAGCTGAAAAGAAATTCAGTTAAATAAACATTCTAAAACTTGAAGTTAAAGGAAAAAATGAAGTAGAAGAACTCAAATTAAAGAAGACAGAGTAGGGCTGAAAAGATGGGTCAGCAGTTAAGAGCACTGGCTGATTCTCTAAAACCCAGCTCACAACTGTCTGGAACTCCAGTCCCAGCGGCTCCACCCACGAGGCATGCTTCATGGAATACAGATATCTGCGCAGGCAGGCAAAATACACATAAACAAAAAAATAAAATAAATCGTTAAAAAATAATAGACAAACTAGCTAAACCACCTGTACTCTTTGCCTACATTACAGCTACAATTGCTGCTGCAAAGAAACGACATGAGCAAAGAAACTTGCTTTAAGCCCCACACCACAGTTCATCACTGAGGGAAGTCAGGACATGCACTCATCAAATACTACAGGGGCCTGGAAGCAGGAGCTCCAGAAGATAGAAAGCAGAAGATAGAAAAGGGAAGCTAAAACTGGCTTGCTCCTCATGGTTTGCTCAACCTCCTTTTTTATAAAATCCAGGACAACCACACCAGACATCCACAAGGGGTGGAGCTCTCCCACATCAATTACTAACTTAAACAATATGCCTGAGGCTTCCCTACAGCCCATCCTATGAAGGCGTTTCTCAAGTATGGTTGACTCTAGCTTGTGTCACATTGGCATAAAACTAGCCAGGACATTCTTGTTTACCAATTTTTAATGAAAATATCTGCATATTCTAGATGAGGTATGCTTTATATTTTCGCATCTGATCAGGAAGCTTCTTTTAGATTCTACATGAGAATAACTTCAGGAGGAAACCCCATAGTGAGGGAAACATTGCAACCTCAGGGAAATCAGTCAACAGCACCCCTCCCCCTGCTCCCCCCCACACACTCCCCACCTTCCCATCCCCCACTGCCACCCCACTACCACCCCCAGGCAAAAAGTTCTCAGAAAAAGTTCCCTGGTTACTGCAGGCATCCAGTCTCCAGCACAAAGCCACTCCCCTGAACCTGGGTGTTCTACCCACCATCCCAGACTGAACTGTGGACCCCAAAACACCACAGACTGGGTTTGCCCATCAGTAGGGAACCCCACCACTGGGGAACATCAGGCTGACCTCAGGACATGCAACTCTGGGAAAGTTTCTCAGTTCCTGCAGGCTCCAGGCTCTCCCCTCATGCCATGCCCATGAGTGTTGCACTCACCGGCCACTGACTACCACTTGGGGACTGAAGCACAGAGCTCCAACCTCAAACATACAGAAGCCTGGGGTCCATGGGATCAGCCCACAGACACTGCTCCAAGGCGCAACCTGTCAACCTAGCTGACCTGCCCAAACCATGGGGTTCCCTGGTTCTTCAAGAGGGCTGCACCTAGCAAACACAGTGTAAGAGCAGCATTAGCTGCTCACTAAATTCAGAGCAAGAAACCCAGGGGCAGGGCAGCTGTCTCAAGGACTTCTCCTGGTGAGAGGACAGACACCCTGACTGCCAACGACCACAGCTACCACACAGGTCCATACTCCTGAGGTGAGCTGTGGAAATTCCTGAGAAGCAAGAGTTGAGGAAGCTGAAGAAGCCTCCTTCAGGCGAAGTAAAATATAATGGCAAACCAACAGAATCACACCTGACATCTCAGCAGAGACTATGAAAACCAGAAGGGCCTGCAAGAATATCATGCAGACCCAAAGACAACACAAATGTCAGTTCAGGCTACTATACCCAGCAAAACTCTCAGTCATCACAGAGGGAAAAAATAAGATAATCAATGACAAAAACAAATTTAAACAATACCTGCACACAAATCTAGCATTACAAAAGATACTAGAAGGAAAAATATAACCCAAGAAAGCTAACTACCTTCAGGAAAACACAGGAAATGAACAACCTCACTACAGGAAAACTAAAAGTAGCCAAGCACACAAACACACTACCACAACCAAGAAAAATCAAAGGCTCTAAATGCCACTGGAACTTTATCTCTCTCAACATCAATGGACTCAACTTTCCAATAAAAAGAAAACTAACAGAATGGATGGGTAAACAAGACTCAACAAACTGTTGCATACAAGAAACTAACTTAAGTCACAAAGATAGACATTACCTGAGAGTAAAGGGCTGGAAGACAGTTTTCCAAGCAAATGGACCCAAGAAGAAAACAGGAGTAGCCATTGTAATATTTAATAAAATAGACTTTCAATCACAATTAATAAAAAGAGATGGGGAAGGACACTTCATACTCAACAAAGGAAAATTCCAAGAAGACATCACAATCCTGAAAATCTATGCCCCAAATACAAGGGCACCCACATTTGTAAAAGAAACATTAATAAAACGTAAACCACACATAGATCCCTACACATTAATAGTGGAAGACATCAACACTCCACTCTCAACATAGGACAGGTCAATTAAAAAGATATTAAACAAAGAAACAATGACTCTAAGAGAGGTCATGAATCAAATGGTCCTAACAGACATCTACAGAACCTTTCTCCTAAACACAAAAGAATTTATCTTCTTCTCAGAAGCTCATGGAACATTCTCCAAAATAAAGCATACAGTTGGCTACAAAGCAAGCATCAACAGATGCAAGAAGACTGAAATAATCCCTGTATCCTATCTGATCTCCATGGACTAACCCTAGATCTCAACAACAACAGAAATAGCAAAAAGCCTACACACACATGGAAACTGAACAACTCGCTATTCAATGACAGCTGGGTCAGGGAAGAAAGAATGACACAAATTAAACACTTTCTAGAATTCAATGAAAATTAAGGAATAACATATACAAACATATGGGACACAATGAAAGAAGTGCTAAGAGGAAAGTTCATAGCTTTCAGTGCCTTCTAAAAGAAATTTGAAACATTTCATTCAAGCAACTTAATAGCTCACCTGAAAGCCCTAGGGAAAAAAAGAAAGAAGTAGACACTCCCTACTGGAATAGACAGTTAGAAATAATCAAACTCAGAGATGAACTTAATTTTATTAGAAACAAATAAAACAAAGAATCCAACCAACCAAGAGTTCTTTGAGAAAATCAACAAGATAGAGAAACCACTAGGCAAACTAACTCAAAGAGGGAGAGTATGCAAATACACAAAATTAGAAATGATAAGGGAGACATAACAACAGACTGAGGAAAGCCAAACAATGATGAGGTCTTACTTCAAAAGCCTATCTGCCACAAAATTTGAAAATCTAAATGAAATGGACAATTTTCTTGATTCCACTTGCCAATACTGAATCAAGACCAGGTAAATCAATTAATACTCCCCGAAGGAAATAGAAGCTGTCATCAAAAGTCTCCCATCCAAAAAAAGCACAAAGTCAGATGGTTATAGCACAGAATTCTACCAGACCTTCAATGAAGAGAAAACACCAATACTCTCCAATCTATTCCATAAAATAAAAAAAGAAATAACATTACCAAATTCATTCTGAGATCAGGGACAAGACAAGACTGCCCACTCTCTCCATATCTCTTCAACAAGGTTCTTGAAATCCTTGTTAGAGCAGTAAGACAATAAAAGGAGATCAAGGGAATTCAGTTTGGAAAGGAAGACATCAAAGTATCACTATTTGCAGATGATATGATAGTATACATGAGTGACCACAAAAATTTTATCCCTACAGCTGATAAACACCTTTCAGCAAAGTGGATAGATACAAAATTAACAACCCCCCCACACACACACAAATCAGTAGCCCTCCTGTACACAATAAACAAAAGGGCTGAGAGAAAAATTAGGGAAACAACACCCTTCACAATAGCCACAAAGGACATGAAGTACTTTGTAGTAACTCTAACCAACCAAGTCAAAGACTAGTATGAAATAAACATCACGTCTCTGAATAAAGAAATTGAAAGAAGATATCAGAAGATGGAATGATCTCCCATGCTCATTGCTTGGCAGGATTAACATACTAAAAATGTTAACAAAAAGCAATCTACATATTCAATGCAATTCCTGTAAAATTACCACCACAATTCTTCACAGACCTTAAAAGAAAAATACTCAATTTCATATGGAATAACAAAGCCAGAATCCCTAAAACAATCCTCTACAATAAGAGATCTTCTGAAGGTATATCCATCCATGAATTCAAGCTGTCCTATACAGCAACAGTAATTAAAACTGCATGGTACTGGCAAAAGAACAGACTGATGGATCAATGGAATCAAAGAGAAGACCCAGAAATAAACCCACACACTTACAGACACCTGATTTTTGACAAAGAGGCCAAAATCATACAATGGGAACGACATAGCATCTTCAACAAATGGTGCTGATATAACTGGGTAACTACATGTAGAAAAAGGCAAATAGATCCTTACTAATCACCCTGCATAAAACTAAAGTCCAAGTGGATCATAGACCTCAAAATAAAACCAGACAAACTAAACCTGTTGGAAGAAAAAGTGGGAAAGACCCTAGAACTCATTGGCACAAAAGACAACTTCCTGAACAGAACACCAACAGCACAGGCTCTAAGAGCAACAATCAATAAATGGGACCTCATGAAACTGAAAAGCTTCTATAAAGCCAAGGCACTGTCATCAGAACAAACCTACAGCCTACAGATTAGGAAAGGGTCTTGACAAACCTTATATCCAAGAGAGGGCTAATATCCAGAATATATAAAGAACTCAAGAAGTTAAACAGCAACAAATCAAGTAATCCAATTAAAAAATCGGGTACAGAGCTAAACAGAGAATTCTCAATAGAGGAATATATAGAATGGCAGAGAAACATTTAAAGAAATGCTCAAAGTCCTTAGTCATCAGGGAAATGCAAATCAAAACGACCCTGAGATTTCACCTTATTCCCATCATAATGGCTAAGATCAAAGACTCAAATGACAACACAAGCTGGAGAGGTTGTGGAGAAAGGGGAACCCTCCTCCATTGCTGCTGGGAATGTAAACTTGTACAAACACTCTGGAAATCAATCTGGCTCTTTCTCAGACAATTAGGAATAGCACTTCCTCAAGATCCAGCTATACCACTCCTTGGCCATATCCAGGAGATGCTCAAGTACACAACAAAGACATTTGCTCAACCATGTTTGTAGCAGCTTTATTCGTAATAGTCAGAATCCGGTAACAACCCAGAATGTTCCTCAAGTGAGAAATGGACACAGAAAGTGTGGGACATTTACACACGGAATATTACTCAGCAATTCAAAACAAGGAAATCATGAAATTTGCAGGCAAATGGTGGGAACTAAAAATGATCATCCTGAGTGAGGTAACGCAGAAGCAGAAAGAACCATACTGTATATACTCACTTATAAGTGGATGTTAGACATATAATATAGGATAATCATACTAAAATCTGTACACCTAAAGAAGCTAATCAAGAAGGAAGAACCTGGAGGCTGGAGAGACAGCTCAGTGGTTAAGAGCACAGTCTGTTCTTCCAAAGGATCCAGGTTCAATTCCCAGCACCCATGTGCAGCTCACAACTGTCTGTAACTTCAGTTCCAAGGGATCTGACAGCTTCATGCTGACGCACATCAAATAAAATTAAATAAATTCAAAAGACAAAAAAAAAAGCAATAAACAAAAAAGAAAGAGGACCCTGGGTAAGATGCTCAATCCTCATTCAGAAAGGCAAATGGGACAGACATCTGAAGAGGATAAAAACAAAGAACAAGGCAGGAGCCTACCCACAGGGGGCCTCTGAAAGACTCTACCCAGCAGGAAGAGTGCAGGAAATCTTATGAAAGAAGGGGGACATAGATAGACCTGGAGGGGACAGGTGAAACAGAAGGAGATCAACTGAACCAAAAATATGGGAGAAGGGTCTTTTCTGAGACTGATCCTCCAAACAAGCACCATTCATGAGATAACCTAAATTCCTGCACAGATGTAGCCATGGCAGCTCAGTCTCTAAGTGGGTTCCCTAGTAATGAAAATATGGGCTGTCTCTGACATGAACTCAGTGGCTGGTTCTCTGATCACCTCCCCCTGAGAGGAGGGCAGCCTCACCAGGCCAGACAGGAAGACAATGCAGCTGGTCCTGATGAGACCTGATAGGCTAAGGTCAGATGGAAGAGGAGTACCTCCCTTTCAGTAGACAGTGGAAGGGGCATAGGAGAAGAGGGAGGGAGGGAGGGCAGGATTGGGAAAAGAAGAGGGAGGGGGCTACAGCTTGGATACAAAGTGAATTAATTGTAATAAAAAAAATTTTAAAAAGAGTCTTCAAAACAACTTTACACATGAAATATAACTAATAAAGTTTAACAAGGGCGGGGGGGGGGGGAAGACTCTGGAGATAATGGCTTAGCAGTTAAGAGTGCTGGCTGTTCTTCAAGAGGAACTGACTTCTGTTCCTAGCACTCACATGGTGGTTCACCATCTATAACTCCAGTTCCAGGAGATCCAAAACCCTTTCTAACCTTTGTGAGTACCACAGACACAAGCAGTACACAGACATTCATACAAGCAAAACATCCATACACATAAAAGTAAAATTAAAAAATGCGTCTAAGTCTAAAGATTAACTTTTCTTTCTGTCTATCCGAACGAACACAAACACTTACATATTTGCGTGTCATCATTTTATATACTGTGAGCCCCACCCCACTTGCACTGCCAACACTGTCCTAAATATGTTGGGGAAGAGCTCTAACTTTATAAGGTAAATGCCTCATTTTTCAAACTTGGTTAATCAAAATATTTTCAGTAAATAGCTGGGAATTTTTTTTCATTTAACTGCCATGAAATATATTTAATTTCAGACTACGAAAATGACAAACTTGTGGAAAAAAATTCTAGAAAAATAGCCTTGGAAACATTATATATATTAATCTCAAGAAACACCTACTATTATTTAGTGAGATTTGGCTTATTTTATAATTTTTTGGATTTTTTTTCTTTTCTATTATGATCATTTATTACAATCTATGCAATTTTAATCCTGGCTATGGCCCCTTCCCTTGTTCCTCCCAATCCCACCCTCCCTTCCTTTTCCTCCCATGGCCCTCCCCTAGCCCAATAACTGCGGAGGTCCTGCTCCCCTTCTCTTTGAGCCTAGCCTATCAGATCTCAAGACTGCTGCATTGTCTTCCTCTGAGGCCACACAAGGCTGCAAGGGAGGTGATCAGACACCCTGCCACGGAGTTCCTGCCAGAAAAAGCCTCTGCTCCCCTTATGAGGGCCCACTTGGATACTGATTTTCTGTGCTACATCTGAGCAAGGGTTTTAGGTCCTCTCCACAAATTTCCTTGGCTGGGGTATCAGTGTCTGCAGGATGCCCAGGGCTCAGTTTTTTGTTTGTTTGGTTTTGTTTGGTTTTTCGCTCTGTTGGTGTCCTTTTGGAGCTCCTGTCACCGCCAGGGTCTATTTCCCCCTTCTTTCATAAAATTCCATGCCCTCTCCCCAACGTTGGGCTATGAGTCTCAGCCTCTGCTTCAGAGGAATGGATGTAGAAATTGTGGTACATTTACACAATAGAATACTATTCAGTTATTAAAAACAAGGAATTCATGAAATTTGCAGGCCAATGGTGGAAACTAGAAAAGATCATCTTGAGTGAGGTATCCCAGAAGCAGAAAGACACACATGGTATATACTCACTCATAAGTGGATATTACCCACATAATATAAGATAAACATACTATAATCTATACTCCTAAAGAATCTAAATAACAAGGAAGACCATATGGAAGATGTTCAATCTTCATTCAGAAGAACAGACTTGATAGACATCGGAAGTAGTAGAAGACAAGGAACAGGACAGTAGCCTACCAAGGAAGGCCTCTGAAAGACTCTACTGATCAAGGTATTGAAGTACAGGATTTTTTAATTATATTTATTTTTTATTGTTAAATTTATTTACTTTGCATCCCAGCAGTAGCCCCTCCCTGGTCCCCTTCCTATTTTACCCTCCCTCCCTGTTCTCCTCCCATGCCTCTTCCTCAGTCCACTGATAGGGAAGGTTCTCCTCCCCTTCCATCTGACCCTAGCCTCTCAGGTCTCATCAGGACTGGCTACACTGTCTTCCTCTGTGGCCTGGTAAGGCTTCTCCCCAATCAGGGGGAGGTGATCTAAGAGCCAACCACTGATTCCATTTCAGAAACTGGCCCGTGCTCCCTTTACTGGGGACCCACTTGGAGAATAAGCTGATATGAGCTACATCTGAAGGAATCTAGCTTATCTCCACGCATAGTCCTGGGTTGGAGTATCTGTCTTTTCAAAGACCCCTGGGTCCAGATGTTTTTGGTTCTGTTGCTCTCCTTGTGGAGCTCCAGTCCCCTCCAGGTCTTTCTCTCTCCCCCTTCTTTCATAAGATTCCCTGCACTCTGCCCTAAGTTTGGCTATGAGTCTCAGCATCTGCTTTCATACCCTGCTGGGTAGAGTCTTTCAGAGGCCCCCTGTGGGTAGGCTCCTGTCCTGTTCCCTGTCGTCTCCAGCTTTGATGTCTATCCTATTTGCTTTCTGGGTGCTTTCTAGGGTACTCCTTCTTGTTTAGCTTCTTTAGAGTATAGATTTTAGTATGCTATATTATATGACTAATATCCATTTATAAGTAAGTATACACCACTTGTGCCTTTCTGCTTCTGGGTCACTTCACTCAGGATGATTTTTTCTAGTTCCCAGTACAGGCCAAATCACACCTGACAATAATTTAACTTTTACAAGTTTTCATAAAACTCTTAGAAAAAAGAAACAAGAAAAAAAAAACATATGTTCAATTATATACAAAAAGGCAATCTATACTACATTAAAGTAGATTAAGTTTTATGTCCTATTTAAATTCCCCTTAATTAAGCTGGATATGGTAATTCATGCTAAGAATCTCATCACTTAGGAAGCTAAAGGTAGACAGACTCCTGCCAATTAGAGTATAGCCTGAGCTACAGAGTTCCAGGCCAGTCTGTACTACAAAATGTGACTGTCTCAAAATAAAACAAAAGCAAAACAAACAAACAAACAAACAAAAAACCCACCTCTGCTCTATACAAACATGAATGCAAACAAAACAAAACAAAACAAAACTGTCCTTAACTGTCTTTAACTATTTTACCAATAGTGCTGCAGGGTCTAATACTCTGCTGGCATTCATTAAGCTTCTCTGGGGGTCTGAATAACAACAATGGCAAATGTGAAAAAGCAGCCAATTGTGACAGAAAAATTTGACAATTTATATGTCACGAAATTAAAGTTTTTTTTTCTAATATCTACTTATACTTCCTATTCTTGTAATTCCTCCCTTGATCCTCTGGAAAAGGAAATGGGATTCCTACTCTTTTAATACTAGCTAAATGGCACTAATTTCCACTGCTACCCCTTGAGGACACATTTGAACACAGGGGGCCTCATCACATCTGAAAGCAGCCAGTGCCTTCATCTTTGTCCACTTCCCTAGAAATGTCAGGTGATAAATTTCTATTATTCATCAGGTGTCCATTTTATATAGTTTGATGTTAAAGCACAGTTGATCTCAGACATCAACTAAGCAGTTGTTTGACATATTCTCTTCATACTACTGAAACTGTCTGCGACAATGTCTAGAGTCTACTGCACACTTTCAGTATCCAGGGAAGGGCTTCTACTCTCTACACTGTAAAAGATGAATCTTTATGCAGAGCAGGAACAATCTACTCCACCTCAGCTGCCCTGCACGGGAAAGACTTCAGGGAGGAAAACAGAACAACCAAAACTCGAACATTCATCTGTCTCTCTCTTTCTCTCCCTCTCTAAATCTTTAATTAGCTAAGCTATACCAATTTTTAAGAAACTGTTACACCAAAGACTTAAGTAAGGTAAAATGAGGTTTGCAGCTTAGGGTTTCACTAACCTAACATTACCAGAATGGGAGGAAACTACTTGCAAATATGTATATAATTGTGGATTAATTTACATAACACATTAAGAACATACAGATTCATGATTTCTTTAATTTGACTTTTTAAAAAGACAAACACTTGAATAGACATTTTTCCCTAGAACATATAAATGATCAATTAAGCACATAAAAAAACATGAATCATAATGGTAATTCAAACTAAAACCACAATATTCCACTTCATATTTATAGAGTGGCTACTATAAAAATGAAAGCATTTTTTCAAAATCAAAGAGGGGGTTAAATAACACCTCTTCCAGGTACCACTGCCTGATGACACAATGATCCCAAACACTGTGACCTAAAGCCACTGTGCAGAAGCCATTGAGCTTTCCACAGACTGAGGATCTACAGTGAAAAGCTAACTGCTAACTACGTGAATCTAGCTGCACCTCACCCTAACTGATAACTTAATCACACATCAACACTAAGCATCTAGGCTGAATCTCACACACCATTCAGTTCATCTAAAGCCTGAGAAGTTGCAATAATCACAGAAACCTAAGTCAACAATGGTGGGAAAGATAACCACACCAAAAAACACTCCCAATGATTTAACTCCAGAAGCTTAGATTCTATTACAAAAACCTAAAATATAAAAATAATTAGTAGGGCGCAGCATTTGAAACATGCAGAAGACACAGATCAGCAACAAACTAAGAATAGTGTAGAGGAGCCCCTGGATCTCATCAGGCTCAGTTTATAATAGTGAATTTATGTGAAGATGAGAAACGACTGAGAGCTTTCAGGCAGATTACATGCTTATGGTCAACATTTAAATACGATCCTGGGAAATGTAGAAGACAGTGTGACAACAATAGAGATTGATGAAGAAACATATGAAGAGCTATATGAATCAACAAAACGGAACACCCCCCTGCTTTTCGCCTGGGAAGATGTTGTTCTAGTAGCCCTCCATTGAGAGGTGGCTGAGAATGAAGATGGAGCCTGTGTAGGAAAGGGGAGACTTTGCTCCTTGAGATGTAAAAGAACACTCATAGAGAGATGCTCACATGTGTTCTGATGGTCAGAAATGACCCAAGGACCCATCCACCCTCAAAACTCCAGATAAATGACATGTTCCTTTTCTGCCGCCCTCTAATCAGTTTAACCAGGTTGCTCTTTTCAGGAGTTGCTTTGCCCATTGTTCTTGCAGTTACTTTCAGGTTATTTTCTGTAAATTAAATTTGATGACACCTTTTTATTTAATAAAAAAAAAAGAAGAAGACGAAGAAGCAGGACAAGAAGTACCCTCCAAAACATAGCACTCCACTCATAAGGTTCCTGAAAAAAGCAATACAAATGATACATGAGGCAATAATTTAATTTCAAATTAGCAATTTTAAATATGTTCAAGAAACTCAAAAAGAATATTAAAAATGCCAGAACGAAGACTGAAAATATAGTTGAATGAAATAAAAAAATTAACGTTATGAAAACAGAAAAGAATTTAAAGGGGGAGGGGTGGTGGCATGCCTTTACCCAAGCACTCAGGAGGCGGAGGCAGCTAGGTTCATCTCTGTGAGTTCGAGGCCAGTCTGCTCTACAATGCATGTTCCAGGACAGACAGGGCTACACAGAGAAAATCTGTCTAAAAAAAAGGAAAAAAGACAAAAAGAGAGGAGGAGAAGAAGAAGAAATAAAATTCCTAAAGAAAAGTCAAAGCTGAAACCAAACTTGAATTGAACAATTTAGTAAGTCAAATAAAAGAATTCAATGGAAAACCTCACTGATAGAATGGATTAAGTAGAAAACAGAAAGCTGGCACTTGAAGACAGGGTAAGGGGAATTGAGTCACTCTAAGAAAATGATAAATTTAAAAAATGAATAAAACGTGAGAAATCTTAGGAACTATAAAAAAGCACAGAGAATAAACTCAGGTCAAAGGCACAGAAAATATTTTCAACAAAGTCATAGGAAAAAGTTTCTCAAATCAATGGGAAAGGAAACGGACGCGGGGTAGCACCTCAAATCCAACTGCCTCTATATCCCGAAGGCAAGTACATTTAAAGGCAAGTACAATTACACGAAACAGGGGATCCAAGAGAGCTGCCACGAGAGGACACCTTGTCTGAGGAGTAGGACAGCAGTAACAATGCAGCGACCAGGAGACTGAACTCTAGGACCTAAAACACCAGCATTTGTGATTGACAGGTGAGCGGAACTCCTACAGTGAAGAAATCAAGTGGGAAAATCCTAGGGACACACAGTTATTCCCCGGAAAAAAACTCCCGGTGACCGGCGGCGCACAGCCCTGATCGAGCAGCCGCCCTGGTTGCCAACAGCTGCCATACCACACTGGGTCACACAGTCTCCGGGCCAGACTGAGGAGGACCCGGGTACCATTTCGACTGGTCTGTATCCAGCAGGCGCACAGCACTAGGCTATGCCAGCAACCACCTCACTCCGTGTGTGTGTGTGTGTGTGTGTGTGTGTGTGTGTGTGTGTGTGTGTGTGTGTATCCACAGGCCAGACGGAGAGTGCCTAGGGTACCGGTTCGACCAGCCTGCATACTATGGGCGCACACCACTCAGCTCTGCCGGCAACCACCTCAGTCCCTGTGTGTCTCCACTGGCCAGACTGAGAAGGCCCCGGGTACCATTGCAGACTGGCCTGTAAACAGCGGGCGCACACTGCTCGGCAACGCCTGCAACCACTCCAGACCCTGTCTGGGTCCACAGGCCAGTCTGAGAAGGCCCCAGATTCCATTCCCCAGAAAGGGCTGCATCAGGCGGGCACACTCCCCGTGGAGGCACTAGCCACCACACCGGACTGGGACACACAGCATCAGGCCCAGACTGAGGTGACCCCAAATGCCATCGCAGACCTTGATGAACAGCCCCTGGGACAGAAGGAGGCGCCAAGTCTCCAGTCCAGAGAAGAACCCTTAGCAGCAAGCCCAGGTCGGAGCATGGAGCCTCCAGACCAGAGCAGCGCCCCCAGCTGATATCTCAAACCTGGACACTCAGCCTCTGGCACAGAGTGAGGAGCCAAGCCTCCAGACAAGAGGGGTGACCAGCCTGCGGTGCTCACAGCTTACAGCACAGAGCACGAAACCGGGCACACAGATCCCACAACAGAGTTCACCTGAGACAACAAGACACAATATCAAAGCACTGGAACTCCCTGATCTTCTTGAAGAATACTCCTGACACAAGAGATTGACAGTTCCAGTCTGAAGTCCTGCCTTAAAGCACAAACAGCTCCTTGATTATATATAAACAAGTGTCCAGAAGTCGACATAAGAACTCGCCCACCAAAAAGTAGGACACCATGGCCCCACCAGAAACACCCAAAAGCAATGGAGATTTTAATTCAGCAGAGACACAGGAAAATTATATTAAAGTTATGATTCTGCAGATATTAGAGGAACAAAAAGAGGGACAAAAAGAGGAAATGAACAAGGCCCTCAAAGAAATGGAGAAGAATTTAACGGCCATCATACAGGAACAATTAATGATATACAGAGAGGAAACAACCAAAAAATAGGAGACACAGTCAATCAGATGAAGGAAACGATACAGAGCATGAAAACAGAATTAGAATCTATAAG